>JAQQAC010020790.1:22491335-22753650 GCA_029783875.1 Phataginus tricuspis | reverse complement strand
TTCTTGGGTTCTGTGAGTCTGCTGCTGTTTTGTTCCTTCAGTTTTTTTCTTTGTTCTTACACTCCACCTAGGAGTGAAATCATTTGATACTTGTCTTTTTCGGCTTGGCTTATTTCACTGAGCATAATACCCTCTAACTCCATCCATGTTGTTGCAAATGGTAGGATTTCTTTTCTTCTTATGGCTGAATAACATTCCATTGTGTATATGTACCACCTCTTCTTTATCCATTCATCTACTGATTGACACTTAGGTTGCTTCCATTTCTTGGCTATTGTAAATAGTGCTGGGATAAACATAGGGGTGCATATGTCTTTTTCAAACTGGGCTGCTGCATTCTTAGGGTAAATTCCTAGGAGTGGAATTCCTGGGTCAAATGGAATTTCTATTTTGAGTTTTTTGAGGAACCTCCATACTGCTTTTCACAACGGTTGAACTAATTTGCATTCTCACCAGCCTTGTAGGAGGGATCCCTTTTCTCCACATCCTCGCCAACATTTGTTGTTGTTTGTGTTTTGGATGTTGGCCACCCTAACTGGTGTGAGGTGATATCTCATTGTGGTTTTAATCTGCATTTCTCTGATGATTAGCGACGTGGAGCATCTTTTCATGTGCCTGTTGGCCATCTGAGTTTCTTCTTTGGAGAAGTGTCTATTCATTTCCTCTGCCCATTTCTTAATTGGATTATTTGCTTTTTGTTTGTTAAGGTGTGTGAGTTCTTTATATATTTTGGATGTCAACCCCTTATCGGATATGTCATTTATGAATATATTCTCCCATACTGTAGGATGTCTTTTTGTTCTACTGATGGTGTCCTTTGCTGTACAGAAGCTTTCAGCTTGATATAGTCCCACTTCTTCATTTTTGCTTTTGTTTCCCTTGCCCGGGGATATATGTTCATGAAGAAGTCACTCATGTTTATGTCCAAGATATTTTTGCCTATGTTTTTTTCTGAGAGTTTTATGGTTTCATGACTTGCATTCAGGTCCTTGATCCACCTTGAGTTTACCATTGTGTATGGGGTTAGACAGCAGTCCAGTTTCATTCTCTTACGTGTAGCTGTCCAGTTTTTCCAACACCAGCTGCTGAAGAGGCTGTCATCTCCCCATTGTATACCCAAGGCTCCTTTATCATATATTAATTGACTGTATATGTTTGGGTGAATATGTGGATTTTCTATTCTGTTCCACTGGTCTGTGGGTCTGTTTTTGTGCCAATACCAAATTGTCTTGATTACTGTGGCTTTGTAGTAGAGCTTGAAGTCAGGGAGCATATTTCCCCTTGTTTGATTCCTCCTTCTCAGGATTGCTTTGGCTATTCGGGGTCTTTTGTGGTTCCATATGAATGTTAGAATTATTTGTTCTGGTTCACTGAAGAAAGCTGTTCGTAGTTTGATAGGGATTGCATTGAATCTGTAGATTGCTTTAGGTAGTATAGCCATTTTCACAATATTTTTTCTCCGTAGCCAGGAGCATGGGATGCATTTCCATTTGTTAGTGTCCTCTTTAATTTCTCTTAGGAGTGTCTTGTAGTTTTCAGAGTACAGGTCTTTCACTTCCTTCATTAGGTTTATTCCTAGGTATTTTATTCTTTTTGATGCAATTGTGAGTGGAATTGTTTTTCTGATTTCTCTTTCTGTTAGTTCTTTATTAGTGTATAGGAAAGCAACAGATTTCTGTGTGTTAATTTTGTATCCTGCAACTTTGCTGAATTCAGATATTAGTTCTAGTAGTTTTGGGTGGAGTCTTTAGGGTTTTATATGTACAGTATCATGTCATCTGCAAATATAGACAATTTGACTTCTTCTTTACAATCTGGATGCCTTGTATGTCTTTGTTTTGTCTGATTGCCGTGGCTAGGACCTCCAGTACTATGCTGAATAACAGTGGAGAGAGTGGGCATCTCTGTCTTGTTCCGGATCTTAGATGAAAAGCTTTCAGCTTCTCGCTGTTAAACATGATGTTAGCTGTGGGTTTGTTATATACGACCTTTATGATGTTGAGGTACTTGCCGTCTGTACCCATTTTTGTTGAGACATCCATGAATGGATGTTGAATTTTGTCAAATACTTTTTCAGCATCTATAGAGATTATCATGTGGTTTTTGTTCTTCTTTTTGTTGATGTGGTGGATGATGTTGATGGATTTTCGAATGTTGTACCATCCTTGCATCCCTGGGATGAATCCCACTTGATCATAGTGTATGATCCTCTTGATGTATTTTTGAATTCGGTTTGCTAATATTTTGTTGAGTATTTTTGCATCTACGTTCATCAGGGATATTAGTCTGTAATTTTCCTTTTTGGTGAGGTCTTTGCCCGGTTTTGGTATTACAGTGATGATGCTTCATAGAATGAGTTTGGAAGTATTCCCTCCTCTTCTATTTTTTGGAAAACTTTAAGGAGAATGGGTGTTATTTCTTCTCTATATGTCTGGTAGAATTCAGAGGTGAATCCATCTGATCCGGGGGTTTTGTTCTTGGGTAGTTTTTTGATTACCGCATCAATTTTGTTGCGGTGATTGGTCTGTTTAGGTTTTCTGTTTCTTGCTTGGTAAGTCTTGGAAGGTTGTATTTTCCTAAGAAGTTGTCCATTTCTTCTAGGTTTTCCAGCTTGTTAGCATGTAGATTCTCATAATATTCTCTTATAATTCTTTGTATTTCTGTGGGGTCCTTGTGATTTTTCCTTTTTCATTTCTGATTATGTTTATGTGTATAGACTCTCTTTTTCTCTTAATGAGTCTGGCTAGGGCTTTATCTATTTCATTTATTTTTTAAAAGAACCAGCTCTTGGTTTCATTGATTTTTTTCGATTGTTTTATTCTTCTCAATTTTATTTCTTTCTTCTCTGATCTTCATTATGTCCCTCCTTCTGGTGACTTATGGGCTTATTTGTTCTTCTTTTTCCAATTTCAGTAATTTTGTCTTTGACTTTTCATTTGGGAATGTTCTTCCTTCTTTAAATAGGCCTGGATTGCAATATATTTTCCTCTTAGAACTGCCTTTGCTGCGTCCCACAGAAGTTGTGTTTTTGTGTTGTTGTTGTCATTAGTCTCCATCTATTGTTTGATTTCTGTTTTGATTTGGTCGTTAACCCATTGATTAATTAGGAGAATGTTGTTAAGTCTCCATGTATTTGTGAGCCTTTTTGATTTCTTTCTAAAATTTATTTCTAGTTTTATACCTTTGTGATCTGTGAAGTTGGTTGGTAGGATTTCAATATTTTTTTATTTACTGAGGTTCTTTTTGTGGCCGAGTATGTGGTCTATTCTGGAAAATGTTCCATGTACACTTGAGAAGAATGTGTATCCTGCTGCTTTTGGGTATAGAGTTCTGTAGATGTCTGTTAGGTCCATATGTTCTAGTGTGTTGTTCAGTGCCTCTGTGCCTTTACTTATTCTCTGTCTGGTTGATCTATCCTTTGGAGTGAGTGGTGTGTTGTAATCTCCTAAACGAATGCATTGCTGTCTATTTCCTCCTTCAATTCTGTTAGTATTTGTTTCACATATGCTGGCGCTCCTGTGTTGGGTGCATATGTATTTATAATGGTTATATCTTCTTGTTGGACTGACCCCTTTATCATTATGTAATGTCCTTCTTTATCTCTTGCTACTTTCTTCATTTTGAAGTCTATTTTGTCTAATACACGTACTGCAACACCTGCTTTTTTCTGTTTGTTATTTGCATGAAATATCTTTTTCCATCCCTTCACTTTTAATCTGTGTATATCTTTGGGTTTGAAGTGAGTCTCATGTAAGCAGCATATAGATGGGTCTTGCTTTTTTATCCACTCTGTTACTCTGTGTCTTTTGATTGGTGCATTCAGTCCATTTACATTTAGGGTGATTATTGATAGATATGTACTTATTGCCATTGCTGGTTTTAGATTCGTGGTTACCAAAGGTTCAAGGGTTGCTTCTTTACTATCTAACAATCGAACTTAACTTTCTTGTTAAGTTATTGTGAACACCGTCTGATGTTTCTTTATCTCTCCCTTCTTATTCTTTCTCCTCCATTCTTTATATATTAGGTGTTTTATTCTTTGCCTTTAGTTAGTATTTGGATGGTCTGCTTTCTTTGCTATGATTTTATTTTCTCTGGTGACATCTTTTTAGACTTAGGGGTGCTTCCCTCTGGAGCAGTCCGTTAAGATATCCTGTAGTGGTGGTTTATGAGAAACAAACTCTCTCAAATTTCGTTTGTCTGGACATTGTTTAATCCCTCCATCATATTTAAATGATAATCATGCTGGATACAATATTCTTGGTTCGAGGCCCTTCTGTCTCATCACATTAAATATATCATGCCATTCTCTTCTGGCCTGTAAGGTTTCTGTTGAGAAGTCTGATGCTAGTCTGATGGGTTTTCCTTTGTAGGTGATCTTTTTTCTCTCTCTAGCTGCCTTTAATACTCTGTCTTTATCTTTGATCTTTGCCATTTTAATTATTATGTGTCTTGGTGTTGTCTTCCTTGGTTCCCCTGTGTTGGGAGATCTCTGGGCTTCCGCCGACTGCGAGACTATTTCCTTCCCCAGAGTGGGAAAGTTTTCAGCAATTATTTCTTCAAAGACACTTTCTATCCCTTTTTCTCTCTCTTCTTCCTCTGGTACTCCTATAATGCGAATATTGCTCCGTTTGGATTGGTCGCACAGTTCTCTTAATATTCTTTCATTCCTAGAGATCCTTTTATCTCTCTCTGCCTCAGCTTCTCTGTATTCCTGTTCTCTGATTTCTATTCCATTAACGGTCTCTTGCATCTCATTCAGTCTGCTGTTCAGCCCGTCGATCTCTTGTCTGATTTCTGCATTGTCTTTCCTCACTTCCGTCACTTCCTCCCTCAGCTCTTGCACATTTCTCTGTAGATCCGTCAGCATGGTTATGACTTTTATTCTGAATTCTTTTTCCGGAAGACTGTGCATTTCCATCCCTTCAGGCTCCCTCTCTGGGGTTGTCTGGTTGATCTTAGTCTGGATCATATTCCTCTGTCTTTTCATGGCTATAGAAGTGGTAGCTGGTAGTTGCCACGTATGTCAGCTGGGCTGTTTAAGACTTTAAAAAGTAAAAAAAAGAAAGAGAAGAAAAAACAAAAAACAAAAAACAAAAAAAACGCCCACCAGGATTGGATTCTGTGGGGATGCTCTAGGTGGTGCTGTTGCTCCACTATTCCTCAGCCATGGCTGTGTCACTTCGTAGGGCCCTTTATAGCTCCACCTCGCAGGATGCCGAGTCCTCTCACGTGTAGCTGCACGCTGTGCACTTTCCTGTGTAATCTGTTCTCTCTTTTAGGAATAGTTGCATTTGCTGTATTTTCATAGATATATATAGTGTTCGAGGAGATTTGTGCTGCCCTGCTTACACTGCCATCTTCCCGGAAGTGTGCCATTTATAAATTTTCTAGAGTTTCTTTTGCACAACTACAGCACATCTGAGTAGTTGCAGCCTGCAAAGCCTAAAATATTTATTATCTGATTTTTATATAAAAAATTTTCTGACCTTTGATCTTGGGCATCAAGAAAGGATGCCAGCACTTAGGGATGAGAGATATTAAGGGGACTGAATTAATAGGACTTGGTGAATGGTGGGATGTGAGAATGAGGGACAGAGACTTCTCTAATTGTGGTAATACTAATAATGAACACTGACATGGACTTACTATGTGCCCAGCATCAATCTAAGCCCTTTAAATATATTAAGTCATTAATCTGCTCTACAATCCTATGAGGTACGTAATATTATTATCCCCATTTCACATAAGAGGAAACTGAGACCCAGAGGTCTAATAATTTGTTCAAGTCAGATGGCTAGTGCGAGATAAGAATTGAATCCAGGCTCTTTCCGGTTCTAGACTCCCTACTCTCCCCTCCTCTCCTGTCCTCACAACAGAATAATTCTACCAAGCATTTGTTTATTTATTGAAAACCATTTTTGTTGGAATATATAGTTGATAGACATTATATTGGTTTCAGATGTACAACATGGTGATACGATAATTATATACATTACTGAATGCTCACCACAGTAGTGTAGTTACCCCCTGTTATCACACCAAGATAGTACAATATTATTCATTATATTCCTTATGCTGTACTTCCATTTCTGTGACTACCTTATTTTATAATTTGAAGTTTGTACCTCTTTATGCCCTTCATCTACTTCACCCATCCCCCTACCACCCTCCACATGGTAACAAACCATCTGTTTTCAGTATTAATGGGTCTATTTCTTTTTTGTTTGTTTTGTTTTTTGATTCTACATATAAGTGAGATCATATGGTATTTGTCTTTTTCTGTCTCACTTATTTAACTTAGCATGATACCATCTAGGTCCCGCCACATTGTCACAAATGGCAAGATATCCTTGTTTTTTATGGCTAAGTAATAGTCCATTGTGTATATGTACCATTTCTCCTTTATCTATTCACCTATTGATGGACACCTGGGTTGCTTCCATATCTTGGCTCTTAGAAATAATGTTGCAGTAAATATAGGGGTGCATATATCTTTTTGAATTAGTGATTTTTTCCCCCTTGGATAAGTTTCCAAAGGTGGAATTGCTGTATCATATAGCATTTCTGTTTTAGTTTTTTGAGGAACCTCAACAACCATAGTGCTTTCCATAGTGGCTGGACCAACTTACATTCCCACCTACAGTATAGGAGGGTTCCCTTTTCTTTCATTCTGGCCAACACTTGTTACTTCTTCTCTTATAGGCAAAACAAATGGTAGCTCCTCTTACCATTGAAATTTTATTTGAAAAATCTAGCCTTTTCTTAGCTGCGGTGTGGGACTTTTCCAAACCTTTATCACATTTGCATGTCTTTGAACCCCCCATCTCACTCTGCCTTCCAATTCTTAGCAGAGGACCTTACCTTTATTTAAAAGAGAAAATCAAGGTTTCCTTCTTCTCTACATAAAAATATTCCATAATTCTACATCTCTCATTCATCGGTTTGTATCTCGCTTCTTCTAGGATTTTGCTCCATAGTTTCCCCAGTCTTCTTCAGCCTGCCACCTTTCACTGCTATATTGCCCAGTTCTGTCCAACTATGCCATATGCTTCAAAAACTATCTTCCAGACCACATCTTCCCTCTCTTCCTTTAACCTATTAAAGTTTCAGGAGAATTCAACCTTATCTCATTTTTGTCACTAACCATTAACTTCTTAATCTCTTGAAATTAAGATTTCAGTCTCCACAACTCTACTGAAACTATATTCTTCAAAAACCACAGAGAGCCCCTACTGTTTGACTTATGTATTGTCCAATCACTACTTTCAACAATGCTATATTAAATTGTCCTTTCTTGTCCCTGTATTACATCTTGGAAAGATTCCATAACTTTCTGGTTAATAAAGTCCATTCTACTTTAAAACTTTGAATCAGGAGTAGGTTTGCCTGAAGTCACAGAAAACGTAAAATAACAATGCATAAACCAAATAGAAATGTACTTCTTTCACATTAAAAAAAAAGTCCAGAGGCCTTTGCACAGTTGGTATGGCAGTTCCACTGTTATCAGAGATGCAGGTTCGATCTTTACGCTTTATCATCTAAATACATCTAGCTTCAAGGTTATTATTTATTTATTTTTGAACTTTACTATTTCATTTGAATTTTCAAAAAAATTTTATTAAGGTATTATTGATAAACACTCTTATGAAGTTTTCACATGAAAAAACAATGTGGTTACAACATTCACCTGTATTATTGAGTCCCCCCCATACACCACTGTAGTCACTGTCCATCAGAGTAGTAAAATGCCACAGAGTCACCAGTTGTCTTCTCTGTGCTACATTGTCTTCCCCATGATCTCCCCCACACCATGTGTGCCAATCATAATACCCCTCAATCCCCTTCTCCCTCCTTCTCCACCCACCCTCCTCCACACCCTCCCCTTTGGTAAAAACTAGTTCCTTCTTGGAGTCTGTGAGTCTGCTGCTGTTTTGGTCCTACAGTTTGCTTCATTGTTACACTCCACAAATGAGGAAAATCATTTCATACTTTTCTTTCTCCACCTGGCTTATTTCACTGAGCATAATATCTACCAGCTCCATCCATGTTGTTGCAAATGGTAGGATTTGTTTCTTTCTTATGGCTGAATAGTATTCCATTGTGTATATGTAACACCTCTTTTTTATCCATTCATCTACTGATGTACACTTAGGTTCCTTCCATATCTTGGCTATTGTAAATAGTGCTGCAATAAAAATAAGTGCATAGGTGCATACATCTTTTTTTTGCTATTATTAATATACAATTACATAAACATTATGGTTACTAAACTCCCCCAATTATCAAGTCCCCACCATATACCCTATTGCACTCACTGTCCATCAGTGTAGAAGGATGTTATAGAATCACTACTTGTCTTCTCTGTGTTATATTGCCTTCTCCGTATTCCCCCACCCCACCCCCACACATTATGTGTGCTAATTGTAATAGCCCTTTTTCCTCCTTATCCCTCCCTTCACACCCCTCTTCCCCAGTCCCTTTCCCTTTGGTAACTCTTAGTCCATTCTTGGGTTCTGTGAGTCTGCTGCTGTTTTATTCCTTCAGTTTTTTCTTTGTTCTTATACTCCACATATGAGTGAAATCATTTGGTACTTGTCTTTCTCTGCCTGGCTTATTTCACTGAGCATAATACCCTCTAGCTCCATCCATGTTGTTGCAAATGGTAGCATTTGTTTTCTTCTTATGGCTGAATAATATTCCATTGTGCATATGTACCACCTCTTCTTTATCCATTCATCTACTGATGGACACTTAGGTTGCTTCCATTTCTTGGCTATTGTAAATAGTGCTGCAATAAACATAGGGGTGCATATGTCTTTTTCAAACTGGGCTGCTGCATTATTAGGGTAAATTCCTAGGAGTGGAATTCCTGGGTCAAATGGTATTTCTATTTTGAGTTTTTGAGGAACCTCCATACTGCTTTCCACAATGGTTGTACTAATTTACATCCCCACCAGCAGTGTAGGAGGGTTCCCCTTTCTCCACATCCTTGCCAACATTTGTTGTTGTTTGTCTTTTGGATGGTGGCCATCCTAACTGGTGTGAAGTGATATCTCATTGTGGTTTTAATTTGCATTTCTCTGATGATTAGTGATGTGGAGCATCTTCTCATGTGCCTGTTGGCCATCTGAATTTCTTCTTTGGAGAAGTGTCTGTTCAGTTCCTCTGCCCATTTTTTAATTGGCTTATTTGCTTTTTGTTTGTTGAGGTGCGTGAGCTCTTTATATAATTTGGATGTCAACCCCTTGTCGGATATGTCATTTATGAATATATTCCCCCATACTGTAGGAAGTCTTTTTGTTCTAGTGATGGTATCCCTTGCTGTACAGAAGCTTTTTAGTTTGATATAGTGCCATTCATTCATTTTTGCTCTTGTTTCACTTGCCCGGGGAGATATGTTCATGAAGAAGTTGCTCATGTTTATATCCAAGAGATTTTTGCCTATATTTTTCTCTAAGAGTTTTATGGTTTCATGACTTACATTGAGGTCTTTGACCATTTTGAATTTACTTTTGTGTTTGGAGAGATATAATCCAGTTTCATTCTATTGCATGTAGCTGTCCAGTTTTGCCAACACCAGTTGTTGAAGAGGATGTCATTTCCCCATTGTATGTCCATGGCTCCTTTATCATATATTAATAGACTATATATGGTTGGTTAATATCTGGACTCTCTATTCTGTTCCACTGGTCAGTGGGTCTGTTCTTGTGCCAGTACCAAATTGTTTTGATTACTGTGGTTTTGTACTAGAGCTTGAAGTTGGGGAGCTTAATTCCCCCAGCTTTATTCTTCCTTCTCAGGATTTCTTTGGCTATTTGGGGTCTTTTGTGATTCCATATGAATTTTAGAACAATTTGTTCTAGTTCATTGAAGAATGCTGTTGGTATTTTGATACGGATTGCATTGAATCTGTAGATTGCTTTAGGCAGGATGGCCATTTTTACAATATTAATTCTTCCTAGCCAAGAGCATGGGATGAATTTCCATTTATTAGTGTCCTCTTTAATTTCTCTTAAGAGTGTCATGTAGTTTTCAGGGTATAGGTCTTTCACATCCTTGGTTAGGTTTATTCCTATGTATTTTATTCTTTTTGATGGAATTGTGAATGAAATTGTTTTCCTGATTTCTCGTTTTGCTAGTTCGTTCTTAGTGTATAGGAATGCAACAGATTTCTGTGTATTAATTTTGGATCCTGCAACTTTCTGAACTCAGATATTAGACCTAGTAGCTTTGGAGTGGATTCTTTAGGGTTTGTTATGTATAAAGCATGTCATCTGCAAATAGTGACAGTTTAACTTCTAATTTGCCCATCTGGATGCATTTTATTTATTTGTTTTGTCTGATTGCTGTGGCTATGACTTCCAGAACGTTGTTGAATAAAAGTGGAGAGAGTGGGCATCCTTGTCTTGTTCCCAATCTTAAAGGAAACGTTTTCAACTTCTCACTGTTAAATATGATGTTGGCTGTGGGTTTGTCATATATGGCCTTTATTATGTTGAGGTACTTGCCCTCTATACCCATTTTGTTGAGAGTTTTTATCATCTATGGATGTTGAATTTTGTCAAATGCTTTGTTGGCATCTATGGAGATGAACATGTGGTTTTTGTCCTTTTTGTTGATGGATTTTCTAACATCCTACCATCCTTGTATACCTGGAATAAATCATACTTGATCACGATGAATGATCTTTTTGATGTGTTTTTGAATTCAGTTTGATAATATTTTGTTGAGTATTTTTTCATCTACGTTCATCAGGGATATTCGTCTCTAATTTTGTTTTTTTGTGGTGCCTTTGCCTGGTTTTTGTATTAGAGTGATGCTGGCCTCATAGAATGAGTTTGGAAGTATTCCCTCTTCTTCTATATTTTGGAAAACTTTAAGGAGGATGGGTATTATGTCTTCACTAAATGTTCGATAAAAAAGGGGTGAAGCTATCTGGTCCAGGAGTTTTGTTCATAGGTTGTTTTTGATTACCAATTCAATTTTGTTGCTGGTAATTGGTATGTTCAGATTTTCTGTTTCTGTCTGGGTCAGCCTTGGAAGTTTTATTTTTCTAAACAGTTGTCCATTTCTTCTAAGTCATCCAGTTTGTTAGGATATCATTTTTCATAGTATTCTCTTATAATTCTTTGTATTTCTATGGTGTCTGTAGTGATTTCTCCTTTCTCATTTCTGATTCTGTTTGTGTGTATAGAGTCTTTTTCTTGATAACTCTGGCTATGGGTTTATCTATTTTGTTTATTTTCTCAAAAAACAGCTCCTGCTTTCATTGATTATTTCCATTGTTGTATTCTTCTTGGTTTTATTCATTTCTGCCCTAATCTTTATTATGTCCCTCCTTCTACTGACTTTGGACCTCATTTGTTCTTTTTCTTCCAGTTTTGTTAATGGTGAGTTTAGACTGTTCATATGGGATTGTTCTTCTTTCCTGAGGTAGGCCTGTATTACAGTATACTTCCCTCTTAGCATGGCCTTCACTGCATCCCAGAGATTTTGCAGTGTTGAATTATTGTTGTCATTTGTCTCCATATATTACTTCATCTCTGTTTTTATTCGGTCATTGATCCATTGGTTATTTAGAAGCATGTTGTTAAGCCTCCATGTGCTTGTGGTTTTTCATTTTCTTTGTGTAATTTATTTGTAGTTTCATACTTTTGTGGTTGGAGAAGCTGGTTGGTACAATTTCAATCTTTTTGAATTTACCTAGACTCTTTTTGTGGCCTAGTATATGATCTATTCTTGAAATTATTCCATATGCCCTTGAGAAGAATGTGTATCCTGCTGATTTTGGGTGTTGAGTTCTGTAGATGTTTTTTAGCTCCATCTGTTCCAATGTGTTGTTCAGTGCCTCTGTCTCCTTACCTATTTTCTCTCTGGTTTATCTGTCCTTTGGAGTGACAGCTCCTAGAATGAATGCATTGCATCCTATTTTCCCTTTTAATTCTGTTAGTATTTTTTTCACATATGTAGATGCTCCTGTTTGCGTGCATAGATATTTATAATGGTTATATCCTCTTGTTGGATTGACCCCTTTATCATTATGTAATGTCCCTTTTTGTTTCTTGTTACTTTCTTTGTTTTGAAGTCTATTTTGTCTGATACAAGTACTGAAACTACTGCCTTTTTCTCCCTATTAGTTGCATGAAATATCTTTTTCCATCCCTTCACTTTTAGTCTGTGTATGTCTTTGGGTTTGAAGTGAGTCTCTTGTAGACAGCATATAGATGGGTCTTGTTTTTTTATCCATTCAGTGACTCTGTGTCTTTTGATTGGTGCATTCAGACCATTTACATTTAGGGTGATTATTTTTAGGTGTGTTCTTATTGCCATTGCAGGCTTTAGATTTGTGGTTACCAAAGGTTCAAGGGTCACTTCCTTACTATGTAAGAGTCTAACTTAATTCACTTAGTATGCTATTACAAACACAATCTAAAGGTTCTTTCTTTTTTTCTCCTCTGTTATCTTCCTCCTCCATTCTTTATATATTAGGTATTATATTCTGTACTCTTTGTGTATCCCTTGACTGACTTTTAGGGGTAGTTGATTTAATTTTGCATTTGCTTAGTAATTAACTCTTTTACTTTCTTTACTGTGGTTTTCTTACCTCTGGTGAGATCTATTTAGCCTTAAGAACACTTTCATATATAGCAGTCCCTCCAAAATACACTGTAGAGACAGTTTGTGGGAGGTAAAGTCTCTCAGCTTTTGCTTATCTGGAAATTGTTTACTCCCTCCCTCAAAGTTAAATGATAATCTTACTGGATAGAGTATTCTTGGTTTGAGGACCTTCTGCATCATTGCATTAAATATATCATGCCATTCCTTTCTGGCCTGTAAGGTTTCTGTTGAGAAGTCTGATGTTAGCCTGATGGTTTTTCCTTTGTATGTGATCTATTTTCTCTGTCTGGCTGCTTTTAATAGTCTTTCCTTATCCTTGATCTTTGCCGTTTTAATTATTATATGTCTTGATGTTGTCTTCCTCAGGTCCCTTGTGTTGGGATATCTGTGCACTTGCATGGCCTAAGAGACTATCTCCTTGTCCAGATTGGGGGAGTTTTCAACAGTAACCTCCTCAAAGTCACTTTCTATCCCTTTGTCTCTCTTTTCTTCTTCTTGTACCCCTACAATGCGAATATTGTTCTGTTTGGATTGGTCACACAATTCTCTCAATATTTTCATTCCCAGAGATCCTTTTTTCTCTCTGTGCCTCAGCTTCTTTGTATTCCTCTTCTCTAATTTCTATTTCATTTATTGTTTCCTCCACCAAATCTAACCTGTTTTTAAAACCCTCTGTTGTGTTCCTTAATGATTAGATCTCCACCCTAAATTCGTTCCTGAGTTCTTGAATATTTTTCTGTACCTCCATGAGCCTATTTGTGATTTTTATCTTGAAATCTCTTTCAGGAAGATTGATGAGATCTGTTTCATTTGATTCTTTTTTTGGTGTTTTTGGTATATTTGTTTGAACCAGGTCCCTTTCACTTTTAATATTTGTATGTGGCACACTGCCGTGCCCAGAAGCTCTAGTCTTTGGAGCTGCTTGGTCCCTAGAATGATGGCGGTTGCAGGGGAGCGGTGCTGGTACCGGGGATATGAAAGAGCTATTTCCCGGCTGTTATGCCTGTCTCCATTGCCAGAACCAGTGGCCTGAACACATAGGTGTAAGCCTCTGTGCTTTGCCTTTGTATTATCCATAGGCGGGGCTTCCCTCTGGCTGGCCTGATGCCAGGACAGGGGCTGCTGGTTTGGGAGCCAGGTGTGGACTGGCCAGGAGAAAGGTGCAGCAGGCTGCATGTCATGGTGGGGAGCCTTGGAGCTATGTATCCAGCCAAGGGTATGGAGTGCCTGTAGCTCTTGAAAGGTCCCAACATGCTGGGAAAAGTGAGCCTGGACAATTTTGTCTACCTGTCCTTTCTCCTGAGCAGTAAGCTCTGTGTGATCCTTGCCCCTTTAGCAGCCCTCTCACTGTTAGGAAGTCTCTCAGACTGCCCTCCTTTCTTTTGTCCAAGAATGGCTGGTTGTGGGCACCTGTTTTCTACAGGCAGCTGGAATCTCAGTCTCTCCAGGTATTCTGCCTGTGTTAGATTTCCAACTCCACTAATCACCAGAGCACCATGTAGTGTAGGTTTGTGTCTCCAGAGCACATCTCCAGGGTTAGGAGTTCAGCAGTCCCAGGCCTCCACACTTCCTCCCGCTGGTGAATTGGGGTGGGGGAAGGGCTTGGGTCCTGCTGGATGACAGCTTTGGTACATTATCCTGTTCCATGAGGTCTGCTCTGTTCTCCAGGTGTATGCAGTGTGGTGTAGCCTTTTTTCCTGTTGCTCTTTCAGGATTAGTTGTATTAATTATATTTTTATATTATATGTGATTTAAGGAGGAGGCCTTTATCTTACCTCTCATGCCATGAATCCCTTTCAAGGTATTTTATAGTCCAGAATGACTACTGAAGCTTCAATATCTCAAACAACTGGAAAAAGGAATGAGGAACAAATGCACCCACCTCCAAACTGAGTCACTGCCTTTAAAGCAGGCTCCAATTCTAAGGAGCTCTCATAACACTTTTTTAACATTTCTTTGGCCATAACTTAGTCATTTTGCCAGGGCCAGTTGGAAGGGAATCTGGAATATAGTAGGCACATGGATATACCAAGTAAAATGGAATTTCTAATAGTAAGGAGGAAGGGGAGAATAGACTTTGGACTGCAACTACCATTTGCTGCCACAATCCATGAATTCAAAATGTTTAAGAATAGCATCCCTTTCTCTCCCTTCATACTTCAACATCTACCTCCTGTGGTGTGTTTGTGCAAATAGGACAAGAAAAGGGACAATTGTTAAGTGTGGTCTTAGATCCAGACTGAAGGGTCAGCCATGGCAGTGCCTCTCCTCCAGTCAGGTAGAGTCCACAGAACCAAACAGATTTTCCTGAGAGCCTAAGGAGTGGCCAAATAATGGTATTTGGTAATAGAGATTGGGTGTGTGGTTTGAGATAAACTTGTTAGAATCCTTGAAGAATGAGAAAGATTTACAGTAGGAAGAGAAGGGAGGTGGACTAGGAGCCATGGTTGGGAGAACAATTATATCTGTGCTACCACATTCTTGTGTGAAACTCCAAGGGCTTCAAAAATTCTAAATTCAAACCTGGCCTTTCATGTTGTTTTGAAAATACAGTCATACCTCAGAGATTTTGTGGGTTCAATTCCAGACTACCTCAACAAAGCAAATATTGTAATAAATCAAGTCAAATGAATTTTTTGGTTTTCCAGTGCATATAAAAGTTGTTTATGCTATGGTGTAGTCTATTAAGTGTGCAATAGCATTATATCTAAAAAAAGTACATACATTAAATTTTAAAAATATAGCTAAAAAATGCTAACCACCATCTGATCTTTCAGTGAGTCACCATCTTTTTGCTGGTAGAGGGGCTTGCACTGATGCTGATCAGCGTGGGTGTTGCTGAAGGCTGGAGTAACTGGGGCAATTTCTTAAAATAATACAACAGTGAAGTTTGCCTCATCAATTCATAAACAATTTCACTACAGCATATGATGCTGTTTGATACCTTCATTTTACCTACAGTAGATCTTCTTTCAAAATTGGAGTCAGTCCTCTCAAACCCCGCCACTACTTTATCAACTAAGTTTATTGAATATTCTATATCTTTTGTTGTCATTTCAACAATCTTCACAGTATCTCTACCAGGAGTAAATTCCATCTCAAGAAACCACTTTCTTTGCTCATTCATAAGAAACAGCTCCTCATACATTAAAGTTTTATCATGAGATTGCAGCAATTCAGTCACATCTTTAGGCTCCACTTCTAATTCTAGTTTTCTTGCTATTTCCACATTTGCAGTTACTTCCTCCACTAAAATCTTGAACCCCTCCAAGTCATCCTCAAGGGTTGGAATCAACTTCTTCTAAACTCCTGCTAATGTTGATATTTTGACCTCTTTCCAAAAATCATGAAATTCTTAATGACATCCAGAATGGTGAATCCATTCCAGAAGGTTTCAATTTACTTTGCTCAGCTCCATCAGAGGCATCACTATGTATAGCAGCTATAGACTTTACAAAATGTAATTCTTAAATAATAAAACTTGAAAGTCAAAATTACTCCCTGAGCCATGGGCTGCAGAATGGATGTTGTGTGAGCAGGCATGAAACTAACATTCATCTAATTGTACATCTCTGTCAGAGCTCTTGGGCAATCGGGTGCATTGCCAGTGAGCAGACATATTTTGAAAGGAACCTTTTTTCCTGAGCTGTAGGCCTCAACCGTGGGCTTAAAATATTCAGTTAACCACCTTGTAAATAGAAGTGCTATCACCCAGGCTTTGTTGTTACATTTGTAGAACACAGGCAGAGTAGATTTAGCATGTTTCTTAAGGGCCTTAGGATTTTTGGAATGGTAAATAAGCACTGGCTTTGCGTTAAAGTCACCAGCTGCATTAGCCCCTAAGAGTGTCAGCCAATGCTTTGGAGCTTTGAAGCCAACCATTGACTTCTCTTTAGCTATGAAAGTCCTAGATGGCATCTTCTTCCAATAGAAGGTTGTTTTGTCTAAAATCTGCTGTTTAGTGCAGCCACCCTTATAATCTTAACTAGATCTTCAGGATAACTTGTGGCAGCTTCTATATCAGCAATTGCTATTTCACCTTGCACTTTTATGTTATAGAGACAGGTTGTTTCCTTAAACCTCACGAACCTACCTCTGCTAGTTTCCAACTTTTCTTCTGCAGCTTCCTTAGCTCTCTCAGCCTTACAGAATTGAAGAGAGTTAGGGTCCTCCTCTGGATTAGACTTTGTCTTAAGGAAATTTTGTGGCTGGTATGATCTTTTATCTAGACCCTTGGAACTTTCTCCATATCAACAATAAGTCTATGTTTTTATCTTCTTATCATTTGTATGTTCACTGGAGTCATTTTTAGTTTCCTTCAAGAACTTTTTCTCTGCATTCATTACTTGGCTAACTGTTTGGCACAAGAGGCCTAGCTTTTAGCCTAACTAGGCTTTTGGTATGCCTTCCTCACTAAGCTTGATCATTTCTAGCTGTTGATTTAAAGTGAGAGACATGTGACTCTTCATTTCACTTGAACACTTAGAGACTATTAAAGGGTTATTAATTGGCCTAAACTCAATATTGTGTCTCATGGAATAGGGCAGGCAGATGAGAGGGAGAGAGATGGGGGAGTGGCTGTTTGGTGGAGCAGTCATTTCAACAATCTTCGCAGTATCTCTACCAGGAGTAAATTCACCATTTTATAAAATGGGCCCAGTTCACTGTGTTCCAAAACAATCACAATAGTAATATTAAAGGTCACTGATCACAGATAACTGCAACAAATATAACAATAATAATGAAAAATTTGGAATACTGTGAGAATTACCAAAATGAGATACAGACATTAAGAGAGCAAATGCTGTTGGAAAACTGGCACCTATAGACTTGCTGAATACAGGGTTGCCACAAGCCTTCGAATTCAGTAGGTCTGAGGCAGTGTGAAAGAATTTGCATTTACAAGAGCTTCAGTGATGCTGACGCTGCTAGGAACCACAACTTTAGAATTAAGGTCGTAGAAAATCTAATAACATAGAAAATGCTCATGGCATATTGTCAAGTGAAAAAACAAACAAGTTCCAAAATAGAATTATATTCATGACCTCATTTTGGTAGAACAGATGTGTTTGTATACACATCAACAGAGGTCTGTAAAGATGTACGAATTGTTAACAGGTAGATTTATAGGGTTTTTTTTGTGTGTGTGTGTGTGTTTGTAAATTGTTTACAATTAACATTTGTAATAATTGTTTTTATTTTGCTTATTGTAGTAAAATGCACATAAAATAACAGTTATCATCTTAACCATTTTTAAGTGTACAATTCAGTGAGTAAGCTCATTCACACATTCCCACTGTCCATCCCAAAACTCTTTTCATCTTGAAAAATTGAAACTCTACACCCATTAAACAAGGACTCTCCATTATTCCCACCCCTCAGCTCCTGGCACCACCATTCTACTTTCAGTCTCTATGAACTTGACTCTTCTAGGTACCTCGTATAAGTGGAATCATAATAATCATAAGGTGGTTTGTAGTTGTTTTAAAGAAAAAGAATTGATAAGAATCGGGAGTAGCCATCAAAGTGGAACGGAAGGTTATGCCACTTTAGAGAAAGAGACAGGATGGCATAATGACAGAATAGAGAAGAACAAAGTGAGAACTAGATATTGGAAAAATGATGAGTTTGATTTTGGATATATAAATTTTAAGGTGACTGCAAGACATCTAGCTGAAGAAAACTAGGAGTATGTTCATCAAAGAAGTTAGAAGAATATTTCACAAAGGAGGACATAAAAAAGGAGAGTTATCGTTAGTATTCAATGCTGTCAATTTAATATGTTCATGGCTTCCCAATGCCTATGGGATAGAGTATAAATTTCTTACCATGATATTCAAGGCCATGACAATTCCATCTTACCTACCTTTCCAAAATTTTTTTCCCATGACAATGCTAAAGTGAGCCTTTTAGATAAGGTGCACTTCAGACAAGTTATCCTGTTTTTTTTTTTTATCTAGAACACATAGAGCACTCTGCCTACCTGTCATCATTGGATGTATCTTCTGCCCATCACCACTTATCTAAATCCTACCTATTTTCTATACCCTGACCCTATTTCACCTCCTCCATGAAGATTAATGTGGCACCATGAGGATGAACCCCTCAGACCTCTGACTGCATTGAGCACAGTTGACTGAGGGTCCCAGCTACTGCCCTTTGAAATTCATCACTGTGTGCGCACCAAGGCTCTGCTTCCTATGGGCTGCTCCCAACCAATGTCTGAGCATGGCAGAGATCCTAAGGTATACCCATTCCTGGAAGATACCAGACTCCTCTGACAGGAGACTGAGAAATCTCAAATATTCCCTTGAGACTGCACTGGTATGGGAAATGCTTCCATCCAATCTTCCTCCTCTCCTTCCTTCCTTCCCTCAGGGTCAGTCTTGCTACATTGTAGTCTGATGGCTGTCCCCTTATTTGCCTCCCCATTTTCTCTCAGAGGCATTTCCTTTAACAAATTTCCTTCATAGTTAATCTTGTCTTGAATCCATTTTTCAAGGACCCAGACAGACACCAGCTGCACTGGTAGGGGTCCACAAAAAAAGGTGGTGAGATAGGAATCTGGACTGGCTCGTCTACTGCCCATCAGGCAAAGAGGATGTCTTCCTGATTAGTAGGCGAGGTGTAGATAATTCCTGGCATAAGGTGGTAGCACAACTGCTAAAGACTTCACCAGTGTTAACCTGGAAAATGTCCCAGTGGAGAGGAATGCTTTAGCAGATATGATGATACAGGCATTTGAAAACCAAGGTGGGGTGGGAACAATGCCTACAAAGAGTAAAATTGGGTGGTAGATACTAACTTGTATTAATACCCTGCAGAAAAATCATGAGAGCCTGAGGGGCATTAACAAACATTTTTTGGTTGAGAGAACGATAAGGCCTTTGGGATGGCTTACAAAGAAACTTTTTCCTCTGTTAGGGGAAAGGAATACATGGCTGAGTGGCAGGATGAAGACCTAATTGTTAGAGCACCAGAGACGTTAGAATGCTCTAAAGCCAAGGCAGGTCTACAAAGGCCTTCTAAGAGCAGAATAAAGGCAAGGCAGCAGGCTGGACTGGGGGGAGTTGCTCCTTCAAGACACAGTGTATGTATAAAACCAGAGGCCTCTATGTGGTGCTGTGTCCTCACTAGTAAGAGAACATGGGTCTGGGAACCAAGAGATAGGAGGAGTGACTCCACTTATTATCACACCCAGTACTCCATTGACGGACTTTACACTTCCTGTTCCTACTCTTCACTCTGCAGGGTTAGAAGTCCTAGTCCCCAAAGAGAGTACACTTTTGCCAGGGGATGTAGCAAGCACCCCATTGAATTACAAGCTGCAGCCACTGCCAGGCACTTTGAGTTATGTGTGTCCAGGAACCAACAGCTGAGAAGAATTTCCATCCAGCAAGAGTAATTGACCCTGATCAGCACGAGGGCTATTTTTACACAATGAGAACAAGGAAGAACACGTGTGGAAGCCAGACAATCCACCTGGGTGCCTCCTGGCACTGTCTTGCTTTGTTATAACCATTAATGGACATAGGAAGCCACCCTGGCCTAAGAAAGGTTTGATTACCAATAGCTCAGAACTTTCTAGGAAGGGTCTGATGTGAAAATTTGGGTCACATCACCAGATGAGTTACCAAGACCTGCCAAGGGTGAGGGAAAATTGATAGTGAAGGAGGGAGAAGATGAGTAGCGGCCGTGGCCCACAGATCAATTGCAGCAACAGAGGCTAAGGTTTGTTCCACCAAATGCCGTCTTCTGAGTTTCCCCTCAGGAAGAAAGGCCCACAGGAACCGTGGAGGAGTTGCTTCCCAAACTGTTGGGAAGAGGTTGATCTGTATGGGGCAAAGGGTAGACAGCACTGACCATGAGAATGTACCTCTCGGATCTCCAAGTGCAAGGAATGTAATTGACCAAAGGCCCAACTGCTGCCATCTGATGTCCATGACTAGTTTTGCTCTAAGGCTAGCATCTTGCAGGCTGCTTTCAGGCAATGCCTGAGTGTGGAGAAAGTGAAAGTTCCTATGGGCAGGATTCTCACCTGGCCCTGGTTGACTTGCTCACTACACATGTGTGGGCAATATGTTGTTTTTGACTCTATATAAAGGCTCCACCCAGTGCTCTTGGCTGTTGCACAGCTACAGGGGAGCAGAGACTGAAGTGGTAGCAGCACTGAGGACAGACTGAGATGGCTGCAGGGGTAGAGAAGCCCAGAGGCAGAGACTAAGGAGGATTACAGGCCTGCAGACTGCTGGATGCAGACTGATCCTAGTGCTCAAACTATCAAGGGGAAAATGAAGCCAGGTAATAAACCCTTTTACCCAAGAGCATTACATTATCATTCCTCGGTCTCACTGAATCCACAGTGAGCTTGCCCAGGGCTGAAACCCATTGGCAAGACACTGAGTGAGTCAAGGCAACTGAAATGGACTGGCCATTGCTGGGAGACATGGGTCTCATCTGGTGGGTGACTGCTCAAGAACTCCCTAGTGGTCTTGCTCTACTTTCCTTAACCTGCTCTCTGGTTTAAGAAGCTTTCCCCCAACCTGCTTTCCGTACTTCCCTCTCTCTTTCACTCAGGGTCAGGTTACCTTATATTTGCAGTCTTAAAGCTCTCCCATGTTAGCCTGGCTTCCTTCTCTTTTTCTCTCACAGGCATTTACCCTAGTAAACTTGTTACACATTTTCTCACCTGAGGCATATTGCCCCTGGGCAAGTTCACTCTGGATTTGGTGAGAGTGAATAACAATAATGGAACATTAAGGGTAAAAGGGTTTATACCAAGCTTTATCCTCACAGCGGCAGGTCTAATGCTGAAATCACATCTGCTCCTGGGCCAGTCTACATGCAGCAAGTCCACCTCCGTCTCTGCCTCCAGGCAGAGCACTGGGCAGAGAGCTCTTTATGTAGTAACACTGGCAATAATAGCTCATTGTCAACAGGTGTATAAGCAGTAGCCTATCAGTAGGCCAATTACAACATCAAACAGTTTAGAGTCAGGTGGATCTTTCTCCTTCCCTACACACATTCAGTTCTGTCTTTGCATCAGCTTCTTAGAGGAGCTGGACTAAACACTTGCCTTAAGCCCCAGCTCTCAGTGATAACTTCCTACTTTGAACTTTACAACACTTTCCTCTACCACCCACCTGACACTTCCAAAATGTACCTAGGAAATAAAATTTGTCTTTCTCTGTATACCTCTTCTCAATTAGTTTAGAAGTCTCCTGGTGGTAGTCATCTCACCAACCTCTGCATTTCGTCACATGCCCTGAACACAGAAGGAGCTCAGTTCAACCATCATAAGTGTAGAGAAAATGCAAGTTCCTATGGCCAGGATCCTCACCTGCCCCTAAACTACTTGATGATGTAATTGGCCTAGTGCTAGGCTAATGCTTACACACCCATTGGCAATGAGCCATTATTGCCTGTGTTACTGCATGAAGAACTTCCTCCAGTTCTCTGCCAGAGGCAGAGATGGAGATGGATTTTGGACTTGTCAGAGCCCCACTACTCTACCTGCCACCATAAGAATACAGCTTGGTATAAGCCCTTTTACCCTTAATGTTCCATTGTTGTTTATTGGTCTCACTGAATCCAGTCTGAACGTGCCCAGGGCTGAAACCCTTAGGCAAGACAATAGAAAAGTTGTCACGGGTGCTGAGTTGTTCTGACAATCCTACACCCCGGGCTTGATGGTCTCCACTTACTTCAACTTCCTATCATACTATCTCTTTCCCACTCTCCAAACTCCCCTACTTGTAATGGTTCACCATCTATGGATAAACTGAAGGTTCCTGTGGCCAGGATTTTCACCTGGCCCTGGTCAGCTAGCTCACTGCACACGTGTGGGCAATACATTGCTATTGACTCTATATAAAGAGCTCCGTCCAGTGCTCTGCATGACAAGGTAGCAAGGCTTCAGGAGAGCAGAGACTTGAGTGGTGGCAGCACCGATGACAGAAACTGAGACGGCTGCAGGGATAGAGAGGCCCAGAGGCAGAGACCAGCTTGCTCCATGCAGACTTGCCCAGAGTGGATGGGATTCTAGGGACTGACCTGCCACCATGGGAATAAAGCTGGGTATGAACCTTTTTACTCCAAGAACATTCCATTGTCATTTTTCAGTCTTTCTGACTCCATAGTGAACTTGCCCAGGGCTGAAACCCATTGGCAAGACACCATCCTTTCAGGGTCCTTTAATCCTCAGTTCCCGGCCCCACTACCCCTAAGGGTAGTGGGGCAGGGAGGTGTGGGATAGAGAGAGAACTATCAACCAAAACTTTGTGACTCATGCTCCCCTTCTCCAGTGTGGAGTTGTTGCTGGAAAGTGGCCAGCCAGCCCTGGATTACATTGCCAAGCTTGCCCTTGTGTCTAGCCAGGGGGCTTTAAGAAGCAGGACTCCTCTTCCACTTGTCTCCTTCCTCATTCTCTAGTTGAATACAGAGGACTCTAAAATGGTGAGGCCATAAGATGGAAGTCCTTGAATCACCATGTGGAGGGGAGCTGCCCACTGCACGCAGGAACACCTACACTGGAATGTTTTATGAGTGAACAATGACCTTGTATTATGTTAGATCACTGAAATTTGGGGGGTTGTTTGTTACAGTTGCTAGTATTGTTCTATGTAATAAGAAATCGTTTTTCCTTTTTTTGGCTACTCACCATTTTAACTCCCTTTTATTTAAAGGGAGTCTCCCATTACGGGACTTTTGATGCCAAATGGGTTAGAGCTTTCTCAGGCTAGGGTGTGGGCATGTTACTTACTCTCTGATAATCTGCCATAGTCTCACTCAAAACTATGAAGGTGGGAGTACTGCAATGATACATGACCATATAGAAAGTATTCACAGGGTTGGTATGGCCTTGAGAATACAGGGGCTGTGGCAGCAAGGCATGGCAACAGTGGTGTTCAGGTCTATGCCCTAACAAGACTGTTCTTATGGTATGACCTTGGCTGTATTTCCTGCTTCTAGATTCACTTGCTTTATGACTTTTCTCCAGCTTTGTTGACAATTCCATCCTTCCAATATTTAATTTTTTTCTTTAGAGATCCAGAATCAATTTCCATCTACAGCATCTTTGCATTCACATTGGACTCTCCTCCCAAACTAGAGTCAGTGGGATTGCTACTTATTAAGCACCTAGTGCATACCTGGCACTGTGGTATACACTTTACATATGTGACAATTAATTTAATCCTTCCAACTACTCTATTGGGTCAGTATTATTATTGCTATTCATAAATGAGAAAATTTCATCTCAAAGAGATTAACCTTTTTTTCCAGTTAAACTGCTTGTATCACTTGGAATTCAGTTTTGATGGCATCAAAGCATGTTTTTCTATTGCACCAGAAACCCTTCACTAATTCCTAATTCTTGCAGTGCTTCTTTCTAGGGCTTCTTCTAGCCTGTTACTGGCACTGGAAGTGAAGTACATAAATATTTACTCAACCATTTCCTACTCACAGAAGGGATTTAAGGAAAGTTCTGTCATTGCAGCTGTTGTCTGATCCTCCAAACAGTATGTGTTTTTCTCTTCTCATCCTTCCCTTCCCTTCCTTTCTCTCCCTCTCCTTTTCCTTCTTCCTTGCTTTCTCTTTTTTTCCTCTTGTGCTCCCTCCTTCCCTTCACTTTGTGTCTTGCAAATGAGTTTCAGCCCCAGGCAAGTTCGCTATAGATTCACTGTGACCAAAGAAATTTACAGCAAAGGGTTCTTGGGGTGAAAAGGTTAAACCCAACTTTATTTCCAGGTGGCAGGTCAGTCACTAAAATCCCGTTCACTCAGAGCGAGTCTGTGTTATCACTGCTGCTTCGGATGCAGCAAGCCGGTCTCTACCTCTGGGCCTCTCTGCACAGCCGTTCTGCACATCCGTCCTCTGTGCCTCTGTCCTTGGCGCTGCCACCACTCCAGCCCTCCTCTCCACTCTCCTACAGCCTTCCAGCCCCGCCACCAAGTGTCCGTCAGAGCACTGGGCATAACTCCTTACATTAACACAATAATGGTTTATTGCCTAGAGGTGTGGAAGCGGTAGCATAGCAACAGGCCAGTTACATTTAAGTTCAGTGAGGATGCTGGCCATAGGAACCCCACTTTACACACACTTTGTCTCCTTTTTCCTCCCTTCATCCCTTCCTTCTTGACAAATAACAGACTGTGTTTGATAGCTGAGACTACATGATGGCATCATTAAATCAGTTCTCCTGTGTACTTTCCTTAGACTGTATTACAACCTAAGATGCTTCTTCCTAACCTTCCTCCTTTTTTTCATGATCACACTTGCATCAATCATAAGGTTGAAATTTGGGGGAATTTGGATGGGATGAGCCACACCCTAATGATCTTTATTACTTTTGATGTTCCCCAGTTAAGTATGTCTTAAATGTCAACAATACCCTCAAAAAGTAGGTGTCCCATGCTCCTTGAAAAAGAAGCTGCTTCTAGTGATGGAGCCAAAGGTCAGATAATTCCATTTTTCCAGAGAAACTGGAATAGGGAGAGCAAAGTTAATTTGGCCATTAAATACCTTCCATGTGTCAGGAGCCATCGGGCACTAGAAACACAGAAATAAAAATGATAGAATCCGAGTAGAGACTTCCGGGAAGATGGTGGCGTAAGCAGGGCAGCAGAAATCTCCTCCCAACACTATATATATCTATGAAAATACAGCAAATACAACTATTCCTAAAAGAGAGAGCAGAATACACAGGAAAGCGCACAGTGGGCAGCTACACCTGAGAGGACTCGGCACCCCAATAGGCGGGTAAGATACGGAGCCGCGACCCAGCGGGACCTGAGCACTCACCCACCCCAGCGCACTGGTGGGAGGAGAGGATTCAGAGCCAGGAGGGAGTGGAAGTACACCCCGCGAAATAACCAGCCCCGGTGATCTTTGCAGGGAGCGCTGACACACATCGCGCGGTATAGCAGAGATTGGAGAGACAGAGGGAGCAGGATCTGAGCGGGGAACGCACCAGGGTGCTTGCTTCCGGCTCCAAAAAAGAAGAAAAGCGCACACTTTTTCAGCGGTCAGGAGACAGGAGCCCAGCGGAGGAACACGATCACACTGGCACACTAAGCCCAGCAGGCTGGGAGTCCTGGGGAGTTTCACACCCCTTATATGGTGACCGGGAAAGAGTGGCTGCACTTAGACTTCCCACACAGATCAACAGCCTCCCATTCGTTCACACCCCGGCCAGAGCTATGAAGGGCCCTGCGGAGCGGCATGGCCACGGCTGCGGAAAAGTGGAGCAACAGCCCCACCTACAGCATCCCCACAGAATCCACTTTTTTGTTTGTTTTGTTTCGTTTTGTTTCTTCTCTTTCTTTTTTCTTTTCTTTCTTTTTCTTTCTTTCTTTCTTTTTTTTCTTAAAGTCTAAAGAGCCTGGCTGACATACGTGGCAACTACCAGCGACCACTTCTATAGCCATGAAAAGACAGAGGAATATGATCCAGACTAAGATCAATCAGACAACCCCAGAGAGGGAGCTGAAGGGATGGAACTGCACAGTCTTCCTGAAAAAGAATTCAGAATAAAAGTCATAACCATGCTGACGGATCTATAGAGAAATGTGCAAGAACAGAGGGAGGAAGTGACAGAAGTGAGGAAAGACAATGCAGAAATCAGACAAGCGATCAACGGGCATTAACAGCAGACTGAATGAGATGCAAGAGACTGTTAATGGAATAGAAATCAGAGAACAGGAATACAGAGAAGTAGAGGCAGAGAGAGATAAAAGGATCTCTAGGAATGAAAGAATATTAAGAGAACTGTGTGACCAATCCAAACGGAACAATATTCGCATTATAGGAGAACCAGAGGAAGAAAAGAGAGAAAAAGGGTTAGAAAGTGCCTTTGAAGAAATAATTGCTGAAAACTTTCCCACTCTGGGGAAGGAAATAGTCTCGCAGTCCACGGAAGCTCACAGATCTCCCAACACAAGGGACCCAAGGAAGACAACACCAAGACACATAATAATTAAAATGGCAAAGATCAAAGATAAAGACAGAGTATTAAAGACAACTAGAGAGAGAAAAAAGATCACCTACAAAGGAAAACCCATCAGACGATCATCAGACTTCTCAACAGAAACCTTACAGGCCAGAAGAGAATGGCATGATATACTTAACATAATGAAACAGAAGGGCCTAGAACCAAGAATATTGTATCCAGTATGATTATCATTTAAATATGACGGAGGGATTAAACAATTTCCAGACAAATGAAAGCTGAGAGAGTTTGCCTCTTATAAACCACCACTACAGGATATCTTAAACGGACTGCTCCAGATGGAAGCACCCCTAAGGCTAAAAAGATCTCACAAGAGAAAATAAAATCATAGGAAAGAAAGCAGACCATCCAAATACTAACAAAAGAAAGGAATAAAATACCTAATATATAAAGAATGGAGGAGGAAGAATAAGAAGGGAGAGATAAAGAAACATCAGAATAAAATTGAGAAGAATAAAACAATAGAAAAAAAACTCAATGAAACCAAGAGCTGGTTCTTTGAAAAAATAAACAAAATAGATAAACCCCTAGCCAGACTCATTAAGAGAAAAAGAGAATCTACACACATAAACAGAATCAGAAATGAGAAAGGAAAAATAATGAAAGACCCCACAGAAATACAAAGAATTATAAGAGAATATTATGAGAATCTGTATGCTAACAAGGTGGAAAACCTAGAAGAAATGGACAACTTCTTAGAAAAATACAACCTTCCAAGACTGACCAAGCAAGAAACAGAAAAACTAAACAGACCAATCACCAGCAATGAAATTGAATCGGTAATCAAAAAACTACCCACGAACAAAACCCCGGGACCACATGGATTCACCTCTGAAATCTACCAGACATATAGAGAAGAAATAACACCCATTCTCCTTAAAGTTGTGCAAAAAATAGAAGAGGAGGGAATACTTCCAAACTCATTCTATGAAGCCAGCATCACTCTTAATACCAAAACTGGGCAAAGACCTCACCAAAAAAGAAAATTACAGACCAATATCCCTTATGAATGTAGATGCAAAAATACTCAACAAAGTATTAGCAAACTGAATTCAAAAATACATCAAGAGGATCATACACCATGATCAAGTGGGATTCATCCCAGGGATGCAGGGATGGTACAACATTTGAAAATCCATCAACATCATCCACCACATCAACAAAAAGAACAAAAACCACATGATCATCTCCATAGATGCTGAAAAAGCATTTGACAAAATTCAGCATCCATTCATGATTAAAATTCTCAACAAAATGAGTATAGATGGCAAGTACCTCAACATCATAAAGGCCATATATGACAAACCCATAGCTAACATTATACTTAACAACGAGAAGCTGAAAGCTTTTCATCTAAGATCGGAAACAATACAGGGATGCCACTCTCTCCACTGTTGGTCAACATAGTACTGGAGGTCCTAGCCACGGCAATCAGACAAAACAAATACATACAAGGCATCCAGATTGGTAAAGAAGTCAAATTGTCACTATTTGCAGATGACATAATACTGTACATAAAAAACCCTAAAGACTCCACTCCAAAACTACTAGAACTAATATCTGAATTCAGCAAAGTTGCAGGATACAAAGTTAACACACAGAAATCTGTTGCTTTCCTATACACTAATGATGAACTAACAGAAAGAGAAATCAGAAAAACAATTCCATTCACAATTGCATCAAAAAGAATAAAATACCTAGGAATAAACCTAACCATGGGAGTGAAAGACCTGTACTCTGAAAACTACAAGACACTGCTAAGAGAAATTAAAGAGGACACTAACAAATGGAAATGCATCCCATGCTCTTGGCGAGGAAGAATAAATATTGTCAAAATGGCTATACTACCTAAAGCAATCTACAGATTCAATGCAATCCCTATCAAACCACCAACAGCTTTCTTCAATGAACTGGAACAAATAATTCTAAAATCCATATGGAACCACAAAAGACACTGAATAGCCAAAGCAATCCTGAGAAGGAGGAATAAAACAGGGGGAATTATGCTCCCTGACTTCAAGCTCTACTAGAAAGCCACAGTAATCAAGACAATTTGGTATTGGCACAAAAACAGACCCACAGACCAGTGGAACAGAAGAGAAAATCCAAACATTAACCCAAACATATACAGTTAATTAATACTTTATAAAGGAGCCTTGGATATACAATGGGGAGATGACAGCCTCTTCAGCAGCTGGTGTTGGAAAAACTGGACAGCTACATGTAAGAGAATGAAACTGGACTACTGTCTAGCCCCGTACACAAAGGTAAACTCAAGGTGGATCAAAGACCTGAATGTAAGAAATGAAACCATAAAATTCTTAGAAAAAAACATAGGCATAAGTCTCTTGGACATAAACACGAGTGACTTCTTCATGAACATATCTCCCGGGCAAGGGAAACAAGAGCAAAAATGAACAAGTGGGACTATATCAAGCTGAAAAGCTTCTGTACAGCAAAGGACACCATCAGTAGAACAAAAAGACATCCTACAGTATGGGAGAATATATTCATAAATGACGTATCTGATAAGTGGTTGACATCCAAAATATATAAAGAACTCACGTAACTTAACAAACAAAAAGGAAATAATCCAATTAAGAAATAGGCAGAGGACATGAATAGACACTTCTTCAAAGAAGAAATTCAGATGGCCAACGGGCGCATGAAAAGATGCTCCACATCGCTAATCATCAGAGAAATGCAGATTAAAACCACAATGAGATATCACCTCACACCAGTGAGGATGGCCAACATCCCAAACACAAACAACAAATGTGGGCGAGGATGTGGAGAAAAGGGAACCCTCCTACACTGCTGGTGGGAATGCAGATTAGTTCAACCATTGTGGAAAGCAGTATGGGGTTCCTCAGAAAACTCAAAATAGAAATACCATTTGACCCAGGAATTCCTCTGCTAGGAATTTACCCTAAGAATGCAGCAGCCCAGTTTGAAAAAGACATATGCACCCCTATGTGTATCGCAGCACTATTTACAATAGCCAAGAAATGGAAGCAACCTAAGTGTCCATCAGTAGATGAATGGAGAAAGAAGATGTGATACATATACACAATGGAATATTATTCAGCCATAAGAAGAAAACAAATCCTACCACTTGCAACAACATGGATGGAGCTAGAGGGTATTATGCTCAGTAAAATAAGTCAAGCGGAAAAAGACAAGTATCAAATGATTTCATTCATATGTGAAGTATAAGAACAACGAAAAAAACTGAAGGAACAAAACAGCAGCAGACTCACAGAACCCAAGAACGGACTAATAGGTACCAAAAGGAAAGGGACTGGGGTGGATGATTGGGAAGGGAGGGACAAGGGGGTGAAAGGGGCATTACGATTAGCATATGTAATGTTGGGGGGCATGGGGAGGGCTATACAACTCAGAGAAGACAAGTAGTGACTCTATAGCATCTCACTACGCTGATGGACAGTGACTGTAATGGGGTTGGTGGGGGGGACCGGATGAAGGGGGTAGTTTAATAACCATAATATTGCACATGTATTTGTAGATTAATGATACCAAAATAAATTATTTAAAAAAATGATAGTATCCTTATTCTAAACAAGTTTATAATCCACTGGAGAACCATATATGAATAGTTAATTTTTCCAGTTTCTAGATGTTAACCTTAATTGCTCTAGCACAGCATAATTCATAACAAATGCTTAGAATCATCCATTATATTAGAAATAATTGTGAAATTAGCATAATAATATAAACTTTTACCGTTTTAGCAGTAATTATGGATGAAAAGAAGGTAGGAGGAGAAGCTACTAATTAAAAGATTTCTTAATTTCTTAATCAAATACTGTGATTCTAGCCTTAGAATTTTCTAAGCAGTTGGAAGAGGGCTAGGAAGGAGGAGAATGAGGGAAAAAGAGGAAGTATTTCTTGTATCATGGCTGCATTTCTGCTTAAATGCAACCCAGTATCCAGAAATGGAGAGATTCACTGAGGCCCTTTTGGTTGAAATGAGAAAGGGCATTCTGAAGGGTGGTAGAATCAGTATATTCAGATGACAATACTGGCATTGTTCTTGTGAGTTCAAGGACTCTCTCTTCAAATACACATCTTTTTTCTTCTACCATTCCAGGTAGGAGTACCCAGTATATCACAGTTCTGAACACAAACATCCAAAACCCCATTACCAGGTATAAGTACAACCAGAATTGGAGTGTAATGTGGGTGGGAAGGCTGAGGTCAGCAAAATCTGAACAAGTAATTTTTTTTAAATTAATGTATCATTGATATACAATCTTATGTTGGTTTCAAATACTCAACACAGTGATTCAATAGTTACCCATATTATCAAGTCCTCAACCCTCCCAGTTCAGTCACTGTCCATTAACATAGCAAGATATTACAGAACCATCAACTGTATTCTCCGTGCTGTACTACCGTCCCCATCACCAACCTATACTGTGACTGTGTATTATTGTGTCCATAGTCCCCTCCCCCCTCCTCCCCACCCTCCTCAGTGCCTCCCCCTTGGTAACCATTAGTCCCTTCTTGGTGTCTATGAGTCTACTGCTTTTTTTTTTGAACAGGTAGTTTTAATGCACCATATCAAGGAGGTACTCATAGAAGTAGGGAACAAATTATCGGAACATAAAAGAAAAATGCAGTAATTCTGTGGAGTGGAAACACAGTTTGGTATTAGAAGGCAGTGAATTAATGCCACCAGGAAAAGCAAGAAGGTGACGGGAGCGTTCTTGGAGAAAGTTAATGATCTCTAGTGAGCCAGGTGGAGGAGGCGGGAGAAAGCCTCAAGGGAAGGGCTGAACCGGTGGAGGAGAGAATACTGGTGGCCTAAGGGGCAATATTGTGCTTCACAGGGCTGAACAAGGTGGGAGACAGGTGAAAGTAGAGAAGGGAAAAGTTGCTGAGCAGAAGGCTGGGAACTGGTTAGGGAAGAAGAATCACTAAGAATCAGTCAGGCTCTTTTGGTTGAGAAAGGCAGGGTCCTTATGTAGAGGGTCAGAGTAGCATGTTCAGTGGTGGCAGGAGCAATGTAAAACATTTTATCCAGACCAAAGATTTCAAAGTGGAGTCGGCTGACCAGACACTTGGGTAGCACTTTCTGCAACCCAGGGAACCAGAGAAAGTATAAGGCTCTTTTACACAGACAACATCAATAAAAGGTCATAATTGATGAAAAGATGTAAGGAACAGAAAGCAGACAGGAGTTGAGAGAAGGAAGGGGTTGCTTATCAGGGAAATTATGGAAATGCTTCACAGAAGAAATGGTGTTTGGAATTGGATATGTTAGATTTGGACACATAGAGATGGGGTTGAGGAAAACAGCAAGGAACAGCAAGAATCTGCAGTGATCTAGTGTAGTGTAGTGAATCATGTTCTCCAAAAAGATATGTTCAGGTCCTTACCCCTGGACTCTGTGATTGTGACCTTATTTGGATAGTCTTGCACATGTAACCAAGTTAATAATCTCAAGATAAGGTCACCATGGATTTAGGGTGGGCCCTAAATCCAGTGATTGGTGTCCTAACAAGAAAAGGGAGGAGATCATAAATACAAAGAGCAGGGAAGAAGGCTATGTGAAGATGGAAGAGAGATTGGAGTAACACTGCCACATGCCAGGGAACACCAGGAACCACCAGAAGCTGGCAGAAGCAAGAAGGATGCTCCCCTAGAGCCTCTGAAGGGAGAATGGCCCTGCCAAACCTTTATTTGGGTTTTCTGGCCTCCAGAACAGTGACAGAACAAATTTGTTATTTTATGGCATCAGTTTTGAGGGAATCTGTGGCAGCAGCTTTAGGAAACTAATACATTTGGTATGATTTTTTGTGACTTCTGCCAGCAACTGTGGGCAGTCTGTAAACACAACTGAGTGATCCAAGAGAATGGGTGATCAGGGTTGAGACTTGGCATGGTGACCTTGATGGAAACTCAATGGTAAAAAGAGGCTAGAGTGCTAGCGTAGGTAGTATAGGTAGTTTAATTACTTAAACTGAGGGAATTAAAGATGAAGGGCATGGACCAGATGCAGTATGAAGAAAGGGTGTGGGAAAGGTAGGGCCAGGTTCCAACTTGTGGAAGTAGAGATATTCTTGGTGATCAAAGGCCAGAGTGTGGGTGACTTAAGTGGAACAGAACTGAAGGCCTTTCATGTTGAGGAAGCTGAGGAATTCTGAGGCCAGGGAATTGGGATATCAGCATGGAGGCTGAATGGAACCTCTGATGATGGTGGAAGACAGGTGTGATGGTTAATTTTATGTGTCAACTTGACTAGGCTAGTGGATGCCCAGATAGCTGGAAATAATACTATTTCTGGGTGTGTTTGTGAGGGTGTCTCTGGAAGAGATTATCATTTGATTCAGCATACTGGCCAAAAAGGGTCATCTTCACCAATGTGTGTAGGCATCATCAAATCTGCTGAGGGTCTGAATAAACAAAAAGGTAGCAGGAGGTCAAATTCCTGGTCTCTGCTTGAGCTGAGACATCCATCTACTCCTGCCCGAGGACATCTTCCCTCCTACGACTAGGGTTTTCAGATTCAGGTCCAGACTTGACACTATTAACCCTACAGCTCCTTTTTCTCAGACCTTTGGACTTGGACTGAATTGCACCACAGACTTTCATGGTTCTCCATCTTTAATTTTTATTCTTTGGAATAAAAACCACATAATCTTTAATATATAATATATTGGTATATTTGAAAGCATCCACAATAAACTATGAATATTATGAATTGTATTCTCATTTTTTATTGAGGGATAAGTGACATAAACATTATATTCATTTCAGATGTGTATCATTCAATATTTGTATATATTGCAAAATTATATACAAATTGTACATATAAAAGATCTAGTTAGCATCTGTCACCACACACAGATACAAAATTTTTTTTCTTGTAATGACAGCTTTTAAGATCTACTCTCTTAGCTTTCAAATGTAATGCCTATTTAATAATATGCTAATAATACAATATAGTATTGTTAACTATAATCACCATGCTGTGCATTACATTTCTGTGATTTTATATCTGGAGATTTTTACCTTTTGACCCCCTTCATTCATTTTACCCATCCACCACCTCCTGCCTCTGGCAAACACCAATTGATTTATTCTCTGTATCTCTGTAACATGAGCTTGGTTTTTCTGTTTTGCTTTAAGATTCTATATATAAGTGAGATCATACAGTATTTCTCTTTGTCTGACTTATTTTACTTTGCATAATACCCTGAAGGTCCATCCATGTTGTCACAAATGACAAGATTTCATTCCTCATGGCTGATTAATATTCCATTATATATATCACAACTTCTTACCCACTCATCTGTTGATGGACACTGGTTGTTTCCTTGTCTTGGTTATTGTAAACAATGCTGCAATAAACATGGGGGTGCATAAGGTGCATAGATGTTTTTGATTCAGTGTTTTTGTTTTCTTTGGATTAATACCCAGAAGTGAAAGGCTGGATTATATGATAGTTCTATTTTTATTTTTTTGAGGAATCTCCATACTGTTTTCCACAGTGGCTGCATCAATTTACAATCCCACCAATAGTGTTTAAGGGTTCCATTTTCTCTACATCCTTGCCAAAATGTGTTATTTCTTGTCTTTTTGATAATAGTCTTTCTAAACGATGTGGGTGCTATTTCATTCTGGTTTTGATTTGCATTTTCCTGAAGAATAGTAATGTTGGGCATCTTTCTGTTGGCCACCTGCACATTTTCTTTGGAAAAATGTCTATTCAGATCCCCTGTCAATTTTTAATAGGATTTTTTTTTTTGGCTAATAAGTTGTATGAGTTCTTTATTTATTTTGGATATTATCTCTCTATTAGATACATACTTTGAAAATATTTTCTCCCATTTGGTAGGTTTCTTTTCCTTGTGTTTATAGTTTCCTTTGCTGTGCAGAGCTTTTTCATTTGCAGTCCCACATGCTTATTTTTGCTTTTGTTGTCTTTGCTTTTGGTGTCAAATCCAAAAAATCATCACCAAGACCAATATTGAGGAGTTTATTGCTTAAGTTTTCTTCTAGGAGTTTTATCATTTCAGGTCTTATGTTAAGTCTTTTATCCACTTTGAGTTTATTTTTGTATATGATGTAAGATAGTGGCCTAGTTTCATTCTTTTGCATAATGGCTGTATAGTTTTTCCAATACCATTTATTGAAGAGATTCTCCTTGTCCCACTGTATATTCTTGACTCCTCTGTAGTAAATTAATTGACCATATGTTTCTAGGTTTACTTCTGGGTTCTCTATTCCATTCCATTAATCTATGAGTCTGTTTTTATGCCAATACCATACTATTTTAATTATTATAGGCTTGTAATATTGTTTAAAATCAAGGAGCATGATGCCTCCACCTTTGTTCTTTCTCAAGATTGCTTTGGCTATTTGGGGTCTTTTGTGGTTCTGTACAATTTTTAGGATTTTTTTTTTGTTCTATTTCTATGGAAAATGCCATTAGAATTTTGATAGGGATTACCTTGAGTCTGTATGTTGCTTTGGTCAGTATGACATTTTAACAATATTAGTTAACCACATGAGCCAATTTTTCTTATCTGTCTGCACACACACATACATGTCCTAATGGCTCTTTTCCTCTGGAGAACCCTGACTAATACAGCAGAGAAGAGGGGAAAAGCAAGCCTGATGTGAAAATCACAGAAGGGAGAGGAGGCTGTGTTGTGGAGGTCAGGGATCAACATATGGCAAAAACTTCAAAGAAAGCACAGCTCAGCAAAGATTGAAGAATGGTCTGAAAGTGCCTGTGGAAAAAGGGACAGGCCAACTCTAGTCATTTCCCACAGAGCTCAAGGAGTCAGAAAAGATGACAATTTTCCAAGGTGGCTTGGAAAATGTCTGGTCTGGGGAAAGCCAGGTTCCAGGTCTTGATAATCATTTTAGCTGGAATTTAAGCCAGGGCTCTTGTGATCCCATCTCAGCAGTGAAAGAGACACAGTCTAGAAAAACAAAGTGAATTGAGAGCGCTTCAATTTTTAGTTCAGTTTTTAAAATAAAACACTAAGGAGAGAAGTGCATTCATACCATGGAAGAAATACCTTAAAAATCCTCTCTTCCCACATAGATAGCAGCTGCTCTCCAAAATTTCCTCTCTGTCACACCCTTTACTCCTAACCACCCCGAAACCCTCTAAGGTGAGAAAACACTTAGAGTGCACTAAGCATAATTGAGTGAGAGCTCTGGCTGTTTCTATTAACTACTGAATTGGCAATGAGGCCAACATGTCTCAAAGGCTGCTCCCAGATAAACAGTGGCCAGACTACTTTGGCTCCAGGACTCCTCCACAGCCTTACTGAACTTTCCTTAAAACTGCATAGTAGTTCAAGAAACTCCCAGTCACCTTTATTCCTCCCCTCTCTCCTTGACTGGAGGTTAGACTTGCACTGCAATCTAATATTTCTCCCAGCCTCTCCCAGATGCTGACCCATTTTCTGTCACAGGTGGCTCCCCTAATTGATTTCTTGGATGTTTAATTCCTCTCTTGGTGGCTGCTTCTCAGAAGACCCAGACTAACACACTTTCCCAAATATGTGTGTCCTCTTACAAATTTATTCCTTCCATTTCACCCATATTTGCTGACAGTTGTCCCTGACTAGGATAGAACGTCCAGATCAGGGTTATTCCTGTCTCAAAATAGGAAATAACTCGAACATAGCAATCCCACGAGGGCAACTAGGGACAGGAAAGCAGCCCACAGCAAGCTAAAGCTCTAAGGGCAATTTCTAGGTTAGTTCAACTTTCCTCTCCCATCGACCCAAGCTGGGACTTGCATCTGAGGTAGAAGGAAAACCATTACAGATCTATTGAATTACTATGGAGTACCCAAGCTAGGGCACTAGGCCAAGGAGGAGGTGGAATGAGAGGAGGGGGAAGAAAGAGGGAAGGAGAACCACCTGGAAGGAGCATGTAGGTTTAGTCTAACAGTCATTTATGGATCTCTCCTGTGCTGGGCATTCTGCTAATCACTGGCTATTCAAAGTTAAATAAGAAAACTTCCTTATGTCCCTGAGGGATCAGTTCTTTCCTAACCCAGGCAGAGGGTAATTCAGGGTAAATTGCCTTGAGGAGATGATACCTAAGCAGAGCCTGGAAGTATGCATAAGTGGAGAAAGCCTCCTGAGCCACATGAAATTGCCTATTTGCGAGCTCATTTCAATTCCACAAATAGATTTTGAATGCCTCCTATGTGTTGGGCTTTGTTCTATGTGCAGGGGTCACAAAGGTGAGCAAACCAGCAATAGGCATTGCCCTTTGGTTTGGGGAATCTAGCTGGGAAGAGAGATAAACAACAGTAACACAGTGTGAGATGTGCCACAGGAGAGGGATTTGCGAAGCCCTTGAGAACAAAGGCAGCACAATGCCCTCAGCCCAAATCAAGTCCCAGTTTCTGAACATGAACCAATTCTTCACTCTAACTCCATTATTACTTTCCAGTCTCAGTTACCACCATTCCCCCAAAAGCTGGGGACACAGCCATGCGTGTAAATCTGAACATGCCCCTACTCCTGTCCCCTGGCATGCACTTCTCAGCGATGCTCTCTGACAACCCAGCCTTGCCCAAATTCTCTCCTGTGCTACCAGGTCGGTCCTTTGTCTACCTCTCTAGGTTGGTGAGGTCCTTAAAGCAGGTGCCTAAATGCAGAGTCAAGAGCATTCGCTTTTGAGTCAGACAGATTCAGGTAGGTTTTGTCTAGATATATGACTTCAGGCCTTGGACCCTCAGCTCCCCTGCATATCAGAGTGAACAATTCCTATTCCAGGAAACATAAATAAATACTGGTGGTTAGTTCTTGGCACACAGTGGGTTCTCAAAAATGTTTGCTGAATTGAATTGCATTAACATTAAAGTCTTAGGCCAGAGTTTGGACTTTATGAGGGCCTTGGTTATGAGCTGGAATTGGAGGGGTTAATGATCAACTGTAGCATTTTCTGTGGCTAAGAATGCAAAATATACACCTGTTTTTTGACTTAAAGACTTGCTTGTTAACTGGGGAAACAGACGGACAAACTCCCAATAGTTCAGTTCCCTAGAGCAGTTCTCAAACTTTTGCAAGCATAAAATCATGTAGAGGTCATCTGTCGAAACAGATTGATTTAGCAGGTACAGGGTGGAGTCTGAGAATTTAAAGTTTGTATCTCCAACTTGCCCCAGTTGATGCTGAAGCTGCTGGGCCCACCCTTTGAGAACTACTCGCTAGAGGTTAACATCAATACATGGCACGTAGTACATGCCTCTGTGTTTGAATCCTGGCTCCACCACATTTTTAGTCTTGATAATGACACGTTCGGATTCACTCTACCTCTGTGCTTCAATTGCCTCATTTGCGAAATCAGCATAATCAACTAGTGCAAGTAAGTGCTTAAAGCCACACGAGGCACGGTGTTCAATAAATGTTGGTTAGCTCTTACCATCTACTCATTTTCTGGAGGAAAATGACGACAAAACTCGAGGCCTAGGTTTTGAGAGAAAGGCATAGGCTATCCATTTACTATGTTGCCAGGTGGTCACAAGATCTAAGGATCAGGTCCATACTTCTCTTGGTCACGCTGTCGGGGGCCTGGGGTCTTGAACTCTCACACTCTCCTTCCAAGCACGCTCCGCATTCCAGCCCACAGGTTCCCTATGTCCTGCCGTCGCTACGCAGGCGCAGGCCCGCTGCGCGCACGCTTGACGCACTTGCGTACTGAGGCGTGCTGGTTGGGGGCGCGCCGGCAGAACAAAGATGGCGGCGGTAATACGCGTGGCGGCAGCTGGGGCAAGGCTTCGCGTTGGGGTTCGTGGCCTCTGCAGCCAGCCCGTCTCCGTTAACGAACGCATCGAGAACAAGCGTCGTTCTGCGCTGCTGGGAGGAGGCCAGCGCCGCATCGACGCGCAGCATAAGCGAGTGAGTCCTCAGGAGGCCCAGGGCCCCTCGGCGGCGTCGCGACCTATTACAGCGCGCCTGGCCCCGGGCCCTGAGGCCTCCCAGCCAATCCGCGCGATGCTCGCGAGGGGCGGGGGCGAGTGCGAGAGCGTTCACTCTGGGGACCTACTGTTACCTTTTTCCAAGAGGCCAGTGCAAAGAGGGTGGGCACTTGATGCTTTATCGCTCTCTGCTTTCTCTTTGGAATTTTAGACGGACCTGGCTGGGCTTCAGCCGACTAAACACTCAAGAGCTGTAAACTTTTGGACAAGTTATTTAATTTCTAGGCGTCGATTTACTGTAAACAGAAGGTAGTAGTCTCTCACAATCTGATTGTTAGATAGTGAAGCAATGGTAGGCACTTAATCAAAAAAGAAATCTGTCTATTTTAGTGCCCCATTAAAGTAGTGGTAGGTTCTTGTTCCGTTATGGAAGCAGGAAAATCGAGACATAAGGTAGGAGAAGTTAACACAGACAAACTCACATCAACCTGGAGTAGGGGGTGTGGTGCGCACCGGCAACTTGTGGAACCTCTGCCTCCAGAATGCTAGCAGAACCCCGTTAGGGTCTCAGCGTGCGTCGGCCTGCTGCAAAGGAAGGGCGCGCCCTGGGAGCAGGTGTTTTTTCTGGGAGTAAGCAGGCCACTCTAGTTATTTGGATTAGGGTAAGCAGCTGAGGCACTGTCACCCACTGCCCTGGGTTTTGGGGCAAGAATTGCAGCTGGCCTTTGGAGATAATGCTGGGTGGGCCATTTAGCAAAAGAAACGGGCCTGGTTCGGTGCCCTGGTGACCTGGCAGAACTAAAGTTCTTCCAGGTGAAAGGCACTGAGGCACAAATCACAAGCGTGGGGGTAGGTGAAGGCTGGGGTCTTCAGTGACCAGCTCTTTAAGTCGAAATAGAACGTTGATTTAGATGTTGTAAATTTAAACTCTTTAAGAAGGCAACAATTGCCTCTTGACAGTTTTGGGAGTGAGATATAAATTTGGCTGATAATGTGTGTGGTGCCTGGAGGGCTTAACCTCCCTCTAGGGGAACTTTACATCACCTTCTGGAAAGGCCTGTACCTGGTTCTGTGCATTCTTTCTGTTGGTTCCCACTGTTCAATTCCTTCCTGGAACATCACCCCACCCCTTTGACCACAGATCCTGTTGGGTTTAGATGCAGCCTCCGGACTCTGTTTTCTTTTGACAAAGCTGACTTAGTTAGGGGGCAGACTTGATTTAAATCCCCCGCTCCACTCCTTGAAACAATTTTTGGATTACTGCCATAGGATAGATTACCAGAAATGGAATTAATGTATTGGAAGATACAAAATTTTTAACATTCTGATATATACTGCCAAATTATTTTCTGCAAAAATTTATTCTACTTTACACAGCAGTGTGTAGGATTGTCTGTTTTAACATGACCTCGCTGACTTCGCTATTTTCTTAAGGAAAAAATATAGCCAATTTGAAGTGTTTTTAGGGGGCAGGAGACTGTGGGTCTGGATATTTTGCTTGGGTCTAAAGGCTTGGGAGCTCAAGTAACAGAGGCACTTGATGGGTTGAGGGCTCCAGCCTCACCCCCTCCAGAAGCATTTGTTTCACTCCTCTCTGTATTGAGCCCTGTCCCACTACTTTTCTGCTCAAGTACTCTGAGCTGGGGTTGTCTCTGTATCATAGCATCACTGTCAGGTGTGGGGTTCTTAAGCAGGGCTCCCAGTGTAGGAGAAACTTATGCAGGAGACAGGAAGTAGTACTGGAAGTGTCCTTGTGTTACCTGCTGAGAATGCTTGTTTTCCCCAGGATCATGTCTCAGAGGCGATGAAGAATGAAGCTAGCAGACCAGAGTAGAAGCAACTAACAAATCTCTTATAATAAGTGAAAAGAGAAAGTTTTGGCTACTCAGGAGGAGCTCCAAGGGAGAATGCCATCAGGCCTGTGTCAGAGGTTTATATTGCCTCCTGAGAGGAGGAGTCCCACCCTTCCTGGGTCATATAAAGAACTGAACTGATGACATCACAACCCACTGCTGATTTGCTGAAAGTACAAGGCTTCATTTGCACAGGGCATAACCAATCAGAGCTGAGGGCTAACTAAGTGTACTGTTTGAGTGGCTAAGTTTGATTGGAGTTTCTTGAAACTTAACAAGGGCCTTGAAACTTACAGGGGTCCTGAACTCTTATCTAGCTGCATCCCTCTGTCACCTGTCTCACTTGGGTCTTGACCCTAGTGAGGTGAACTGTGGGATTTCCTAGAAGAAGCCTGTGAATCATGGGGTGTAATCTCAGACCCCTCACTAAACCTGTTTAGTTTTCCACCTCATGCTTCTCGCATTCTTCTTTTTATTGCTCCTTAGGTCTCCCGTAAATGTTCGTGGGACTAGTTATCTTGTTTCAGAGTCAGGCTCTCCTTACTCCCACTTCTTCTCACCTTTTCCTTCTCCACCTCCTTATCTTCCTTACACAATTAGTGGCTCCTGGAGCACCCTGTCTGCCCTGATTTCCTTACTGGCTGAAGTCTACTGGTAACACCTGTCTTCTGGGCAGGTTGATGAAATAGAGGTTTTCACATGGGTGAAGGGGGAATACCTGTCTTGGCCCTCCCATGAGCACTCCTTGCTTTCTGACTTTGTCTATAATGACAACAATGAGTGATTTTTTTTGCATTTTAGGGAAAACTAACAGCCAGAGAGAGGATCAGTCTCTTGTTGGACCCCGGCAGTTTTGTTGAGAGCGACATGTTTGTGGAACACAGATGTGCAGATTTTGGAATGGCTGCTGATAAGAATAAGGTATCTGTTTGTTCACAGTGGTGATGTGAGCCTCCAGGTTGCACTTTTGAGCTGCGGCCCTGCTGGCCTACCCAGTAAACTAATGAAACCCCTCAGGGACTCAGGATATGTTGAAAACTTCAAACTTAGAACCCTGGAATTGCGGGAGTGCCTCTGGAGGAGCATTGCTGGGCCCTCCAGGTTCCCCCACTTAGCTTTGTCTGCAGATGAAGGAATGTGAGTGAACTGCTCATTCCCAGGGCTCTGGTTGTAGGTTCAGAGTTCTTGGAGATATAGAATGACAAACCTGGGAGGAAAGGTGAAAATATCTTTTAGTTGGGTTCTATTATGTCTAGGCACCAGAGACCCCTAAAGACTGACCACTTGCCTTTTTCGACACACTTTAAGTTTATGCCTTGAAGTTTTTGAGGTTGGAGTCACTGGACATTTCTTCCTTCAATTGGGTGTTCTTCATGGGTGTTCAGAGTTCTTTGGATTTACTTTTGATCAGTTTTCTTCAGGTCCTGGTATATGCTGTTTGTGTTCAAAGATTTGTAAACTTGGTACTAAACCAGCTGGCTCCATTTGAGCCATTTTGGGGCCACCCAGTTATTGCCAGGATTCCAAGCAAGATGATGAGTTTGCTTTTTTAAGATTTGAGGATCGGGGGCGAGGAGGGTGGTAGAAGTTGCCACGTTTTTTTGTATGTCCTCTTTCCCTCAAGCATTTGGTGGTGGCAGCCCTAGGGGGTGTCTTGATTATTCTGCTTTTGAGGGGAATGAGGCCTAAGACCACAGTATCCTTCACTTATGTTCATAAAGCAGTAGTGCAATGCTTGCTGTGCCAGAGGGACAAGGGGAGATTTCTTCATGTCCCTTATTCCTACTGAATTTTAAGGAATTGGGGTGGATTTTTTGTGTGTTTGTGTGGGTGGTGGTCTTTCAATTGGGGCATAATTGTAGAATTCATTAAAAGAAGTATTTGGGTTTTTTAACCTTTATTTTTCTGTTTTTCTGGTAGTTTCCTGGAGACAGTGTGGTCACTGGACGGGGCCGAATCAATGGAAGATTGGTTTATGTCTTCAGTCAGGTATTTTATAACTCAAATAGGCTGAGAGTGGAGCCTGGAGCAAAATTAGAAGAAAACAGTCTTGGGGAATGAAGGTTTACCTGTACTTTGGGGCAGATTAGAGATTTACTTTCTAGTTTTCAGTGCTTTCTAATTATCAGTGCATATGTCCACAGTATTATACTATGTTTTTTTTTTTTTTTTTAGGGAGAAAGCATCCTTAGTCTGGGGGCAGATGACAGGGCAATAATCAAATAAGTCTCAGGAACCAGGAGATTATTCCAAGTGAGTGAGATTGCTCTTGCCAGGTTGGATGTGTGCCTGGAGGGCAGCCTTGTTCTGGGCAGTGTGTGTGGAACTGAGACAGTAGAGGGGACTTGCCTCTTAGAACCCTAGACCCCTGAGTTCTGGGCTTTCATAAAAGTGTGTAAACAAGTTTTCTCAGGTTGCATCAAGACAGATACAATTTCTTCACACTTAGACCATAGGAGAATGTAGTAGGCAGAATAATGGCCCCCAAATATCTAAGCTCTAACCCTCAAAACCTATGAATATGTTGCCTTACATGGTTAAGGGGAATTAAGCTTCCAGAATAAATGAATGTTGCTAATCAGCTGACCTTAAAATAGAGCAGTCTGGGTTTTCCAGGTGTGCCCAGTGTATCAGAAGGGTCCTTGAATGTGCAGGAGAGAGGCACAAGAAGAAGAGTGATGTGATGTGAGAAGCACTTGACCTGCCAGTGCTGGCTTAGAAGCTGGTGGAAGGGGGTCATAATGAAGGAAGAAGGCACATGGTCTGTAGAGCTGGAAAAGGCAAGAAAACAGATTCTCTCCTGGACCCTCCAGAAGGGAGCATGGCACTGCTAACCTTGATTTCAGCTCAGGGAGATCCATGTTGGACTTCTAAAGTTACAGAAATGTAAGGTAATACATTTGTATTGTTTCTAGTCTCTGAATTTGTGGTCATTTGTTACAGCGGCATTAGAAAACTAACAACATGTTACATACTATTTTGGATTTGATTTCCACCCTTACAGAGGTAGAAATATGTATGTAATTCTAAATATTTAAGTTCCTTTTACAGATCTAAAGTTATAAGGGTTGTTTAGAAACCTAAAGTGTTTTCTGGGTTTCATACTAAAATAATTATGCTTGGTTAATTTTCAATTTATTATATTTAGACAATACTCGTTTGTAAATGAACTACTGTGGGTAAAATGGCAATATTTCCAGAATCTCTTGCCTTAGTGCATATCTGTCTTGCCAATGGGTTTCAGCCCCAGGCAAGTTCACTGTGGATTCAAGGTGACCAAAGAAATGACAGTAAATTTGTTCTTGGGGTGAAAGGGTTATTACCCAACTTTATTTCCACAGTGGCAGGTTAGTCACTAAAATCCTGTTCACTCAGAGCAAGTCTGCATGCAGCAAGCCCATCTCCGCCTCTGGGCCTCTCTGCCCGCACAGCCGTCTTCTGGGTCTCTGTCCTCGGTGCTGTCACCACTCCAGCCCCTGCTCTGCTCTCCTGCAGCCATGCCACCATGTCCCCCAGAGCACTGGACAGAGCTCTTTATATAGAGTCAATAACAATGTATTGCCCACACGTGTGTAGTGAGCTAGCCAACTGGGGCCACATGAGAATCCTGGGCACCGGAATCTTTATTTTATCCACAATCTCTATATCAATAGGCGTCTCCCAGGGTGGAGTGAAGTAGTCCAACTCCATATTAATAGGTGATTACAAAGTGGATGGAGAGCAGGCGCACACATGGATCTGAGAGGTTTGGTAGGGTCTTCAGAGCTGGGTCCCTAGAGACACCAGCAAGCAGCAGTAGATGATTGCTTGTAAGCAATACATGGGTTTTTCCCACTTTATTTCTCCCTTTGACTGATTTCAGCCTTAAAGGTTTATTTGCCCTAGGCTGGAAACACATTTTCCCACTAGAGTTAGCAATTACCTTTGGATTTTAAAATTGTCATAAATGGATCTACCAAATGCCTGACTAGAAAGAATCACCTGTTTTTTATAACTTAGGAGAGGGAGGTAAAGATTTGTACAGAAGGAACCCCTAATAAGAAAGCTAGAACAAAGAAAGGTACATTGTTTTCTGGACCTGTTGTTCTTCTATTTTTTTTATTAAGATATTATTGATATACACCCTTATGAAGGTTTCACATGAAAAAAACGTGGTTATTATATTCACCCATATTATCGTGACCCCCCATACCCTATTGCAGTAACTGCCCATCAGTGTAGTAAAAAGCCACAGAGTCACTATTTGCCTTCTCTGTGCTACACTATATTCCCCATGATCCCCCCCCCATGCGTGCCAATCATAATACCCCTGAATCCCCTTTTCCCTTCCTCCCCACCCGCACTCCCTCACTCTTCCCCTTTGGTAACCACCAGTCCCTTCTTAGAGTCTGTGAGTCTGTTGCCGTTTTGTTCCTTCAGTTTTGCTTTGTTGTTATAATCCACAAAAGAGGGAAATAATTTGGTACTTTTCATTCTCTGCCTGGCTTATTTCACTGATCATAATATCCACCAGCTCCATCCATGTTGTTGCAAATGGTAGGATTTGTTTCTTTCTTATGGCTGAATAGTATTCCATTGTGTATATGTACCACATCTTCTTTATCCATTCATTTACTGATGGACACTTAGGTTCCTTCCATATCTTGGCTGTTCTAAACAATGCTGTGATAAACATAGGGGTGCATATAGCTTTTTGAATGTGAGAAATTAAATTCTTTGGGAAAATTCCTAGGAGTTGAATTCCCAGGTCAAATGGTATTTCTATTTTTAGTTTTCTGAGGAACCTCCATACTACTTTCCACAATGGTTGAACTAGCTTACATTCCAACCAGTGGTGTAGGAGGGTTCCCCTTTCTCCTCATCCTCACCAACATTTGTTGTTCTTAGTCTTTTCGATACTGGCATCCTAACTGGTGTGAGGTGATATCTCATTGTGGATTTTATTTGCATTTCCTTGATAATTAGTGATGTGGAGTATCTTTTGATGTGCCTGTTGGCAATCTGAATTTCTTCTTTGGAGAAGTGTCTGTTCATATTTTCCGCCCATTTTTTAATTGGGTTATTTACTTTTTGGTTGTTGACGCATGTGAGTTCTTTATATATTTTGGATGTTAACCCTTGTCAGATATGTCATTTACAAATATATTCTCCCATACTGTAGGACACCTTCTTGTTCTGTTGATGGGTTTTCTTTGCTGTACAGAAGCTTTTTACTTTGATGGAGTCCCATGTGTTCATTTTTGCTTTTGTTTCCCTTACTCGAGGAGATGCGTTCAGGAAAAAGTTGCTCATGTTTATATTCAGGAGATTTTTGCCTGTGTTGTCTTCTAAGAGTTTATGGTTTCATGCCTTACATTCACGTCTTTGACCATTTTGAATTTACTTTTCTATGTGGGGAGAGACAATCCAGTTTCATTCTGTTGTATGTAGCTGTCCAGTTTTGCCAACACCAGTTGTTGAAGAGGATGTCATTTCCCCATTGTATGTCCATAGTTCCTTTGTCGTATATTAATTGACTATGTATGGTTGGGTTAGTATCTGGACTCTATTTTGTTCCACTGGTCAGTGGGTCTGTTCTTGTGCCAGTACCAAATTGTCTTGATTACTGTGGTTTTGTACTAGAGCTTGAAGTTGGGAGCATAATCCCCCCAGCTTTATTCTTCCTTCTCAGGATTGCTTTGGCTATTTGGGGTCTTTTGTGGTTCCATATGAATTTTAGAACAATTTGCTGTAGTTCATTGAAGAATGCTGTTGGTATTTTGATAGGGAGTGCATTGAATCTGTAGATTGCTTTAGGCAGGATGGCCATTTTGACAATATTAATTCTTCCTAGCCAAGAGCATGGGATGAATTTCCATTTATTAGTGTTCTCTTTAATTTCTCTTAAGAGAGTCTTGTAGGAGTTCCGGGAAGATGGTGGCGTGAGCAGGGCAGCGGAAATCTCCTCCCAAAACCATATATATTTATGAAAATACAACAAATACAACTATTCCTAAAAGGGAGACCAGAAGATACAGGACAGCACCCAGCCTGCATCTATACCTGAGAGGACTCGGCACCCCACGAGGCGATTAAGATACGGAGTTGCGTCCCGGTGGGACCTGAGCACTCCCCAACCCCAGCGCACTGGCGGGAGGATAGGATTCAGAGCCGGGAGGGAGTGGAAGTACAGGCCCGCAAAATAACCAGACCTGGTGATCTGTGCCGGGAGCACTGACACACCTCGCATGGTGTATCAGAGATTGGAGAGACAGACGGTGCAGGATTCTGAGCCGGGGAACGCACTGGGTCCTCGCAGCTGGCTCCCTGGGTCTTAAAGAGATAAGAGCCAATGGAGGAGAAGGATTGTCCCACCACACTCACTCCAGCAGGCTGGGAGTGTTGGGAATTTCGGACCCCTTGGCTAGTGACTGGGAAAAAGTAGCTGCACTGAGACTTCCCACAGAGATCAGCAGCCTCCCATTCATTCCCACCCCAGCCACAACTACAAAGGGCCCTGCAGAGCGGTGCGGCTGCTGAATAGTGGAGCAACAGCGCCACCTACAGCATCCTCATAGAATCTACTCCCGGCGGGCGTCTTTTTGTTTTTGTTGTTCTTGGTAGTGTTTTTTTTCTCTTTTCTTTTCTTTCTTTTTTTTTTTAAAGTCTTAAAGAGCCCAGCTGACATATGTGGCACCTACCAGCGACCGCTTCTATCGCCATGAAAAGACAGAGGAATGTGGTACAAACAAAGCTTATCCAGACCCAGACACCAGAGAGGGAGTCTGAAGGAATGGAAACGCACAATCTTCCTGAAAAAGAATTCAAAATAAAAGTCATAACCATACTAATGGATCTACAGAGAAATATGCAGGAGCTGAGGGAGGAAATGAGGAAAGACAATGCAGAAATCAGAAAAACGATCAACGGGCTTAACAGCAGACTGGATGAGATGCAAGAGACTGTTAATGGAATAGAAATCAGAGAACAGGAATACAGAGAAGCTGAGGCAGAGAGAGATAAAAGGCTCTCTAGGAATGAAAGAATATTAAGAGAACTGTGTGACCAATCCAAATGGAACAATATTCGCATTATAGGAGTACCAGAGGAAGAAGAGAGAGAAAAAGGGATAGAAAGTGTCTTTGAAGAAATAATTGCTGAAAACTACCCCATGTTGGGGAAGGAAATAGTCTCAGTCCACGGAAGCCCACAGATCTCCCAACACAAGGGACCCAAGGAAGACAACACCAAGACACATAATAATTAAAATGGCAAAGATCAAAGAAAAGGACAGAGTATTAAAGGCAGCTAGAGAGAGAAAAAAGATCACCTACAAAGGAAAACCCATCAGACTATCATCAGACTTCTCAACAGAAACCTTACAGGCCAGAAGAGAATGGCATGATATATTTAATGTAATGAAACAAAAGGGCCTTGAACCAAGAATATTGTACCTGGCACGATTCTCATTTAAATGTGAGGGAGGGATTAAACAATTTCCAGACAAGTGAAAGCTGAGTGAGTTTGCCTCCCATAAACCACCTCTACAGAATATCTTAAATGGATTGCTCTAGAGGGAAGCACTCCTAAGGCTAAAGAGATGTCACCAGAGAAAGTAAAATCATAGCAAAGAAAGCAGACCGTCCAAATACTAAAGGCAAAGAATAAAACTCCTAGTATATAAAGAATGGAGGAGGAAGAATAAGAAGGGAGAGAAACAAAGAAACATGAGACTGTGTTTACAATAACTTAACAAGAAAGTTAAGTTAGATTCACAGATAGTAAAGAAGCACTCATTGAACCTTTGGTAACCACGAATGTAAAGCCAGTAATGGCAATAAGTACATATCTATCAATACTCACCCTAAGTGTAAATGGACTGAATGCACCAATCAAAAGACACCGAGTAATAGAATGGATAAAAAAGTAAGACCCATCTATATGCTACTTACAAGAGACTCACCTCAAACCCAAAGATATACACAGACTAAAAGTGAAGGGATGGAAAAAGATATATCATGCAAACAAGGAGGAAAAACAGGTGTTGCAGTACTTGTATCAGACAAAATAGACTTCAAAATGAAGAAAGTAGCAAGAGATAAACAAGAACATTACATAATCATAAAGGGGTCAGTCCGACAAGAGGATATAACCATTATAAATATACATGGACCCAACACAGGAGCACTGGCATATGTGAAACAAATACTAACAGAATTAAAGAAGGAAACAGAAAGGAATGCATTCATTTTAGGGGACTTTAACACACCACTCACTCCAAAGGACATATCAAACAGACAGAAAATAAGGCACAGAGGCACTGAACAAAACACTAGAACACATGGACCTAACAGACATCTGTAGAACTCTATACCCAAAAGCAACAGGATACACATTCTTCAGTGCACATGGAACATTTTCCAGAGCAGACCACATAGTAGGCCACAAAAAGAACCTCAGTAAATTAAAAAATATTGAAATTCTACCAACCAACTTCTCAGACCACAAAGGTATAAAACTAGAGATAAATTTTAGAAAGAAAACAAAAAGCCTTACAAATACATGGAGACTTAACAACATTCTCCTAATTAATCAATGGGTTAATGACCAAATCTAAACAGAAATCAAAGAATATATGGAGACTAATGACAGCAACAACACAAAGCCACAAATTCTGTGGGACACAGCAAAGGCAGTTCTAAGAGGAAAGTATATTGTAATCCAGGCCTATTTAAAGAAGGAAGAACATTCCCAAATGAATAATATAAAGACACAATTACTGAAATTGGGAAAAGAAGAACAAATGAGTCCCAAAGTCACCAGAAGGAGGGACATAATAAAGATCAGAGAAGAATAAATAAAATTGAGAAGAATAAAACAATAGAAAATAATCAATGAAACCAAGAGTTGGTTCTTTGATAAAATAAAATAGGTAAACCCCTAGCCAGACTCATTAAGAGAAAGAGAGAATCTACACACATAAACAGAATCAGAAATGAGAAAGGAAAAATCATGACGGACCCCACAGAAATACAAACAATTATAAGAGAATATTATGAGAATCAATTTGCTAACAAGCTGGAAAACCTAGAAGAAATGGACAACTTCTTAGAAAAATACAACCTTCCAAGACTGACCAAACAAGAAACAGAAAAACTAAACAGACCAATCACCAGCAACGAAATTGAATCGGTAATCAAAAAACTACCCAAGAACAAAACCCCCGGACCTGATGGATTCACCTCTGAATTCTACCAGACATATAGAGAAGAAATAACACCCATTCTCCTTAAAGTTTTCCAAAAAATAGAAGAGGAGGGAATACTTCCAAACTCTTTCTATGAAGCCAGCATCACTCTAATACCAAAACCGGGCAAAGACCTCACCAAAAAAGAAAATTACAGACCAATATCCCTTATGAACGTAGGTGCAAATATACTCAACAAAATATTAGCAAACCGAATTCAAAAATACATCAAGAGGATCATACACCATGATCAAATGGTATTCATCCCAGGGATGCAAGGATGGTACAACATTCTAAAATCCATCAACAGCACCCAGCACATCAACAAAAAGAACAAAAACCACATGATCATCTCCATAGATGCTGAAAAAGCATTTGACAAAATTCAGCACCATTCATGATTAAAACTCTCAACAAAATGGGTATAGAGGGCAAGTACCTCAACATCTTAAAGGCCATATTTGACAAGCCTACACCTAACATCATACTTAACAGCGAGAAGCTAAAAGCTTTTCATCTAAGATCAGGAACAAGACAAGGATGCCCACTCTCTCCACTGTTATTCAACATAGTAGTGGAGGTCCTAGCCACGGCAATCAGACAAAACAAAGACATACAAGGCATCCAGATTGGTAAAGAAGAAGTCAAATTGTCACTATTTGCAGATGACATGATATTGTACATGAAAAACCCTAAAGACTCCACTCCAAAACTACCAGAACTAATATCTGAATTCAGCAAAGTTGCAGGATACAAAATTAACACACAGAAATCTGTTGCTGTCCTATACACTAACGATGAACTAACAGAAAGAGAAATCAGGAAAACTCCTCTATTCACAATTGCATCAAAAAGAATAAAATACCTAGGAATAAACCTAACGATGGAAGTGAAAGACCTGTACTCTGAAAACTACAATACACTCCTAAGAGTAATGAAAGAGAACACTTACAAATGGAAATGCATCCCATGCTCTTGGCTAGGAAGAATAAATATTGTCAAAATGGCTATACTACCTAAAGCATTCTAAATATTCAACGCAATCCCTATCAAAATACCAACAGCTTTCTTCAATGAACTGGAACAAATAATTCTAAAATTCATATGGAACCACAAAAGACCCCAAATAGCCAAAGCAATCCTGAGAAGGAGGAATAAAACAGAGGGAATTATGCTCCCTGACTTAAAGCTCCATTACAAAGCCACAGTAATCAAGACAATTTGGTATTGGCCCAAAAACAGACCCACAGACCAGTGGAACAGAATAGAAAATCCAAACATTAACCCAAACACATACAGTCAATTAATATATGATAAAGGAGCCTTGGATATACAATGGGGAGATGACAGTCTCTTCAACAACTGGTGTTGGAAAATCTGGACAGCTACCTGTAAGACAATGAAACTGGACTACTGTCTAACCCCATACACCAAAGTAAACTCAAGGTGAATCAAAGACCTGAATGTAAGTCGTGAAACCGTAAAACTCTTAGAAAAAAACAGGCAAAAATATCTTGGACATAAACGTGAATGACTTCATCATGAACATATCACCCTGGGTAAGGGAATGAAAACCAAAAATGAACAAGTGGGACTATATCAAGCTGAAAAGCTTCTGTATAGCAAAGGACACCATCAGTAGAACAAAAAGAGATTCTATGGTATGGGAGAATATATTCATAAATGATATATCTGATTAGAGGTTAACATCCAAAATATATAAAGAACTCATGCACCTTAACAAACAAAAAGGAAATAATCCCATTAAGAAATGGGCAGAGGACATGAATAGACACTTCTTCAAAGAAGAAATTCAGGTGGCCAACAGGCACATGAAAAGATGCTCCACTCGCTAATCAGAGAAATGCAGATTAAAACCACAATGAGATATCACCTCACACCAGTGAGGGTGGCCAACATCCAAAACACAAACAACAAATGTTGGCGAGGATGTGGAGAAAAAGGAACCCTCCTACACTGCTAGTGGGAATGCAAATTAGTTCAACCATTGTGGAAAGCAGTATGGAGGTTCCACAAAAAAATCAAAATAGAAATACCATTTGACCCAGGAATGCCACTCCTAAGAATTTACCCTAAGAATGCTGCAGCCCAGTTTGAAAAAGACAGATGTAGGCCCATATTTATCGCAGCACTATTTACAATAGCCAAGAAATGGAAGCAACCTAAGTGTCCATCAGTAGATGAATGGATAAAGAAGATGTTGTACATATACAGAATGGAATATTATTCAGCCATAAGAAGAAAACAAATCCTACCATTTGCAACAACATGGATGGAGCTAGAGGGTATTTTGCGCAGTGAAATAAGCCAAGCTGAAAAGCCAATTACCAAATGAGTTCACTCATATGTGGAGTATATGATCAAAGAAAAAAACTGAAGGAACAAAACAGCAGCAGACTCACAGAACCCAAGAACAGACTAATAGTTACCAAAGGGAAAGGGACTGAGGGAGATGGTTGGGAAGGGAGCGATAAGGGGGAAAAAGGGGCATTGCAATTAGCAGATGTAATGTTGGTGGGGCACGGGGAGGGCTGTAGAACTTAGAGAAGACAAGTAGTGATTGTATAGCATCTCACTACACTGATGGACAGTGATTGTAATGGGGTTGGTGGGGGGACCTGATGAAGGGGGTAGTTTAATAACCATAATATTGCACATGTAATTGTAGATTAATGATACCATAATAAATTATTTAAAAGAAGTGTCTTGTAGTTTTCAGGTTATTGTTCTTTCACTTTCTTGGTTAGGTTTATTCCTATGTATTTTATTCTTTTTGATGCAATTGTGAATGGAATTGTTTTCCTGATTTTTCTTTCTGCTAGTTCACCGTTAGTGAGTGGAATGTAAGAGATTTCTTTGTATTAATTTTGTATACTGCAACTTTGCTGAATTCAGATATTAGATCTAGTAGTTTTGGAGTGGATTCTTTAGGGTTTTTAATGTACAATATCATGTCATCTGTAAACAGGGAGAGTTTGACTTCTTCCTAGCCAATCTAAATGCCTTTTATTTCTTTGTGTTGTCTAACTGCCATGACTAGGACCTCCAGTACTGTGTTGAATTAAAGTTGGGAGAGTGGGCATCCTTTCTTCTTCCCGATCTTAAAGGAAAGGCCTTCTGCTTCTCGCTCTTATGTATCATGTTGGCTGTGGATTTGTCATATATGGCCTTTGTTTTGTTGAGGTATTTGCCCTCTATACCCATTTTGTTGTGAGTTTTTATGATGAATGGAATTTGAAATTGGTTGAATGCATTTTCCGCATCTATGGTGGTGATCATGTGGTTTTTGTCCTTTTTGTTGATTTAGTGGATGATGTTGATGGAATTTCTAGTATTGTACCATCCTTGCATCCCTGGAATAAATTCTACTTGATCATGCTGGATGATCTTTTTGATGTATTTTTGAATTCAGTTTACTAATATTTTGTTGAGTGTTTTTGCATGTATGTTCATCAGGTATATTTGTCTGTAATTTTCTTTTTTTCTTATGTCTTTGCCTGGTTTTGGTATTAGGGTGATGCTGGCCTCATAGAATGAGTTTGAAAGTATTCATTCCTCCTCTACTTTTTGGAAAACTTTAAGGAGAATGGGTATTATGTTTTCACTAAATGTTTGATAAAATTCAGCAGTGAAGCCATCTGGACCAGGAATTTCATCTTATGTAGTTTTGTGATTAACAGTTCAATTTCATTGCTAGTGATTGGTCTGTTCAGATTTTCTGTTTCTTTTTGGTTCAATCTTGGAAGACTGTATTTTTCTAGAAAGTTGTTCATTTCTTTTGGGTTTTCCAGTTTGTTAGCATAAAAATTTTCATAGTATTTTCTAATAATTCTTTGTATTTCTGTGTGTCCGTAGTGATTTTTCCTGTCTCATTTTTTATTTTATTTTTTTATGTGTGAACACTCTCTTCTTTTTCTTGATAAGTCTGGGTAGGGGTTATCTATTTTGTTTATTTTCTCGAAAAAACAGCTCCTGCTTTCATTGATTCATTCTATTGTTTTATTCTCAATTTTATTTATTTCTGCTCTAATCTTCATTATGTCCCTCCTACTGTCTTAGCATCTCATTTGTTCTTCTTTTTCTAGTTTAATTGTGAGTTTAGACTGTTCATATGGGATTGTTCTTCTTTACTGAGGTAGGCCTCTGCTGCAGTATACTTCCCTCTTATCATGGCATTCGCAGTGTCCCACAGATTTTGTGTTCTTGAATTGTTGTCATTTTCTCCATATATTGCTTGATCTCTGTTTTTATTTGTTCATTGATCCATTGGTTATTTAGGAGCATGTTGTGAAACCTTCATGTGTCTGTGGGTTTTTTTGTTTTCTTTACATAATTTATTTCTAGTTTCATACCTTTGTAGTCTGAGAAGCTGGTTGGCACAATTTCAATCGTTTTGAATTTACTGAGGCTCTTTTTGTGACCTAGTATATAATCTATTCTTGAAAATGTTCCATGTGCACTTGAAAAGAATGTGTATCCTGCTGCTTTTGGGTGTAGAGTTCTGTACGCGTTTGTTAGGGCCATCTGTTCTAATGTGTTGTTCAATACCTCTGTCTGCTTACTTATTTTCTGTCTGGTTGATCTGTCCTTTGGAGTTAGTGGCGTGTTGAAGTCTCCTAGAATGAATGCATTGCATTCTATTGCCCCTTTTAATTCTGTTAGTATTTATTTCACTTATGTAGGTGCTCCTGTGTTGAGTGCATAGATATTTATAATGGTTATATCCTCTTGTTGGATTGACCCTTTATCATTATTTAATGTCCTTCTTTGTCTCTTGTGACTTTCTTTGTTTTGAAGTCTATTTTGTGTGATATAAGTACTGCAACTCCTGCTTTTTTCTCCTTATTAGTTGCTTGAATACCTTTTTCCATCCCTTCACTTTTAGTCTGTGTATGTCTTTGGGTTTGAAGTGAGTCTCCTGTAGGCAGCATATAGATTTTTATCCATTCAGTGAGTTTTTGTCTTTTGATTTGTGCATTCAGACCATTTATATTTAGGGTGATTTTTGACAGGTATGTACTTATTGCCATTGCAGGCCTTAGATTCATGATTACCAAAAGTTCAAGGGTAACTTCTTTACTATGTACGAGTCTAATTTAACTCACTTAGCATGCTGTTACAAACACAGTCTAAAGGTTCTCTTTTTTTTCTCCTCCTTTATCTTATTCTTTATATATTAGGTATCATATTCTGTACTCTGTGTATCCCTTGAATGACTTTGGGGAAGTTGATTTAATTTTGCATCTGCTTAGTAATTAAGTGTTCTACTTTTTTTATTGTGGTTTTATTACCTCTGTTATACTGCAACACAGGCCTACCTCAGAAAGAAGAGCAATCCCATATGAACAGTCTAAACTCACAATTAAACTAGAAAAAGAAAAACAAATGAAGCCATTTAGCCTTAGGAACAGTTCCATGTATAGCAGTCCTTCCAAAATACATTGTAGAGACGGTTTGTGGAAGGTAAAGTCTCTCAGCATTTCCCTATTTGGAAATTATTTAATCCCTCCTTCAAATTTAAATTTTAATATTTTTAGATAGAGTATTCTTGCCTCAAGGCCCTTCTACATCATTGCATTAAATATATCCTGGCACTCCTTTCTGGCCTGTAAGGTTTCTGCTAAGAAGTCTGATGATAGTTTGATGGGTTTTCCTTTGTATGTGATCTTTTTTCTGTCTCTGGCTTCTTTTAATAGTCTGTCCTTATCCTTGATTTTTGCCATTTTAAATATTACACGTCTTGATGTAGTTTTCCTTAGTCCCTTGTGTTGGGAGATTGCACCTCCGTGGCCTGAGAGATTATCTCTTTCCCCAGATCAGGGAAGTTTTCAGCAATTACCTCCTCAGAGACACTTTCTACCTCTTTTTTTTCCCTCTCCTCTTCTTCTGGTACCCCTATAATTTGTATATTGTTCCGTTTGGATTGGTCACACATTTCTCTCAATATTCTTTCATTTTAGAGATCCTTTTTTCTCTCTGTGCCTCGGCTTCTTTGTATTCTTCTCTAATTTCTATTTCAATTTATCATTTCCTCCACCATTTCTAATCTGCTTTTGAAACCCTCCATTGTTTTCCTTAACGATTGGATCTCTGCTCTAAATTCATTCCTGAGTTCTTGAATATTTTTCTTTACCTCCAGGAGCATGTTTATGATTTTTATTTTGAAATCTCTTTCAGGAATATTGATGAGATTGGTTTCATTTGACTCTTTTTCTGGTGTTTGTGGTATTTTTGTTTGAAGCAAGTTCCTTTGACATTTCATGTTTGTATGTGTCGCCCTCTAGTGCCCAGAAACTCTAGTCTCTGGAGCTGCTTAGCCCTTGGAGCGTTGTCTGGGGTCACAGGGGTGTCGTGCTGGTGCCTGAGGCGATGAAAGAGCTACTTCCTGCTTCCCGGCTGCTATGCCTGTCTCTACTTCCAGAACCAGTGTTCCGAACACACAGCTGTATGTCTGAATGCTTCGCGTTTGTAGCTGCTGTAGGTGGGGCTTCCCTCTTGCTAGCTTAACACCAGGGCAGGGGTTGCCAGTTTGCGAGCCAGATGCAGGCCAGCCGGGAGGAAGACGCAGCAGGCTGTGTATCACAGTGGGGAGCCTTGGAGCTGCGTAGCTAGCCAGGGGTATCGAGCGCCTGAAGCTCCTGAAAGTTTCCAGTCTTTTGGACAGAGTGTGCCCTGACAATTTTGTCTGCCTGTGCTTTTTCCTAAGCAGTAAGCTCTGTGTAATCCTTGTCCCTTTAGCAGCCCTCTTGCTGTTAGGAAGTCTCTCATACTGCCCCTCCAGAGCTGCTGGATATAGATCCCTGTTTTCCACAAGTTGGAATCTTAGTCTTTCCTGGTATTCCGCTGTCTTAGCTTTCTAACCCCACTAATCACCAGAGCACCATGCAGTGTAGGTTCATGCTCCCAGAGCAGATTTCCAGGGCTAGGTGTTCAGCAGTCCCAGGCCTCCACTCCCTCCCTGCTCTGTTTCTCTTTCTCCCGCCAGTGAGCTGGGGTGGGGGAAGAGCTTGGGTCCTGCCGGGTCACGGCTTTGGTACGTTACCCTGTTCTGTTACGTCTGTTGTTTTCTCCAGGTGTATGCAGTCTGGCGCAGCCTTCTTTCCTGTTGCTTTTTCAGGAGTAGTTGTATTAATTATATTTTTGTATTATATGTGGTTTTAGGAGGAGTTCTCTGTCTCACCTCTCACTCTGCCATCTTTAATCCTCTCTCTCTGTTCTCCTAACTATTAAACAGATACAAAATTCTCTGAAAGAATACTTTTGAACACATTTTATGCCCATGGTGTAGGGTGGGAGTGAGGGTGAGGTGGAGATGACTGAGACAGAACTTGCCCTGAGAAGCTAATGATTTTATAGATAGAATGGGGCTGAACAGGAGTGAATACAGTACAGATAAGGTGAGGGAGGTTCCCGGCAAGTGCTTTTGGCTCAGAACAAGGAAGGATTGAGGATGACTTTAGAGAAAATGGGGCATTTTATTTTTTTATTATATTTTTAAATTTTTTAATTAAAAATTTTTTTTATTAAGGTATTGTTGATAAACCCTCTTATGAAGGTTTCACATGAAAAAACAATGTGGTTACTACATTTACCCATATTATCAAGTCCCCACCCATACCCCAATGCAGTCACTGTCCTTCAGTGTAGTAAGATGCCACAGATTCACTATGTGCCTTCTCTGAGCTACCCTGTTTTCCTGTGACCCCCCACACCATGGTACTAAACATAATACCCCTCAATCCCCTTCTCCCACCCTCCCCACCTGCCCTCCCACACCCCTCTCCTTTGGTAACCACAGTTCCTTCTTGAAGTCTCTGAGTCTGCTGCTATTTTGTTCCTTCAGTTTTGCTTCATCGTTATACTCCACAAATGAGGGAAATCATTTGGTATTTGTCTTTCTTCGCCTGGCTTATTTCATGGAGCATAATATCCTCCAGCTCCATCCATGTTGTTGCAAATGGCAGAATATGTTTCTTTCCTATGGCTGAATAGTATTCCATTGTGTTTATGTACCACATCTTCTTTATTCATTCATCTACTGATGGACACTTAGGTTGCTTCCATATCTTGGCTATTGTAAAAAGTGCTGCAATAAACATAGGGGTGCATATGTCTTTTTGAATCTGAGAAGTTGTATTCTTTGGGTAAATTCCAAGGAGTGGGATTCCAGGGTCAAATGGTATTTCTATTTTTAGTTTTTTGAGGAACCTCCATATTGCTTTCCACAATGGTAGAACTAACTTACATTCAAAATGGGGCATTTTAAATAAGTCCTGAAGGATACTGAGGTATTGGGGTGTGATGAGTCACTTTTTTGTAGTAATCCCCAATTTCTTAATACCTGTAGGTGTTTTTTTCTGGAGAGATTGTTTTTGTAGAGAAGCAGGTTCTGTCCCTTGCCTAATACTGTAAGTGTGTACTAGGGAGAGGGGAGTAGGAGAAAAGTGGGGCCAGCAGTAGCTCATGATTCAGTGTGCAGATTACTGTTCTCACCTGTTTTCAGCCTCACTTTTGCAGCTGGTGATTTTGAGTGCAGAACCCCTCTAATTAAGTTTCTTCAGAGGACAAACCGTTCTTCTCTCAAGGTGAAGGAGAGGCCCTGTGAACTCTAACTGTTCCTAATAGACTTTGTATCCATCTGTTTTTCACCACTCCTCACCTCTCACTTTCCCTGATTTCTCAGTTGTCCCCTCCTTTTGGTCACTCCTTCTGCAGGTGTGTATGCTTCCATTTGTTCTAACATAGATATTCTTCTGCTCTCAGTTCTCAGGTTAATTCTCTGGGCTGAATCTGTTTTAAATTCCCCACTGTCTTTTTGAGGGGGTTTTAGGAAGGAGGTCATTCCTACAAGAAGCCCTTTATATCAGAAGGTAATAAAAAAAATCCATTAGCAAAAGGAAGCAGTGAGGACTTTGATTCACTTTTTACTCCTCCCTTGTCAAAACTGCAAGTGTTTCCTAGTAATAGGAATGCCCACTTGACGTTCATGGAGTCCGATTTTTTGGGTTAATTCTGTGTGGAAATGTTTCCTTTTCTTAAAGCTACAAATTGTTTTTGTAGAGCAGACTAGGTGTTTTGCTCTTGACAATATGTGAACTCCCTTTAAGGTATTTTGTGAAATAATTTATAAGACAGACTTTTCTAATTTTTTAAAGTCTGAAAATTCTTTAAAAATTTTTATTTGTGAACTTTCAATTTCTTCCTCCTACTGGTTCTTTTTCTCTGGCTAGTCACTGTATTTTATTGATTTGTTTTCTTTTTAGGATTTTACAGTTTTTGGAGGCAGTTTGTCAGGAGCTCATGCACAGAAGATCTGCAAAGTAAGTATTTAATATTGAAAACAAATCCAGGACTTTGATCAGTCATGCAGTGCATACTGAGTATCATTGGGGTACAAGACACTGAGCTGGGTGTGTGGGTTGGGGTAGAGGTGTTCAAGATTTAGTGCTGACCTGAAGATGCCTCCATTCCACGGCAGGAGAGTTCCAGGACAGGAGAGTTCTTAACATTTTTGCACTATGGATCCTTTTGGCAGGCTGGTGAAGCCTGGACCTTCACTTTTTTTTTTTAACATGCATAAAATAAAATATATAGGTTTATAAAAGATTAAAAAATTTTTTAAATCACATCTGTCATATATGTGCTTCATTAATACGTTAAACAAGATTTATAGTGGATCTAAACTGCTATAATTGCAAAATTGGCATGAGTGAAAATATTTCAAGATAACTGCAACAATGTTAATGTGACATGAAAATATCTGGTTTTCATTAACAATAAAGCCTCAGGTATTTCTAATATTACTGTGCTTCTTTTTTTGCCTGTATTTATAATTGAAGGAAATGCTAAAGATCAGCGAATAAAGAGGTAAATTTTTTTCCCATCCACGTTCATAAACTCCCATTTTGAAATCTATTCACAGACCCCTTAGGGTTCTGAGGACCCCAGCTAAAGTACCCGTGGTCTAGGTGGAGAGTCCAGGTACTAAAAAAGCAGTGCCAGGATTACGTGATGGTATTTTAAAAAAATCACTGTTCGAGATGATGATGATCTGGAGATGAATTAAAGTATAGATTATATTTGGAGAATTTTGGATTTAAAGGTAGAGTTCACTGTTAGGAGCCAGAGCTGCTCTGTGTAATGGAACACCTGGATTCTAGACATAGTCCTGTCATATATTGCTCCTGAAGTCTTGGGCCAATTACTTCTAAACCTTCCTATTTTTTCTCTTTTTACTGTCTCTGTTATGATGGTTAAATGAGATAATGGAAGTGAAAATGCTTTATAATCTATCAACGGTTGCTAGAAATGTTGCTCATTAGGCTGTCAACAACCCATGAGGAAAATCTGTCTATTAGAAGTCAAAGCTGGCCTTGGCCTGGCCCTCAGGTTAACAGATAGGTCTTCATTTACTTTCTTAAAATACTTCTTTGCCATTCTACTAGCAGTTTTTTCAAAAGAGTATCGGGGAACAAAACTGCCTGTTGAGAAATATCACAGCCTCAGCCTGTGACTGCAGAAATTTTCGCCATGAGCAGTCTTAACCCCTGTTAGTGGGAAGTACCTTGGCTCTTTGATGTTTGGAGGGCTTTATTCAGCCCTTTAAATATTTGGTTCTCTGTCTTCTGTGAAGGTACCCAGTCATCATGGGGAATGAAGCCAGTGTTTCTCCTGTTTTGAAAGTGCATTCAGAACAGTTCCCAGAAAACACTGTCGTGCTTTGTAAATGCTGTTCTGATAACAGGATCAGTTGTCTCACAAAAGATTTCTCTGCTGTCTCAGATAATGGACCAGGCCATGACAGTGGGGGCTCCGGTGATTGGACTGAATGACTCTGGGGGAGCACGGATCCAAGAGGGAGTAGAGTCTTTGGCTGGCTATGCAGACATCTTTCTGGTGAGAAATCCATTAACAGAGAATAGAGGGTAAAAAAGTACAGGGCTTAGTTCTCTAAGCTGCATTCTGGTCAGACCTTCCCCATCTTTCCTCACTGTTCTCTGCCCCATTCTGTGTCTATTCTGTGGCTCCTTCCTATCACTGGAGGTAGCATGAAGGGTGGATGAAAAGAGAGGAAGTGAGGAGAGTTTTTTTTCTCATAGAGGGCTACTGATAGGGGCATAGAGGGCTACTGATAGGGAAAACAGATTTAAAGACCACTCAAAAGAGAAAGCCATTTAAATATATATATTTTTTTTCCCAAAAGCAAGCGAGAGGGAATATAAAAGGTTAAAGTGAATTGACTTGCTAGAATTAGGAATTTAAAACAAAATGTAGTGCTTTTTATTTTTTGTTTAGAACACTGTAAGATCAATATACAAAGGTCAAAGTAGTACAAATAAGAAAGAAGTTAGTTCAAACACCCCCCATTCAGAGACATTTGGAGAATATAATTTCAGGTATCTTTCTTCTTACTTACTTACAGACTACAAGAGAAAAGTGAAAAATGCAAAAATAAATTAAGTGTGTTATTTGTAATAGGGTATATATCGTGAGAGAGATAGTAAAGGAGATTGGGGTGATGGAAAGAGATATTGCCAGATGGAAACTTTAGAAAAGAGGTAAAATCAGCATTTCCAGGGAGAGGAAGAAAGATGGAGAAGGAAAGAAAAAGAAAGGCAGAGATTGCTTCTACTCAGGCCTGCAGCTTGTCATCTGCTGGCCTGTGGGCTTATGAGGGTTTTCATTCCTAGCTACTGCCCTTTGTGATTACTGAAAAAAATGTAAATTTGTGTAAGATACTCTGGTAATTGTTAGTGTTAGTTGAGAAGCTACTTTGTAGATCTTAAACCTACTTTTTAATCTTGAGCTGCAGGGATAACCCACTGGAGAGAATTAGTTCTTTGGGTGGCTTGACCAGAACAGTTTAGACCTGGCAAGTCTACTTTGGCCCCAGCCTGGAAATCATGCCTGTGTTAGAAATGAAGAAAAGACAGAGTGGCTTTAAGAAAGGTGGCAGTAAACCACTACATTTTAGAGCTTGTCAGGATTTCAGAATACAGTCTAGTCTAACAGATCTTTATGAGTTCAGGTTGGGGAAGTTGGGTTTTGTTTTTTTTTCAATGGATAGGCTTTACTGACTTTAAGATCTGCATTGCTTTCAGTCCAACAAGAGGATATAACTATTATAAATATGTATGCACCCAACATAGGATCACCTACATATGGGAAACAAATACTAACAGAATTAAAGCGGGAAATAGAATGCAATGCACTAATTTTAGGAGACTTCAACACACCACTCACTCCAAAGGACAGATCAACCAGACAGAAAATAAATAGACACAGAGGCACTAAACAACATATTAGAACAGATGGACCTAATGGACATCTACAGAACACTCCATCCAAAAGCAACAGGATACACATTCTTCTCAAGTGCACAAGGAACATTTCCAAGAATAGATCATATACTAAGCCACAAAAAGAACCTCAGTAAATTAAAAAAGATAGAAATTGTACCAACCAGCTTCCCAGATCACAAAGGTATGGGACTAGAAATAAATTACACAAAGAAAACGAAAAAGCCCACAAACACATGGAGGCTTAAAAACATGCTCCTAAATAATCAATGACCAAATAAAAACAGAGATCAAGCAATATATGGAGACAAATGACAACAATAATTCAACACCGCAAAATCTGTGGGGTGCAGCGAAGGCCATGCTAAGAGGGAAATATATTGCAATACAGGCCTACCTTAGAAAACAACAATCCCAAATGAACAGTCTAAACTCACAATTAATGAAACTAGAAAAGGAAGAACAAATGAGGCCCAAAGTCAGTAGAAGGAGGGATATAATAAAGATTAAAGCAGAAATAAATAAAATTGAGAAGAATAAAACAATAGAAGGAATCAATGAAAGCAGAAGCTGGTACTTCGAGAAAATAAACAAAATAGATAAACGGTCAGCCAGACTTATCAAAAAAAAAGAGAATCTACACACATTTTATTTGGTCATTGATTATTTAGGAGCATGTTTTTAAGCCTCCATGTGTTTGTGGGCTTTTTCGTTTTCTTTGTGTAATTTATTTCTAGTCCCATATCTTTGTGATCTGGGAAGCTGGTTGGTACAATTTCAATCTTTTTTTATCAAAAAAAAAATCAGAAATGAGTAAGGAAAAATCACTACAGACACCACAGAAATACAAAGAATTATGAGAAAATACTATGAAAAATTATGTGATAGCAAACAGGATAACCTAGAAGAAATGGACAACTTCCTAGAAAAATGCAACCTTCCAAGGCTGACACAGGTAAAACAGAAAATCTGAATAGACCAATTACGAGCAGAGAAATCGAATTGGTAATCACAAAACTATCTAAGAACAAAACTCCTGCACCAGATGGTTTTACTGCTGAATTTTATCAAACATTTAGTGAAGACCTAATACCCATCCTCCTTAAAGTTTCCCAAAAAGTAGAAGAGGAAGGAACACTTCCAAACTCATTCTACAATACCAGCATCACTCTAACACCAAAACTGGGCAAAGACACCACAAAAAAAGAAAATTACAGACCAATATCCCTGATGAACATAGATGCAAGAATACTCAACAACATATTAGCAAACCATATTCAAAAATATATCAAAAAGATCATCCATGATGATCAAGTGGGATTCATCCCAGGGATGCAAGGATGGTACAATGTTCGAAAATCCATCAACATCATCCATTACATCAACAAAAAGAAGGAAAAAAACCACGTGATCATCTCCATAGATGCTGAAAAAGCATTTGACAAAATTCAACATCCATTCATGATAAAAACTCTCAAAAAATGGGTATAGAGGGCAAGTGGTCAACATAATAAAGGCCATATATGACAAACCCACAGCCAACATTATACTTAACAGTGAGAAGCTGAAAGCTTTGCCTTTAAGATTGGGAGTAAGACAAGGATACCAACTCTCGCCACTTTTATACAACATAGTTCTGGAGGTCCGAGCCATGGCAATCAGACAACACAAAGAAATAAAAGGCATCCAGATTGGTAAGGAAGAAGTCAAACTGTCCCTGCTTGTAGATGACGTGATAGTGTACGTAAAAAGTGCTAAGGCATCCACTCCAAAGCTACTAGATATAATATCTGAATTCAGCAAAGTTGCGGGATACAAAATTAATACACAGAAATCTGTTGCATTCCTATACGCTGACAGTGAACTAGCAGAAAGAGAAATCAGGAAAACAATTCCATTCACAATCGCATCAAAAAGAATAAAATACCTAGGAATAAACCTAACCAAGGAAGTGAAAGACCTGTACCCTGAAAACTACAAGATGCTCTTAAGAGAAATTAAAGAGGACACTAATAAATGGAAATTCATCCCACGCTCTTGGCTAGGAAGAATTAATATTGTCAAAGTTGCCATCCTGCCTAAAGCAATCTACAGATTCAATGCAATCCCTATCAAAATACCAACAGCATCCTTCAATGAACTAGAGCAAACAGTTCTAAAATTCATATGGAACCACAAAAGACCCCGAATAGCCAAAGCTATCCTGAGAAGGAAAAATAAAACGGGGAATTATATTCCCTGACTTCAAGCTCTACTGCAAAGCCACAGTAATCAAGAAAAGTTGGTATTGGCACAAGAACAGACCCATAGACCAGGGGAAGAGAATAGAGAGCCCAGATATAAACCCAAGCATATATGGTCAATTAATATACGATAAAGGAGGCATGGATATACAATGGGGAAGTGACAGCCTCTCTGACAGCTGGTGTTGACAAAACTGGACAGCTACTTGTAAGAGAATGAAACTGGATTACTGTGTAACCCCATACACAAAAGTAAACTCAAAATGGATCAAAGACCTGAATGTAAGTCATGAAACCATAAAACTCTTAAAAAATATATAGGTAAAAGTCTCTTGGACATAAAATGAGCAACTTGTTCATGAACATATCTCCCCGGGCAAGGGAAACAAAAGCAAAAATGAGCAAGTGGCACTATAAGAAACTAAAAAGCTTCTGTACAGCAAAGGACACCATCAGTAGAACAAAAAGACATCCTACAGTATGGGAGGATATATTCATAAATGACATATCCGATACAGGGTTGACATCCAAATTATATAAAGATCTCACGCACTTCAAGAAACAAAAAGCAAATAAGCCAATTAAAAAATGGGCAGAGGAGCTGAACTGACACTTCTCCAAAGAAGAAATTCAGATGGCCAACAGGCACATGAAAAGATTCTCCACATCGCTAATCATCAGAGAAATGCAAATTAAAACCACAATTAGATATCACCTCACACCAGTTAGGATGGCCAACATCCAAAAGACAAACAACAACAAATGTTGGCGAGGCTGTGGAAAAAGGGGAACCCTCCTACACTGCTGGTGGGAATGTAACCTAGTTCAATCATTGTGGAAAGTAGTATGGTGGTTCCTCAAAAAAGTCAAAATAGAAATACTTTGTCCCCGAAATTCTACTTCTAGGAATTTACCCTAAGAATGCAGCAGCCCAGTTTGAAAAAGACATATGCACCCCTATGTTTATTGCAGCACTATTTACAACAGTCAAGAAGTGGAAGCAACCTACATGTCCATCAGTAGATGAATGGATAAAGAAGAAGTGGTACATATGCACAATGGAATATTATTTAGCCGTAAGAAGAAAACAAATCCTACCATTTGCAACAACATGGTTGGAGCTAGAGGGTATTATGCTCAGTGAAATAAGCCAGGCGGAGAAAGACAAGTATCTAATGATTTCATTCATCTGTGTTGTATAAGAACAAAGGAAAAACTGAAGGAATAAAACAGCAGCAGACTCACAGAATCCAAGAATGGACTAACAGTTACCAAAGGGAAAGGGACTGGGGAGGATGGGTGGGAAGGGAGGGTTAAGGGGGGAAAGGGGGCATTACGATTAGCACACGTAATGCAATGGTGGGGGATACGGGAAAGGCAGTATTTATAGAGAAGACAAGTAATGATTCTATAGCATCTTACTACGCTGTTGGACAGTGAATGTAGTGGGGGACTTAATAATAGGGAGTTTTGTACCCATAATGTTATTGAAGTTATTGTACATTAACGATACCAAAAGAAAAGAAAAAGATGTGCATTTTTTAATTGCTTACTAATGCTGCTTGTCACCTTCACTTCCATCCACTTCTCCTGCCTCTATTGTTATTTTTTAAACTTTGTTTTATAATTTCAACCTTCATAGAAAAATTGCAAAAATAATACAAGGAACTCCCATATATCCTTTACCCAGGTTCACTAGTTGTTTATATTTTGCCCATTTGCTCTATCATTCTTAATATGAATGTATTTGCATGTTTATTTTTCTGAAACATTTGAGGGTAAATTGGAAACTGAGCCTCCTTCCTTTCTTAAATCCTTCATCGTGTATTTCTTAAGAACAAGGACATTCTTTTATATAACCATAGTATAATAATAAAAATAAGGAAATTTAACATTGATTCATTTATATTATTCTTATCCATACTTATAGCTATCCATACTATTCTTATTCAGATTACATCAAATGATCCTAATAAAGTCCTCTTTAGCTATTCACTGTCCCTTTCCCCCAATCCAATCCAGGATTAAATACTGCCTTTGGCTGGCCTATCTCTTTAATCTCCTTTAAACTGGAGCAGTTCCTTAGTTTTTCTTTTTCCTCCATGACCTTGACATTTTAAAACATAGCTATATTGTAGTATAATTTATAACCCATAAAATCCACACAAAAAAACTAAGCTTATAGTAAATTGATTTTTAATACATTTACAGAGTTGTGGAATCATTACCACAATCCGATTTTAGAATTTTTCCCTGCGTAACTATGGGGGCAAAATAAGTACCCAGCCGGGGGCAAATTACCTTTTAAGCCAGAATCAGTCAAAGGGAGAAATAAAGTGGGAGAAACTTGCTTTTTGCTTACAAGCAGTTGTCCACTTCTGCTCACCCATGTCTCTCATGACCCAGCTGCAAAAAGGGACCCCACTCAACCTCTCCAGTTCATATACATCCTCATGCCCCCTACTCTTGTATTCACCTATTGATTTGGAGATGCACTAAGGCCAGGTGAGAGATTCTGGAAATATTGCAGTTCTACCAGCCTACCCATCCAGAAATCTCATCTCACAATTTGCTCGCTCCCCATCACCTGCAGTGGTCCTTGTGCAAGAAAACTGGAGCATTGTAACTAGACTAATAACATACAATAACAACAGCAATAAAATCATGATAATCCTCAAGATGGAGGATTCAACTATATTCAAAGTTGTATGCAGATTAACTCCATAGCTCGCTGGTTCAACGGAAGGTGGTCAGTAGCTGGACAGGTAGGGAGTTCAGAGCAATCATCACATGGCAGCTGCAGCAAAGGGGTAGGTCCAGGCCACAGAGAATGTAGAAGAAAATAAACTTAAGGGCAATAAGATAAATGTTTTAATGACACCAGCATAGACAAATCTTGTCCATCAGGCAGGATGCATGCAAGAGAGTGGTCCTGTGACAGGACAGTGGCAGGAATGGGATCTTGCTCTCATCTAATATACCAGACTTTCACCCCCCTCCCTGTGGGAGTTACAAATGGGTCAATATATAGGGCACGGAGAGGTATGTGCACTGGCCATAGAGATAAAACAAAACTTCCCTGTAAGATGCTCTTACCTCCTGGACATTTTGGGTACACTACTGTGATCTTTGGGGGCCATTCTGCTTTTACTTCAGGAACACACAGGAGGCCAGCTTCAGGCCTTTTCCCAAGGTTCCAGAAGGGCCAGCCATCACTGGTCCATATGTTGAAATGTCTAGGGCCACATCCACTCAACAGAGTCTTCAGGTCTTAATGCAGTTGGGCCTGACAGTAGGATGTTGCTCTGCTGGCCATATCCTGGCTTCAGTAACTCCTCTTTGGTTCGCAAATACAGTTGTATAGGAGAGGCAGCAATGTCTCTTAGCATGTCCATAGGGCTCAAGGCTCCTTTTCAGGGCTTCTCATTCAAACCCCATAGCACTGTCCATAAACGAACTAACCAGTCTCATAGATTATTGGTGTCTGACTTAAGGCCAGATTTCAACAAACCATTGCACCTCTCTGTTATGCCTGCTCTGATTGGGTTATATGGTACATGAAACTTCCACTTTATTCCCAATTGCTGCACTCATTCTTGTAACGCATGTCCAGTAAAGTGGGTGCCTTGCTCTCAGTTACCTGTGTCTGGCCATTGACTGCAAAGAGATGCTCCAGGCCCCTTTTGGCGGTTTGTTGATCTGCATGACATGCATGAAAAGCAACCAACAGTTCAGTAGCAGTGTCCACACAAGTCATGGCATACCTTCTTCTCCATACAAGTCAAGTCACCACATCCTTCTGATATGGGCAGAGGCCCAATATAGTCTCTATCTGCCACCTCACAAGGGGTATTATTGTTCCATATTGCTGTGGGACTTGGTGTAAGTCCCTCAGAGCACACAAGGCACTCCTTTTGGGTCTGCTGACTTCTTCAAAGGTCAGTGGTAAGCCCCACTGACGGGCTACAGCCCACATTGTCTTTTGCCCTGCGTGCAACAAATACTGATGTAACCATTGGGCTACATCAGAGGTAGGCTTTTGTTCTAGCCACACACCTGGGCTGATGTGTCTGCTTCATCATTCCTTGGGATGCCAAAGGCAAATGGCCGGTCACATGATACATGGTAACTGTCTCAGTCTAACCAGAGGCCCGTAGGTCTTGCCATAGCATTTGCCACCAAAGAGGCTGGTGACCAACCATCCAACTGGCATGGTACCATTTTGGTAGCCACAGGGTCAAACCCTGATAGATGGCCCAGCTGTCAGCACAGACAACTATAGGGGGTGGCTCCTGGGTGATCACAAGCTATACTGCCCGCAACTCAGCCCATTGACTGCTCTTCCCCTCTCTGTCCTTCATATCATCTCAGTCTTAGGATGGAAGGCCACAGCCCTCCACTTTGGGGGCTGCCCATAACTGGAGCCATCTGTATACCAAGCATCTTCAGGTATAGGGGCTTTGCCCCTCCTGATAAGGACTCTTGGCTACCAATGGCTCGAAAGGAAGTTCTTGCTTTCCACTGGTATATGTCACCGGCCCACTAAACTTTGGAGTTCTCCAGTTAAGGGGCTACTATACAGGTCGCTATGCTGCTGTAAGTGTACGCCCCATTTTGCCATTGTAGGTGTGTGCCACGCCACTCCGTGGCCTTTAGGTCCAGTCTTGCACCCACCCTGTGATGGGATAGGTGGTTATTACCTTGGTTGGCACTGTTCTGGTGATGGACTCTGTAGCCAGCAAAGTGTGATACACAGCAGCTAGTTGCTTCTCTGTCAAGGTGTGCCAGACCTCTGCTTCTTTCCATAGTTGTGACCAGAATCCAATAGCTTGGCATGCCTGTTCAAGCCTCTGCCAAAGACCCCATCCATAACCATCTTTGGTTACATGAACATCTAGCTCACAGGGCCTTGATGAAGCCATTACACTCAAGGCCTGGACAGTCTTGACTGCTTGCTCAGCAGCAATAAAAGCAGCTGCACATTTCATCCCAGTCCCACCTGATGCCCTTTCGCACCAACTGGTATAAGAGCTTCCGAATTTGTGCCAAGTGCAGGATAAACACTCTCCAGTAGCCGAAAAGACCTGAACACTCTTGTAATACTGCCACAGTGGTAGGGGTGGGGAAAGCCTGGACCTTGTCTATTGACCGCTTCTGGGATAACTTCAATTTTACCCAACCAAACAACCCCCAGGAACTTTACTGACAGACCAGGTTTCTGAACCTTGGTGCTGTTCACAGTCCCTCCTTTCTCCTGTAGATGTTGTAACAGTCTAGGAACTGCCCCATCTAAATCTGCAAGAGAATCAGATGTGAGCATGATAACATCAATATAGTGATAGAGCTGCACCATTTGTGGTTTCTTTCATGTGGCAAAGTCCTGGGCTGTAAGTCTGTGACAAATGGTGGGACTGTGAGTGTGTCCCTGTGGAAGGACAGTGAATGTCCACTGTTGGCCTTCCCACTTGAAGGCAAACAGTTCCTGATTTTCTTGTGCTATGTCAATAGAGAAAAAGCATTAGCAAGGTCCACAACGTAATGATACATCCCTAGTTCATGACTGAGTTGTGTCCATAAGGGCTGCAATAGAGGGGACAGCAGCATGCAGAGGGGGTATGACTTTATTAAATTCCCTGTAATCCATGGTCATATGCTAAGAGCCATCCAGCGTTTTTTACTGGCCACACTGGGGAATTAAAAGGACTATGAGTGGGCTTTGTAATGCCCACCTTCTCCAACTCCTGCAGAGTTTCTCCAATTTCCTTGTGTCCCCCAGGCAATTTATACTGCTAAGTATTTTCACCCACTGAGGTACAGTCATGGCGACTGGTGGGTGGTGAGCATGTCCCCTCAAAACTGCCTTTACCATACATACCCTCAATCTGAACTCATCTTCAGTGGTCTGTAACCACAGGCCCTGCAGGATATCTACTCACAAAATATATTCGGGGATGGGAGAAATGTACATAGTATACTCCTTTGGAGAAACGCCCTATCCCCAATGGGATTTGGGCTTTCTTCACTAATTGCCTTATCCCCATAGCCATCTATCACAGCAGGGGTCCCTGGAAAATGCTCAGGGTTACCATAAATCAGAGAACACTCAGCTCCTGTGTCCACCAGCACCAGGACACATTGTACATTCACAGAGGACCAGTGAATTGCTAATTCTACATGTGGCCTCTGGTCCCCACCATGTCCCCCAAGGTGGGGACTTTGACTGCCCTCAGTCGAACCATGATGCCCAATCATCCTCCTGTGGGGGTGAGGGCTCAGGCGAATCCTAAGTACTGTCTTCCAGAAAGTTTTGCAGGGACACAGGCTGGGCACGAGGCCTTGAAGGACTTGGTTTCTGTGTCCTGTACCTCAGTGGCTGGAACTGCTGCTCTGGCTTTAATTGGGGCCACAGTTCTAACAATATTCTATTGGGCTGCCCATTGAGTTTTTCTTTGACTACCCTGGCCTTTATCAAATCAACCCACATCTGGGTCCTTGAGACCATCATGGGCCTTTTGTACTTCTCCTTTCAGTCATAGCCTGTAGTTCCTTCCATGTTCTTATTGTTTCAACCTCCCCCGGTCTGCTAAAGCCTCACTTATGGGTTTCCCTATGTGGGGGGGGGCAAGAATAGTCACTAGGGACCCAACGAGAGATGGGGGAGCTATATGGAACACCAGATTTCTTATTCCTATGGTGAGCAACTCATTGGGGCCCTGGGGAGTCCAGCTTATAGATAATACTTTTCATGTCCAGCTCCCATAACATCTGCTGGAGCTCTGCATACGTTTTTTAGCTAGTGGGTAAGTATGGTAAATCACCCTGATAAGCCAAACTGCCCTGATGTCTGCTGTCAGCCAATCCAGAAGCTTCTGATTCCTTGAGGTGTGATGGGCACTTTGCAACTACTGCCGGAGGGAAGGTTGAGTCGTCAGGGAAGCCAGTCTGCTGAGAATGCAACATAACAATGCCTTCCACCTTCATATCCCAGAGACACAAAAGCCATGTAGGCAGAGGTTCTAACGGCTTCTGCCAAAAGTGGATGCTCATGTCCAACAGCTCATCCTGGGTATAGGGGCGGACCACAAAGTGCTCTGCAACCTTGGGCAGGGGGCATTCCTTCCCCTGAGGAACCTGTGGTTGTTGCGTTTTTGCTTTCTTAATAAGAACTGGTTGAGCCTTTAATACAGGAGGGGCTGGTGCTTTAGGTGGTGGCCTCGGCAGCAGATCAGCCCTTGGCCCCACCCCTTCATTCTCTCTCAACGTGTCCTCTACCATCTCTGGTGCTGAAGGCGCCGCTCCTTCCTTCCCCTCCCCCCCAGCCTCCTGCAACGCGGCTTCTCCTGCTGCCTCCTCCCTCGCTGCTGCTAACTTATCTTCCAGGAGTGCAACCCGTCTTCTCAATAACTCTCTCTTTCCCTAGGTTATCGCCCAACTTTTCGAGGCAACACCGAAGTGCATATCTCTCTTACCGAAGTGTGTCTGTCTTGTTGATAACTTTCTACTATCTTGAGAAACAAAAATCCCACAATCCCGGCTCCTACGCAGACACTCAGGGCCTCTAAGCAGTTTTCTGTCTCATGGAGGGCTAATTCCACGGCTTCCTGTGTCTCCACCCTTCCCCAATTCTGGGGAAGGGCCCACCTGTCTAGGAGATGCTTTAACCTAGACCAGTTTCCCACTAGGGGCTCCCCAGGTGGAAGCCCCATGGATAGGGGTCTCCTGGGTGAAGCCACACCCTCTACTGCTCTATCACTGTGGTCTCCCCACCATCTACAGGGGTGTTTCCGGCCATCTCCCCACCATCCCTAGGGGCAGTCCACCCAAGTGTCGCTCTCATGAAGACATATTTCAGGTTCAGAGACCCTGCCGATTATGCTAGGTGTACTTTTCAGGGGGATATTAAGTTCCCACCCTGGGGCAAATTATCTTTGAAGCCGAAGTCAGTCAAAGGGAGAAATAAAGTGGGAGAAACCCGTTTACTGCCTACAAGCAGGTATCCACTTCTGCTTGCCTGTGTCTCTTGCGACCCAGCTGCTAAAAGGGCCCCCACCAAACCTCTCTGATCCAGATATACCCTTGCTCCCCACACCCTTGTAATCACTTATTGATATGGAGATGGACTACTTCTCTCCACTCCTTGGAAACACCTATTGATATGGAGGTGCACTGAGGCCAGGCGAGAGATTCTGGAAATACTCCAATTTTACCCATACCCTCCAAAAAGATCCTTCCTGTGTTTGCAGTCAATTCTGATCTGGTCCTAAGCAACCACTGATAATCTTTCTGTCTCTACGGTTTTTGCATCTGACTCTTTTCACTTAGCATAATGTTTTTTGAGGTCCACTCTTACTGTATTGTGTATTAATGGCTTGTTCTTTTTTATTGGTGAATAATACTCTTATGGATGTACAGCATCATGTTCAGCCATCAGTTGATGGATATTGGGTTGTTTTTACTTTCTGGCTATCATAAATAATGCTGCTGTGAACATTTGTGTATAACTGTGTGGACGTATATTTTTATAACCCTGGAGTAGTTACCTAATCATGGAATTGTTGGGACTTAAGTTTATTTATAACTTTTAATGAAGCTGCCATTTTTTCCCCCAAATGGCTATCAGTTTACATTATCACAAGTAATGCTTTGAGGATTTCAGGTTCTCTACTTGCTTGCCAATACTAGTATTGTCAGTCTTCTTCCTTATAGCTATTCTAGTGGTATGTAGTGGCATCTTACTCTGTTTTCAATTTGCATTTCCTGCTGATTAAATCATGTTGAGCATCTTTTCATATACATGTTAGTCACTTGTATATCTTCTTTGCTGAAATGTCTATTCAGATCTTTTGCTCATTTTGTAATTGGATTTTTGAAAAATTTGAGTTCTTTGTATATTCTGGATAGAAGTCATTTATCAGATATATGATTTGCAAATATTTCTGCTAGTCTGTGGCTGCCTTTTTATTAATGGTGGCATTTGAAAGTGCAAAAGTTTTAAATCCTGAAGTCCAATTTATTATTTTTTTTCTTTTATGGAGCATTTTTATTGTCATATGTAAGAACTCTGTCCATTATAAAGTCTTGAAGATTTTGTCTGCATTTTTTATTACTATTTTTTGAACAGAGTTTTATAGGTTTGGCTTTCATATATTAGGTCTGTGATCCATTTTGAGTTAATTTTTGTGTTTGTGAGGTCAGGATCTAAATTCATCCTTGTCCCATCACCATTTATTGTCATGACTACCCTTTCCCCATTGAATTGTCTTTCCACTTTGGAAAAATCGATTGACCATAAATATAATGGTTTATTTCTGGCTCAGTTCTTTTCCATTGGTTTGTATGCTTATCCTTAATAAGAACCACAGTGTCTTGATTACTCAATTTTGAAACTTCTAGAAAGGTATGATAAAGGCCTCCAACATTTTTCTTTTAAAAAGTTGTTCTGCCTATTCTGGTTCTTTCATTTTCATATAAATTTTTGCATCAGCTGCCACCTCTACAGAAATGTTTGCTGGGATTTGATAGAAACTATAAAATGTGATTGAGTCTCTAAATCAATTTTTCAAGGATTTATATCTTAACATACTGAGTCTGCTACTCCATGTAAATAGAATGTTTTTCCATTTATGTGGGTTGTCTTTAATTTCTCTCAGTAATATTTGGAACTTTAAACATACATGTCTTCTCTTGCTATTTATAACTATTTTTGGTATCTATGATTTTTCACTGAGGTGGATTATTTTTATTATGAATAGACTTGCTAATTGCCTTTTTTTGCTTTCCTTCCTTGCAAGAATATAGAAATAAAACTGGTTTCTGTATGTCGATCTTATGCCCTGCAACCTTGCTGAACTTGCTTATTCTAAATTTGCATATGTGGATTCCTTAGGATTTTCTATATAAATGATCATATCTTCTGCAAATAGAAGAGGTCATTTTTTATTTGTTCCTTTGTAATCTGGATATCTTTTTCTAACATAATTTCTGTAGCTGGAACATGCAATACAATGTTGAATAGAAATGGTGAGAGTGGACTTCCTTGTCTTGTTTCTGAACTTTGGGAGAAAGCTTTCATTCTTTTACTGTGAAATATGATGTTAACTGTGTTTTTTTGGGGGGGGTGTCTGTGCTTTATGAGGTTGAGGAAGTTCCCATATTGTTTGAGGGGGTTACTGTGAAGGTTGTTTAATTTTGTCAAATGCTTTTTTCTGCATCTGTAAGATAATCCTGTAGTTTTTGTCTTTTAGTCTATTGATATGGTGTATTGCCATAGTTGAATTTGGGAGGTTACACCAGCCTTGTATTCCTGTTATAAATCCCACTTGGTCATGGTATACTGTTTTGTAAGTGGCTAGGTTCTGTTTGCTAATATTTTGTTGAATACTTTTGAGTCTATTATCAAGAGATATTTGTCTGAAATTTTCTTCTCCTGTGATGTCTTTTTGTTTCCTCTAATTTTTTTGTCTTATTTTTTTATTAAGGCATTATTGATATACATTCTTATGAAGGTTTTACATGAAAAAACAATGTGGTTACTACATTTACCCATATTATCAAGTCCCCATTCATACCCCAATGCAGTCACTGTCCATCAGTATAGTAAGATGCCACAGATTCACTGTTTGCCATCTCTGTGCTACACTGTTTTCCCCATGATCCCCCACACCATGTGTACTAAACATAATACCCCACAATCCCCATCTCCAACCCTTCCCACCCGACAACCCTCCCCTTTGGTAACCACTAGTTCCTTCTTGGAGTCTGAGTCTGCTACTATTTTGTTCCTTCAATATTACTGTGTTGTTATGCCCAACAACTGAGGGAAATCATTTGGCACTTGTCTTTCTCCACCTGGCTTATTTCACTGAGCATAATATCCTCCAGCTCCATCCATGTTGTTGCAAATGGTAAGATTTGTTTCATTCTTATGGCTGATTAATATTCCATTGTGTATACGTACCACATCTTCTTTATCCATTCATCTACTAAAGGACACTTAGGTTGTTTCCATATCTTGGCTATTGTAAAAAGTGCTGCAATAAACATAGGGGTGCATATGTCTTTTTGAATCTGAGAAATTGTATTCTTTGGGTAAATTCCAAGGAGTGGGATTCCCGGGTCAAATGGTATTTCTATTTTTAGTTTTTTGAGGAACCTCCATATTGCTTTCCACAATGGTTGAACTAGCTTACATTCCTACCAGCAGTGTAGGAGGGTTCCCCTTTCCCCACATCCTTGCCAGCATTTGTTGTTCTTAGTCTTTTGGATGGTGGCCATCCTTACTGGTGTGAGGTGATATCTCATTGTGGTTTTAATTTGCATTTCCCTGATGATTAGTGATGTGGAGCATCTTTTCATGTGTCTGTTGGCCATCTGAATTTCTTCTTTGAATAACTGTCTCTTCATATCCTCTGCCCATTTTTTAATTGGGTTATTTGCTTTTTGGGTATTGAGGCATGTAAGTTCTTTATATATTTTGGATGTTAACCCCTTGTCAGATATGTCGTTTACAAATATATTCTCCCATACTGTAGGATGCCGTTTTGTTCTGTTGATGGTGTCCTTTGCCATACAGAAAGTTTTTAGTTTGATGTAGTCCCATAAGTTCATTTTTGCTTTTGTTTCCCTTGCTTGAGGAGATGCTTTCAGGAAGAAGTTGCTCATGCTTATATTCAGAAGATTTTTGTCTATGTTGTCTTCTAAGAGTTTTATGGTTTCATGACTTATATTCAGGACTTTGATCCATTCCGAGTTTACTTTTGTGTATGGGGTTAAACAATAATCCAGTTTCATTCTCTAGCATGTAACTGTCCAGTTTTGCCAACACTAGCTGTTGAAGAGGCTGTGATTTCCCCATTGTATGTCCATGGCTCCTTTGTCATATATTAATTGACCATATATGCTTGGGTTTATATCCGGGCTCTCTAGTCCATTCCATTGGTCTATTGGTCTGTTCTTGTGCGTGTACCAAATTGTCTTGAGTACTGTGGCTTTGTAGTAAAGCTTGAAGTCAGGGAGCATAATCCCCCCAGCTTTATTCTTCCTTCTCAGGATTGCTTTGGCTATTCGGGGTCTTTTGTGGTTCTGTATGCATTTTAGAATGATTTTCTCTAGTTCGTTGAAAAATGCTGTTGGTATTTTGATAGGAATTGCATTGAATTTGTAGATTGCTTTAGGCAGTATGGTCATTTTGACAATATTAATTCTTCCTATCCATGAGCATGGGATGTGTTTCCATTTGTTCGTATCTTCTTTAATTTCTCTCATGAGTGTCCTGTAGTTTTCAGAGTATAGATCTTTCACTTCCTTGGTTAGGTTTATTCCTAGGTATTTTATTCTTTTTGATGCAACTGTGTATGGAACTGTTTTCCTGATTTCTCTCTCTGCTAGTTCATTGTTGGTGTATAGGAATACCACAGATTTCTGCATATTAATTTTGTATCCCGCATCTTTGCTGAATTCAGATATTAGATTTAGTAGTTTTGGAGTGGATTCTTTAGGGTTTTTTTTATGTACAATATCATGTCATCTACAAACAGGGACAGTTTAACTTCTTCCCTGCCAATCTGGATGCGTTTTATTTCTTTGTGTTGTGTGATTGCCATGGCTAGGACCTCCAGTACTATGTTGAATAGAAGTGGGGAGAGTGGGCATCCTTGTCTTGTTCCTGATTGTAAAGGAAAAGCTTTCAGCTTCTCACTGTTGAGTATAATGTTGGCTGTGGGTTTGTCATATATGGCCTTTATTATGTTGAGGTACTTGCTCTCTATACCCTTTTTGTTGAGAGTTTTTATCATGAATGAATGTTGAATTTTGTCAAATGCTTTTTCAGCATCTATGGAGATGATCATGTGGTTTTTGTCCTTCTTTTTGTTGATGTGGCAGATGATATTGATGGATTTTCGAATGTTGTACCATCCTTGCACCCCTGGAATAAATCCTCCTTGATCATGATGGATGATCCTTTTAATGTATTTTTTAATTCTGTTTGCTAATATTTTGTTGAGTATTTTTGCACCTATGTTCATGAGGGATATTGGTCTGTAGTTTTCTTTTTTTGTGGTGTCTTTGCCCGGTTTTGGTATTAGAGTGATGCTGGCTTCATAGGATGTGTTTGGAAATATTCCCTCTTCTTCTACTCCTTGGAAAACTTTAAGGAGGATGGGTATTAGGTCTTCACTAAATGTTTGATAAAATTCAGTGGTGAAGCCATCTGGTCCAGGCGTTTTGTTCTTATGTAGGTTTTTGTTTACCAGTTCAATTTCGTTTCTGCTAATTGGTCTGATGAGACTTTCTGTTTCTTTCTGGGTCAGCCTTGGAGGGTTGTATTTTTCTAGAAAGTTGTCCATTTCTTCTAGGTTCTCCAGTTTGTTACCATATAATTTTTCATTGTATTCTCTAATAGTTCTTTGTATTTCTGTGGTGTCTGTGGTGATTTTTCCTTTCTCATTTCTGATTCTGTTTATGTGAGTCGACTATTTTTTTTCTTGAGAAGTGTGGCTAGGGGTTTATCTATTTTGTTTGTTTTCTTGAAGAACCAGCTCCTGCTTTCGTTGATCCTTTCTATTGTTTTATTCTTCTCAATTTTATTTATTTCTGCCCTAATCTTTATTATGTCCCTCCTTCTACTCACTTTGGGTCTTATTTTTTCTTCTTTTTCTTGTTTTGTTAATTGTGAGTTTAGACTTCTCATATGGGATTGTTCTTCTTTCCTGAGGTAGGCTTGTATTGTAATACACTTTCCTGCTAGCACGGCCTTCACTGCGTCCCACACATTTTGCCGTGTTGAATTATTGTTGTCCTTTGTCTCCATATATTGCTTGATCTCTGTTTTTATTTGGTCATTCATCCATTGATTATTTAGGAGCATGTTATTAAGCCTCCATGTGTTTGTGGTATTTTTCATTTTCTTTGCTTAATTCATTTCTAGTTTCATACCTTTGTGGTCTGAGAAACTGGTTGGTGCAATTTCAATCTTTTTCAGTTTACTCAGGCTCTTTTTGTGGCCTAGTATATGATCTGTTTTTGAAAATGTTCCATGTGCACTTGAGAAGTGTATTTTCTCCTGCTCTTGGGTGTAGAGTTCTGTAGATGTCTGTTAGGTCCATCTGTTCTAATGTGTTTTTCAGTACCTCTGTCTCCTTATTTATTTTCGGTGTGGTTGATCTGTCGTTCAGAGTGAGTGGTGTGTTGAAGTCTCCTAGAATGAGTGCATTGCATTCTATTTCCCCCTTTAATTCTGTTGGTATTGGTTTCACATATGTAGGTGCTCCTGTGTTGGGTGCATAGATATTTATAATGGTCCTTTCTTCTTGTTCGATTGACCCTTTTATCATTATGTAATGTCCTTCTTTGTCTCTTGTGACTTTCTTTGTTTTGAAGTCTATTTTGTCTGATATAAGTACTGCAACTCCTGCTTTTTTCTATTAGTTGCATGAAATGTCTTTTTTCCATCCCTTCACTTTTAGTCTGTGTATGTCTTTGGGTTTAAAGTGAGTCTCTTGTAGGCAGCATATAGATGGGTCTTGTTTTTTTATCTATTCAGTACTCTATGTCTTTTGAGTGGTGCATTCAGTCCATTTACATTTAGGGTCATTATGGATAGGTATGTACTTATTGGCATTGCAGGCTTCAGTTACGTGGTTACCAAAGGTTCAAGGTTAACCTCCCTACTATCTGAGTCTAACTTAACTCATTTAATATGCTATTACAAACAGAATCTTAAGGTTCTTTTTTTTCCCCTCCTCCTTTTTCTTCCTCCTCCGCTCTTTATATATTAGGTATCATATTCTGTACTGTTTGTCTATCCCTTGATTGACTTTGGGGATAGTTAATTTAATTTTGCATTTTCTTAGTAATTAGAAGGTCTACTTTCTTTACTGTGGTTTTATTACCTTTGGTGACAGTTATTAAACCATAGGAACACCTCCATCCATAGCAGTTCCTCCAAAATACACTGAAGAGATGGTTTGTGGGAGGCAAATTCTCTCAGCTTTTGCTTATCTGGGAATTTTTTAATCCCTCCTTCAAATTTAAATGATAATCTTGCTGGATAAAGTAATCTTGGTTCAAGGCCCTTCTGCTTCATTGCATTAAATACATCATGCCACTCCCTTCTGGCCTGTAAGGTTTCTGCTGAGAAGTCTGATGATAGCCTGATGGGCTTTCCTTTGTATGTGATCTTATTTCTCTCTCTTGCTGCTTTTAATAGTCTGTCCTTATCCTTGATCTTTGCCATTTTAATTACTATATGTCTTGATGTTGTCTTCCTTGGGTCCTTTGTGTTGGGAGATCTGTGTACCTCCATGGCCTGAGAAACTATCTCCTTCCCAAATTGGGAAAGTTTTCAGCAATCGCCTCCTCAAAGACACTTTCTATCCCTTTTTCTCTCTCTTCTTCTAGTACCCCTATGATGCGAATATTGTTCCGTTTGGATTGGTCACACAGTTCTCTCAATATTCTTTCATTCTTGGAGATCGTTTTTTCTCTCTGTGCCTCAGCTTCTTTGTATTCCTCTTCTCTAGTTTCTATTTCATTTATTGTCTCCTCCACCGTATCCAATCTGCTTTTAATACTGTCCATTGTGCTCTTCAATTATTGGATCTCTGACCGTAATTCATTCCTGATTTCTTGAATATCTTTCCGTACCTCCATTGGCATGTTAATGGTTTTTATTTTGAAATTCCTTTCAGGCAGATTCATGAGGTCGATTTCATTTGAATTTTTTTCTCAGGGGTTGTATTCATAATTTTACTTTGAACCAGGTTCCTTTGGCATTTCGTATTTGTGTATGGCGCCCGCTAGTGCCCAGAAGCTCTACTGTCTGGCGCTGCTCAGCCCCTCAAGCAATGTCGGGGGTTGCAAGGGAGTGGTATTGGTGCCTGGCGGGAGGAAAGAGCCGTTTCCTGCTTCCCAGCTGGTATGCCAGTCTGCTCTGCCTGAAAAATTGGGCCGAGCACACGGGTATAAGCCTCTGTGCTTTGCGTTTTTAGTTGCTCTGGACGGATCTTCCCTGTGGCTGGCCTAACACCTGGGTAGGGTTTCCCGGTTTGCAAGCCTGGTGCGGCTGGCCAGGAGAAAGGCACAGTAGGCTTCCTATCATGGAAGGGGTTCTTGGAGCTGTGTAGGCAGCCAGGGAGCTGGAGCACCTGAAGATTGTGAAAGCTCCCAACCTGTTGAGCAGAGTACACCCAGACAATTTTGTCTACCTGTCCTTTCTCCTGAGCAGTAAGCTCTGTGCAATCTTTGCCCCTTTAGCAGACCTCTTGCTAAGGGATTCTTTGTTAGGAAGCCTCTCAGACTGCCTGCCTTTCTTTTATCCCAGAGCAGCTGGATATGGATCTCTGCTTTCCACAAGCAGCTGGAATCTTAGTCTCTTCCGGAATTCTGCCTGTCTTAGGTTTCCAACCCACTAATTACGAGAGTATCATGCAAGCACCATGAAATGTAGGTTTGTGCTCCCAGAGCAGATCTCCAGAGTTAGGTATTCAGCAGCCCCAGATCTCCACTCCCTCCCTACTCTGTTCCTCTTTCTCCCATCAGTGAGCTGGGGTGGGGGAAGGGCTTGGATCCCACATGGCCACAGCTTCAGTACATTACCCTTTTCCATGAGGTCTGCTCTTGTCTCCAGGTGTATGCAGTTTGGTGCAGTCCTTTTTCCTGTTGCTCTTTCAAGGGTCATTGTATTAGTTATATTTTCATATTATATGCGGTTTTAGGAGGAAGCCTCTCTCTCACCTCTCACACCACCATCTTTCATCCCTGTTTCCTCTAATTTTTTGCTGCTGTGAATTCCAAACCCTTCCTTCCCCCAGGTTTATTGAATATTGTGATATCATTTTCTGATTTTGATGTCAGGATAATTCTGGCCTCATGGAAGGAGTTAGAGGTGTAGCCTCCTCTCTCTTTTTTGGAAGAACTTGTAAGGGATTGACATTATTTTTTAAATGTTTAGTAAAATTCATCAGTGAAGCCATCTGGCCCTTGACTTTTGTAGAAAGTTTTATGATTACTGATTCAATATCTTTATTTGTTACGGATTTTTCTGAGTTTCTATTTCTTCTAGACTCAGTTTTAGTTGTTTTTGTTTTTATAGGAATTACCCATTTCATCTAAGTTATCCTGTTTGCCATATAGTTAATATTATTTTCTTATAATCGTTTCTGTAGTGATGTCGCCTCATTTCTGATTTTAGTAATATGAATTATTTTCTTACCAGTTTATGTAAAGTTTTGTCGATTTTGTCTTCAAAGAACCTTTAGGTTTTGACTTTTTTCCTGTATTGCCTTTATATCCTTTTTCATTTATTTCTGCTCCAAGTTATATTTCCTTCTTTCTGCTTGCTTTGTTGTACTTTTTGGTTTCTTAAGGTGTATGGTTAGGTTATTGCCTTGAGATCTTTCTTGATTCATAAATTTCCCTCTCAGTGCTTTTATACCATAAGCTTTAGTAGCTTACATTTTCATTCATCTCTAAGGATTTTCTATTTTTTTTGTAATGCTTTTCACCTGTTCGTTATTTAGAAGTGTTTTGATTAATTTCAATGTATTTGAATGTTCCAGTTTCTTTTTTTACTCTGCTTGAATTCCATTGTGATTGGAAAAGATACTTTGTATAACTTTGATCATGTTAAACTTACAAAGACTTATTTTGTGGCCTAACATATCATGTCTCCTAGAGAATATCCATGTGCAGTGGAAATGAATGTGTATTTTGCTGTTGAGGGCAGTGTTCTGTATATATCTGTTATACATATATAATGTTCAAGCCCATTATTTCCTTACAATCTTTTGTCTGGTTGTTCTATCCATTACTGGAAGTAGGGTGTTGAAATCTCTAACCATTATTGTGTACCTGTTTCTCCCTTCAATTTTGTCAATTTCTTTTTCATATATTTTGGGGCTCAATTGTTAGGTGCATGCTTTTATAATTGTTATACTCTTGGCATATTGAATGTTGAACTTTTAATAGCGTTGTCTTGGTCTCTTGTAGTTTTTATTTGAAGTCTAGTTTGACAAAATTCACCAGATAGAATTCATCAGTGAATCCATCTGATCCTGAACTTTTGTTTGTTGGGAAGTTTTTGATTGAATCTGTAATCTTCTTACTATTGGTCAATTCCTATTTTCTATTTCATCATGATTCGGTCTTGGTAATATGTTTGTAGGAATTTATCCTTTCTTCTAGGTTCTTGATGTATGATCATTTATATTAGTCTCTGATCATTTGTAGTTCTGTGGTGTCTTGTAACATGTCTTCTGCTTATTTTCTCCCTTCGTGAGTCTACCTTAAAGGTTTGTCAATTTTGCCTTTCATAGAATCAGCTCTTAATTTCATTGATCTTTTCTATTGTCTCTTTAGTCTACATTTTTTTTGTATCTGCTCTAATCTTTTCTTTTCCTTCTAACTTTGAGATCATTTGTTCTTTCTTAGATTCTTGGAGTATAAAGTTAGGTTGTTAGATTTTTCTTGTTCCTTGAGGTGGGCATTTATTACAATAAATGTCTCTCATAGAACTGCTTTTGCTGCATACCATGAATTTTGGGATTCTATACTTCCATTTTCATTTGTCTTAAGGTATTTGTCTCTTTTGTACTCGAATCCCATTGGTTGTTCAATAGCGTGTTCACCATGTTTGTGAATTCTCTAGTTTTCTCAGTATAATTAATTTCTTGTTTCACACCACTGTGTTTGGAAAAGGTACTTGATATGATTTCAGTCCTCTTACGTTTAGTACAGCTTTTGTAGCCTAACATATGACCTAGCTTGGAGATGTTCCATGTTCACTTGAGAAGAAAATGTATTCGCCTGTCTTTGAATGGAATGTCTGTATATATTTAAGTCCCTCTGATCTAATATGTCCTTTCAGGCTGATGCTTCCTTATTTTCTGTTTTGATGATTTATCCTGTGATATAAGTGGGTTATGGAAGTCCTTCATTTACTGTATTGCTGTCTGTTTCTCCCTTAGGTCTGGTAATATTTGCTTCATATATTTAGGTGCTCAAATATTACATCTTTCTGGATTGGTCGCTTTATCATGTAAAGCCCTTCTTTGTCTCTTATGACAGTCTTTGTTTTAAAGTCCATTTTGCCTAATACAAGTATGGCTACTCCAGCTTTCTTTTGGCTTCTATTTGTTTGAAGTATCTTTTGACATCCCTTCACTTTCAGTCTGTGTGTCCTTAACATTTAAAGTGAGTATCTTGTAGGGAGTATCTATATGGGTCTATTTTTAGGCCATTCAGTGACTCTGTCTTTTGGAGCATTTAGTCCATTTATATTAAAAATAATAGGCACTAATACCAATCCTCATTAAAGTTCTCCAAAAAGTAAAAGAGGAGGGAATACTCCCAAACTCATTCTATGAGGACAACATCACTCTAATACCAAAACTAGGCAAAGACACCACAAAAAAAAGAAAATTACACACCAATATCCCTGATGAACATAGATGCAAAAATACTCAACAAAATATTAGCAAACCAAAGTCAAAAATACATCAAAAAGATCATCCATCATGATCAAGTGGGATTCATCCCAGGGTAGCAAGGGTGGTACAATATTCAAAAATCCATCAACAACGTCCACTACATCAACAACAAGAAGGACAAAAAACCACGTGATCATCTCCATAGATGCTGAAAAAGCATTTGACAAAATTCAACATCCATTCATGATAAAAACTCTCAACAAAATGGGTATAGAGGGCAAGTACCTCAACATAACAAAGACCATATATGACAAACCCACAGCCAACATTATACTTAACAGCGAGAAGCTGAAAGTTTTTCCTTTAAGATCAGGAACAAGACAAGGATGCCCACTCTCCCCACTTTTATTGAAAATAGTTCTGGAGGTGCTAGCCACAGCAATCAGACAACACAAAGAAATAAAAGGCATCCAGATTGGTAAGGAAGAAGTTAAACTGTCCCTGTTTGTAGATGACATGATATTGTACATAAAAAACCCTAAAGAATACACTCTAAAACTACTAGAACTAATATCTGAATTCAGCAAAGTTGCAGGATACAAAATTAATACACAGAAATCTGTTGCCTTCCTATACAGTAACAATGAACTAGCAGCAAGAGAAATCAGTAAAACAATTCCATTCACAATCGCATCCAAACGAATAAAATACCTAGGAATAAACCTAACCAAGGAAGTGAAAGACCTATATCCTGAAAATTACAAGACACTCTTAAGAGAAATTAAAGAGGACACTAATAAATGGAAATTCATCCCATGCTCTTTGCTAGGAAGAATTAATATTGTCAAAATGACCATCCTGCCTAAAGCAATCTACAGATTCAATGCAATCGCTATCAAAATACCAACAGCATTCTTCAATGAACTAGAGCAAATAGTTGTAAAATTCATATGGAACCACAAAAGACCCCAAATAGCCAAAGCAATCCTGAGAAGGAAGAATAAAACAGGGGTAATTACGCTCCCTGACTTCAAGCTCTACCACAAAGCAGCAATCAAGACAATTTGGTACTGGTACAAGAACAGACCCATACACCAGTAGAACAGAATAGAGAGCCCACATATAAACACAAGCATATTTATTCAATTAACATATGATAAAGGAGCCATGGATATACAATGGGAAAATGACAACCTCTTCAACAACTGGCGTTGGCAAAACTGGACAGCAACATGTAAGAGAACGAAACTGGATTTTTGTCTGACTATACGCAAAAGTAAACTCAAAATGGATCAAAGACCTGAATGTGAGTCATGAAACCATAAATCTCTTAGAAAAAAATACAGGCAAAAAATCTCTTGGACATAAACATGAACAGCTTCTTCATGCACATATCTCCCCGGGCAAAGGAAACAAATGCAAAAATGAACAAATGGGACTACATCAAACTAAAAAGCTTCTGTACAGCAAAGGATACCTTCAGTGGAACAAAGTGGCATCCTACAGTATGGTAGGATATATTCATAAGTGACATATCTGATAAAGATTTTCCGTTCAAATTATATAAAGAGCTCACACACCTCAACAAACAAAAAACAAGCTAATTAAAAAATGGGCAGAGGAGTTGAACAGACACTTCCCCAAAGAAGAAATTCAGATGGTCAACAGGCACATGAAAAGATGTTCCACATCACTAGTCAGCAGAGAAATGCAAATTAAAACCACAATGAGATAACACCTCACACCAGTTTGGATGGCCAACATCCAAAAGACAAACAACAACAAATGCTGGCGAGGATGTGGAGCAAGGGGAACCCTCCTACACTGCTGATGGGAATGCAAGTTAGTTCAGCCAATGTGGAAAGCAGTATGGAGGTTCCTCAAAAAACTCAAAATAGAAATACCATTTGACCCAGGAATCCCAGTCCTAGGAATTTACCCTAAGAATACAGCAGCCCAGTTTCAAAGAGACATATGCACCCCTATGTTTATTGCAGCACTATTTACAATAGCCAAGAAATGGAAGCAACCTAAGTGTCCATCAGTAGATGAATGAATAAAGAAGATATGGTACATATGCACAATGGAATATTATTCAGCCATAAGAAGAAAACAAATTCAGGCATTTGCAACAACCTGGATGGAGCTAGAGGGTATTATGCTCAGTGAAAAAAGCCAGGCAGAGAAAGATAAGTATAAAAATATTTCACTGGTCTATGGAGTATAAGAAGAACGAAAAAACTTAAGGAACAAAACAGCAGCAGACTCACAGAACCCAAGAATGGACTAAGAGTTACCAAAGGGAAAGGGACTGGGGAAGATGGGTGGGAAAGGAGGGATAACGGGGAAAAGGGGCTATTACAATTAGCACACATAATGTAGCATGGGTGTGGGTGGGGTGGGGGTATACGGGAAGACAGTATAACACAGACTACGCTGATGGACAGTGACTGCAGTGGCGTATGTGGTGGGGACTTGAGAATAGGGGGAGTCTAGTAATCATAATGTTGCTCATGTAATTGTAGATTAATAATAGCAAAATAAAAAAAACACCATGAAAAAAATAGGCACGTGATCATTGCAATTTTGTTAATTATTTTCTGTTTTTGTAGTTCTCTGTTCCTTTTCTCTTGATCTTTTCTTTTGTGGTTTGATGTTCTTTAATGGTATGTTTAAATTGATCCCATTGTAAATCTCAGCAATATTACTCCCAACCTTGATAGTTTTTAGGTTTTTGATGTGACATTTTACATCTTTTTATCTTGTGTAGCTCTTAACAAATTATTGTAATCAGTTTTTTTACTACATTTGTCTTTAAAACTTCATACTAGCTTTAGGAGTATTTCATTTACCTTTGGTGTGTATTGACCTTTCCAGTAAGATTTATTTTTTCATATGTGTTTTGTTACTACCTAGTGCTCTTTCTTTTTCAGCTTGAAGAATTCTCTCGAATATTTCTTATAAGGCCAATTTAGTGCTGATCAATCCCTTTAGCTTTTGCTTGTCTGGAAAAATCTTTCTGTCTCCTTCATTTTTTTTTTTTTTAATTGCGGCAGCCACTCTGAAAAACAGTTTTGTAGTTTTTTTTTTTAAATAATTTATTTTGGTATCATTAATCTACAGTTACATGTGCAATATTATGGTGATTAAACTAACCCCTTCATCAGGTCACCCCCCAACCCCATTACAGTCACTGTCCATCAGCGTAGTGAGATGCTATAGAATCACTACTTGTCTTCTCTGAGTTGTAGAGCCCTCCCCATGCCCCCCCATTACTTCTGCTAATCGTAATGCCCCTTTTCCCCCTTATCGCTCCCTTCCCACCCATCTTCCCCAGTCCCTTTCCCTTCGCAACTATTAGTCCGTTCTTGGATTCTGTGAGTCTGCTGCTGTTTTGTTCCTTCAGTATTTTTGTTGTTGTTTTTTGCTCTTATACTCCACATATGAGTGAAATCATTTGATACTTGTCTATTTCGGCTTGGCTTATTTCACTGAGCATAATACCCTCTAGCTCCATCCATGTTGTTGCATATGGTAGGGTTTGTTTTCTTCTTATAGCTGAATAATATTCCATTGTGTATATGTAGCACCTCATCTTTATCCATTCATCTACTGATAGACACTTAAGTTGCTTTCATTTCTTGGCTATTGTAGTGTTGCAATAAACATAGGGGTGCATCTGTCTTTTTGAAACTGGGCTTCTGCATTCTTAGGGTAAATTCCTAGGAGTGGGATTCCTGGGTCAAATGGTATTACTATTATTAGTTTTTTGAGGAACGTCCATACTGCTTTCCACGATGGTTGAACTAATTTGCATTCCCACCAGTAGTGTAGGAGGGTTCCCTTTTCTCCACATCCTCGCCAACATTTGTTGTTGTTTGTGTTTTGGATGTTGGCCATCCTCACTGGTGTGAGGTCATATCTCATTGTGGTTTTAATCTGCATTTCTCTGATTACCAGCGATGTGGAGCATCTTTTCATGTGCCTGTTGGCCATCTGAATTTCTTCTTTAGAGAAGTGTCTCTTCATGTCCTCTGCCCATTTCTTAATTGGATTATTTGCTTTTTGTTTCTTAAGGTGTGTGAGTTCTTTATATATTTTGGATGTCAACCCTTTATCAGATACGTCATTTATGAATATATTTTCCCATACTGTAGAATGTCTTTTTGTTCTACTGATGGTGTCCTTTGCTGTATAGAAGCTTTTCAGCTTGATATAGTCCCACTTGTTCATTTTGGCTTTTGTTTCCCTTGCCCAGGGAGATATTTTCATGAAGAAGTCGTTCATGTTTATGTCCAAGAGATTTTTGCCTATGTTTTTTCCTATGAGTTTTATGGTTTCATGACTTACATTCAGGTCTTTGATCCATCTTGACTTTACCTTTGTGTATAGGGCTAGACAGTAGTACAGTTTCATTCTCTTACATGTAGCTGTCCAGTTTTTCCAACACCATCTGCTGAAGAGTCTCTCATCTACCCATTGTATATCCAAGGCTCCTTTATCAAATATTAATTGACTGTAAATATTTGGGTTAATGTTTGGATTTTCTATTCTGTACCATTGGTCTGTGAGTCTGTTTTTGTGCCAATACCAAATTGTCTTGATTACTGTGGCTTTGTAGTGGAGCTTGAAGTCAGGGAGCGTAATTCCCCGTTTTATTCCTCCTTCTCAGGATTGCTTTCGCTATTCGGGGTCTTTTCTGGTTCCATATGAATTTTTGAATTATTTGTTCCAGGTCGTTGATGAAAGCTGTTGGTAGTTTGATAGGGATTGCATTGAATCTGTAGATTGCTTTAGGTAGTATAGCCATTTTGACAATATTTATTCTTCCTAGCCAAGAGCATGGGATGCATTTCCGTTTGTTAGTGTCCTCTTTAATTTCTCTTAGGAGTGTCTTGTAGTTTTCAGAGTACAGGTCTTTTACTTCCTTCGTTATGTTTATTCCTAGGTATTTTATTCTTTTTGATGCAATTGTGAATGGAATTGTTTTTCTGATTTCTCTTTCTGTTAGTTCCTTGTTAGTGTATAGGAAAGCAACAGATTTCTGTGTGTTAATTTTGTATCCTGCAACTTTGCTGAATTCAGATATTAGTTCTAGTAGTTTTGGAGTGGAGTCTTTAGGGTTTTTCATGTACAATATCATGTCATCTGCAAATAGTGACAATTTGACTTCTTTATAATCTGGATGCCTTTTATGTCTTTGTTTTGTCTGATTGCGGTGGCTAGGACCTCCCATACTATGTTGAATAACAGTGGAGAGAGTGGGCATCCCTGTCTTGTTCCCGATCTTAGATGGAAAGCTTTCAGCTTCTCTCTGTTAAGTATGATGTTAGCTGTGGGTTTGTCATATATAGCCTTTATGATGTCGAGGTACTTGCCATCTATACTCATTTTGTTGAGAGTTTTAATCATGAATAAATGCTGAATTTTGACAAATGCTTTTTCAGCATCTATGGACATGATCATGTGGTTTTTGTTCTTCTTTTTGTTGATATGGTGGATGCTGTTGATGGATTTTCGAATGTTGTACCATCCTTGCATCCCTGGGATGAATCCCACTTGATCATGGTGTATGATTCTCTTGATGTATTTTTGAATTCGGTTTGCTAATATTTTGTTGAGTATTTTTGCATCTACGTTCATAAGGGATATTGGTCTGTAATTTTGTTTTTTGGTTAGGTCTTTGCCCAGTTTTGGTATTAGAGTGATGCTGGCTTCATAGAAAGAGTTTGGAAGTATTCCCTCCTCTTCTATTTTTTGGAAAACTTTAAGGAGAATGGGTGTTATTTCTTCTCTATATGTCTGGTAGAATTCAGAGGTGAATCCATCTTGTCCGGGGTTTTTGTTCTTGGGTAGTTTTTTGATTACCGATTCAATTTCGTTGCATCTGTTGGTGATTGTTCTGTTTAGTTTTTCTGTTTCTTGCTTGGTCAGTCTTGGAAGGTTGTATTTTTCTAAGAAGTTGTGCATTTCTTCTAGGTTTTGCAGCTTCTTAGCATATAGATGCTCATAATATTCTCTTATAATTCTTTGTATTTCTGTGGGGTCCGTCGTTATTTTTCCTTTCTCATTTGTGATTCTGTTTATGTGTGTAGATTCTCTTTTTCTCTTAATGAGTCTGGCTAGGGGTTTATCTATTTTGTTTATTTTTTCAAAGAACCAGCTCTTGGTTCCATTGAGTGTTTCTATTGTTTTATTCTTCTCAATTTTATTTATTTATTCTCTGATCTTTATTATGTCCCTCCTTCTGGTGACTTTGGGCCTCCTTTGTTCTTCTTTTTCCAATTTCAGTAATTGTGTCTTTAGACTGTTCATTTCGGAATGTTCTTCCTTCTTTAAATAGGCCTGGATTGCAATATACTTTCCTCTTAGAACTGCCTTTGCTGTGTCCCACAGAAGTTGTGGCTTTTTGTTGTTGTTGTTATTAGTCTCCATATATTCTTTGATTTCTGTTTTGATTTGGTCATTATCCCATTGATTAATTAGGAGAATATTGTTAAGTCTCCATGTATTTGTGAGCCTTTTTGATTTCTTTCTAAAATTCATTTCTAGTTTTATACCTTTGTGATCTGAGAAGTTGGTTGGTAGGATTTCAATATTTTTGAATTTACTGAGGTTCTTTTTGTGGCGTAGTATGTGGTCTATTTTGGAAAATGTTCCATGTGCACTTGCGAAGAATGTGTATCCTGCTTCTCTTGGGTGAAGAGTTCTGTAGATATCTGTTTGGTCCATCTGTTCTAGTGTGTTGTTCAGTGCCTCTGTGTCTACTTATTCTGTGTCTGGTTGATCTGTTCTTTGGGGTGAGTGGTGTGTTGAAGTCTCCTAAAATGAATGCATTGCTATCTATTTCCTCCTTCAATTCTATTAGTATTTGTTTCACATGTGTTGGTGCTCCTGTGTTGGTTGCATATATATTTATAATGGTTATATCTTCTTGTTGGACTGACCCCTTTATCATTATGTAATGTCCTTCTTTATCTCTTGCTACTTTCTTCATTTGCAGTCTATTTCGTCTGATACAAGTACTGCAACACCTGCTTTTTTCTCTTTGTTGTTTGCATGAAATATCTTTTTCCATCCCTTCACTTTTAGTCGTGTATATCTTTGGGTTTGAGGTGAGTCTCATGTAAGCAGCATATAGATGGGTATTGCTTTTTTTATCCACTTTGTTACTCTTTGTCTTTTGATTGGTGCATTCAGTCCATTTACATTTAGGGTGATTATTGATAGATATGTACTTATTGCCATTGCTGGCTTTAGATTTGTGGTTACCCAAGGTTCAAGGGTTGCTTCTTTACTATCTAAGAATCTAACTTAACTTTCTTGTTAAGTTATTGTGAACACCGTCTGATGTTTTTTTATCTCCCCCTTCCTATTCTTCCTTCTCCATTCTTTATATATTAGGTGTTTTATTCTTTGTCTTTAGTTAGTATTTGATGGTCTGCTTTCTTTGCTATGATTTTATTTTCTCTGGTGACATCTTTTTAGCCTTACGGGTGCTTCCCTCTAGAGCAGTCTGTTTAAGATATCCTGTAGTGGTGGGTTATGAGAGGCAAACTCTCTCAACTTCTGTTTGTCTGGAAATTGTTTAATCCCTCCATCATATTTAAATGATAATCGTGCTGGATACAATATTCTTGGTTCGAGACCCTTCTGTTTCATTATGTTAAATATATCATGCCATTCTCTTCTGGCCTGTAAGGTTTCTGTTGAGAAGTCTGATGATAGTCTGATGTGTTTTCCTTTGTGGGTGATCTTTTTTCTCTCTCTAGCTGCCTTTAATACTCTGTCTTTATCTTTGACCTTTACCATCTGAATTATTATGTGTCTTGGTGTTGTCTTCCATGGGTCCCTTGTGTTGGGTGATCTGTGGGCTTCCATGGACTGCGAGATTATTTCCTTCCCCAGCGTGGGAAAGTTTTCAGCAATTATTTCTTTAAAGACACTTTCTATCCCTTTTTCTCTCTCTTCTTCCTGTGGTTCTCCTATAATGCGAGTATAGTTCCGTTTGGATTGGTCACACAGTTCCCTTAATATTCTTTTATTCCTAGAGATCCTTTTATCGCTCTCTGCTTCAGCTTCTCTGTATTCCTGTTCTCTGATTTCTATTCCATAAACAGTCTCTTGCACCTCACTCAGTCTTCTGTTAAGCCCGTCTATGGCTTGTCTCATTTCTGCATAGTCTTTCCTCACTTCCCTCACTTCCTCCCTCAGCTCTTGCACATTTCTCTGTAGATCTGTCAGCATGATTATGACTTTTATTCTGAATTCTTTTTCAGGAAGACTGTGCATGTCCATCCCTTCAGGTTCCCTCTCTGGGGTTGTCTGGGTCTGAAGCTTTGTCTGTACCATATTCTTCTGTTTTTTCATGGCTATAGAAGTGGTTGCTGGTAGTTGCGCCATATGTCAGCTGGGCTCTTTGTGACCGCCTCACAGTGTGCCGAGTCCTCTCAGGTGTAGCTGCACGCTGTGCCCTTTCCTGTATATTCTGATCTCTCTTTTCGGAATAGGTGTATTTGCTGTGTTTTCGTGGATAAATATAATGTTGGGAGGAGATTCCTGCCGCCCAGCTCATGTCGCCATCTTCCAGGAAGTTCTAGTTTTTATAAAGTGGTGACCACCTCCATCGCCATGAAAAGGCAGAAGAACCTTGTTCAGTCCAAAGTCTTTGAAACACCAGAGAGAGAGCCTGTTGAGACCAAAATCACCAATCTTACGTGTCTATGCCCTTCAATTATTTGTGGTGGCAAGGACAAGAACCTAGGAAAATACACAACGCCCCCCTAACAAAATCAGAGGGAGTCTCATCATTGGATTGATGATTAGAGGCTATATTTCCTGATACCACTTCCTCGTTACTGCTTGTAACTCTGGGGGGAAAATCCCACAGCAAAATACCTGTCTCCTTCATTTTTGAACAGTAACTTTGCTGGGTGGTGTAGCTCTGTGCCAAAGTGAGTTTCAGCTCTGGACAAGTTTTCTCTGGATTCAATGAGACTAAAAAATGACAACAGAATGTTTTGGGGTTGAAAAAGGCACTTATACCAAGCTTCTTTCTCATGGTGGCAGGTCAAGCCCTAGAATCCCATATGACTCTGTCTCAGCCTCTGCCCCAGGCACTTCCTCCACTCCAGTCTCTGCCCTCTCCTCCAGCCTCTGCTTTCCTCCTCCCCAGCTTCCCTCTCCCCTTCGCATGGGGCAGAGTTGTTTTTATAGCAATAATGGATTATTGCCAATGGGTATCAAAGCATGTAGTGACCCTGTAGGCTAAGTATTACATGACTACATGTAAACGATGTATATAGGTTAGAATCAGGTGAGGATCCTGGCCATGGAACTTCCATTTTCTCTATGGTAGAGTATTCGTGGAAGTTTCTCTCTTTATTTTCAGCATTGTGATTATATCTTGCCACACCCTCTGGCCTGTAAAGTTTCTACTGAAAGTCTACTCTTAGGCTTATGGGGTTCCCTCATGTGTAACAAGTTGCTTATAATAGCTTCTCCCTGCTTTTAGCATTTTTTAAAATTAAATTAAATTTTTTTGGTATACACATGAACAACATTGTGGTTACTACATTCCCCCCTTATCAAGTCACCACCACATACCCCATTACAGTCACTGTCCATCAGTGTAGTAAGATGCTGTTGGATCACTACTTGTCTTCTCTGTGATATATTACCTTCCCCGTACAGGGCCTGCCCCACATTATGTGTGCTAATCGTAATGCCCCTTTTTCCCCTGTATCCTTCCTTTCCCACCTGTCCTTCCAAGTCCCTTTTCCTTTGGTAACTCTTAGTCAATTCTTGGGTTCTCTGAGTCTGCTGCTGTTTTGTTCTTCAGTTTTATCTTCTTAAACTCCACAGATGAGTGAAATCATTTGATACTTGTCTTTTTCCACCTGGCTTATTTCACTGAGCATAATACCCTCTAGCTCCATCCATTTTGCAAATGGTAGGATTTGTTTTCTTCTTATGGCTGAATAATATCCATTGTGTATATATACCACATCTTCTTTATCCATTCATCTACTGATGGACACTTAGGTTGCTTCCATTTCTTTGCTGTTGTAAATAGTGCTGTGATAAACATAGGGGTGCATATGTGTTTCTCAAACTGGGCTGCTGCATTCTTAGGGTAAATTCCTAGAAGTGGGATTCCTGGGTCAAATGGTATTTCTATTTTTAGCTTTTGGAGGAACCTCCATACTGCTTTCCACCATGGTTGGACTAATTTGCATTCACACCAGCAGGGTAGGAGGGCTCCCCTTTCTCCACATCATTGCCAACATTTGTTGTTAGTTGTGCTTTAGCTGTTGACCATCCTTACTGGGGTGAGGTGATATCTCATTGTGGTTTTAGTTTGCATTTCTCTGATGACAAGCGATGCGGGGCATCTTTTCATGTGCCTGTTGGCCATCTGAATTTCTTCTTTGGAGAAGTGTCTATTCGTATCCTATACCCATTGTTTAGTTGGATTATTTGCTTTTTGTTTGTTGAGGTGAGTGAGTTCATTATATATTTTTGATGTCAACCCCTTATCGGACATGTCATTTATGAATATATTCTCTCATACTGTAGGATGTCTTTTTGTTCTACTGATGGTGTCCTTTGCTGTACAGAAGCTTTTCAGCATGATATAGTCCCACTTGTTCATTTTTGCTTTTATTTCCCTTGCCCAGGGAGATATGTTCATGAAGAAGTCCCTCATGTTTGTGTCCAAGTGATTTTTGCCTATGTCTTTTTCTAAGGAATTTATGGTTTCATGACTTATATTCAGGTTTTTGATCCATTTTGCGTTTACTTTTGTGTATGGGGTTAGACAGTAATCCAGTTTCATTCTCTTACATGTAGCTGTCTAGTTTTGCCAACACCAGCAGCTGAAGAGGCTGTCATCTTCCCATTGTATACCCAAAGCTCCTTTATCATATATGAATTGACCATATATGTTTCCGTTAGTGTCTGGATTTTCTATTCTGTTCCACCGCTCTGTGGGTCTGTTCTTATGCCAATACGAAATTGTCTTGATTATTGTAGCTTTGTTCTAGAGCTTGAAGTCTGGGAGCATAACTCCCCCTCTTTTATTCTTCCTTCTCAGGATTGCTTTGGCTATTTGGGGTCCTTTGTGGTTCGATATGAATTTTAGAACTATTTGTTCCAGTTCATTGAAGAATGCTGTTGGTATTTTGATAGGGATTGCATTGAATCTGTAGATTGCTTTAGGTAGTATATCCATTTTGACAATATTTATTCTTCCTAGCAAAGAGCATGGGATGAATTTCCGTTTGTTAGTGTCCTCTTTAATTTCTCTTGGGAGTGTCTTGTAGTTTTCAGGGTATAGGTCTTTAACTTCCTTTGTTAGGTTTATTACTAGGTATTTTATTCTTTTTGATACAGTTGTGAATGGGATTGTTTTCCTGATTTCTCTTTCTGTTAGCTCATTGTTAGTGTATAGAAAAGCAACAGATTTCTGTGTATTAATTTTGTATCCTGCAACTTTGCTGAATTCAGATATTAGTTCTGGTAGTTTTGGAGTGGGCTCTTTAGGGTTTTTTATGTACAATATCATGTCATCTGCAAATAGTGACTATTTGACTTCTTTATGCATCTTGATGCCTTGTATTTCTTTGTTTTGTCTGATTGCCTAGGCTAGGACCTCCAGTACTATGTTTAATAACAGTGGGGAGAGTGGGCATCCCTGTCTTGTTCCTGATCTTAGATGAAAAGCTTTCAGCTTCTCTCTGTTAAGTATGATGTTGGCTGTGGTTTTTCACATATGGCCTTTATGATGTTTACGTACTTGCCCTCTACACCCATTTTTTTAGCCTTTTTATTATGAAAGGATGTTGAATTTTGTCACATGCTTTTTCAGCATCTAAAGAGATGATCATGTGGTTTTCCTTGTTCTTTTTGTTGATGTGGATGATGTTGATGGATTTTCGAATGTTGTACCATCCTTGCATCTCTGAGATGAATCCCACTTGATCATGGTGTATGATCCACTTGATGTATTTTTGAATTCGGTTTGCTAATATTTTGTTGAGTATTTTTGCATTTATGATCATCAGGGATATTGGTCTGTAATTTTCTTTTTTGGTGAGGTCTTTGCCTGGTTTTTGTATTAGAGTGATGCTGGCTTCATAGAATGAGTTTGGAAGTATTTCATGTTCTATTTTTTGGAAACTTTAAGGAGAATGGGCATTATTTCTTCTCTATATGTCTGGTAAAATTCAGAGGTGAATCCATCTGGTCCCGGGGTTTTTTTCTTGGGTAGTTTTTGATTGGTGATTCAATTTCGTTGCTGGTAGTTGGTCCGTTCAGTTTTTGTGTTTCTTGCTTGGTCAGTCTTGGTAGGTTGTATTTTTCTAAGAAGTTGTCCATTTCTTCTAGGTTTTCTTGCTTCTTTCCATATACATTTTCATAGTATTCTCTTATAGTTTTTTGTATTTCTGTCGGGTCCGTTGTGAATTTTCATTTCTCATTTCTGATTCTGTTTATGTGTGTAGAGTCTCTTTTTCTTTTAGTAAGTCTGGCTACGTGGTTATCTAGTTTGTTTATTTTTTCAAAGAACTTTCTCTTGGTTTCATTGATTTTTTTCTATTGTTTTATTCTTCTCAATTTTATTTATTTATTCTCTAATCTTTATTATGTCCCTCCTTCTGGTGATTTTGGACCTCATTTGTTCTTCTTTTTCCAATTTCAATAGTTGTGCCTTTAGACTATTCATTTGGGATTGTTTTTCCTTCTTTAAATAGTCCTGGATTGCAGTATAGTTTCCTCTTAGAATTGCCTTTGCTGCATTCACAGAAGTTGCAGCTTTGTGTTGTTGTCATTTGTCTCCATATACTGTTTGGTCTCTGTTTTAATTTGGTCATTGATCCGTTGATTATTTAAGAGCATGTTTTTCGGCCTCAATGTATTTGTGAGCCTTTTTGTTTTCTTTGTACAATTTCTTTCTAGTTTCATACCTTTGTGATCTTAGAAGTTGGTTTGTAGAGTTTCAGTATTTTTGAATTAATGAGGTTCTTTTTGTGGCCTAGTATGTGGTCTGTTCTGGAAAATGTTCCATGTGCACTTGAGAAGATTGTGTATCCTGGTGCTTTTGGGTGTAGAGTTCTTAGATGTCTGTTAGGTCCATCTGTTCTAGAGTGTTGTTCAGTGCCTCTGTGTCTTTACTTATTTTCTGTCTGGTTGATCTGTCCTTTGGAGTAAGTGGTGTGTTGAAGTCTCCTAAAATGAATGCATTGCTTTCTATTTACTCCTTTAATTCTGTTAGTATTTGTTTCACATATGTCGGTGCTCCTGTATTCGGTGCATATGTATTTATAATGGTTATATCCTCTTGTTGGCGTAACCCCTTTATCATTATGTAATGTCCTTCTTTATCTCTTGCTACTTTCTTCATTTTTAAGTCTATTTTGTCTGATACAAGTACTGCAACACCTGCTGTTTTCTCCTTGTTGTTTGCATGAAATATCTTTTTCCATCCCCTCACCTTTAGTCTGTGTATATCTTTGGGTTTGAGGTGAGTCTCTTGTTAGCAGCATATAGATGGGTCTTGCTTGTTTATCCATTCTATTACTCTGTGTGTTTTGATTGGTGCATTCAGTCCATTTACATTTAGGGTGATTATCAATAGATATGTACTTATTGCCATTGCCGGCTTTAGATTCGTGGTACCAAAGGTTCAAGGGTTTCTTCTTTACTATCTAACAGCCTAACTTAACTCTCTTGTTAAGCTGTTATAAACACAGTCTGATGATTCTTTATTTCTCTCCCTTTTTATTCTTCCTCCTCCATTCTTTATATAGTAGGTGTTTTATTTTGTACTATTTCATGTTTCCTTTGACTGTTTCTGTGGATAGTAGATTTTACTTTCTGCCTTTAGTTCGTATTTGGATGCTCTACTTTCTTTGCTATGATTTTATTTTCTCTGGTGACATCTTTTTAACCTTAGGAGTGCTTCCATCTAGAGCAGTCCCTTTAAGATATCCTGTAGAGTTCATTTGTGGGAGGTAAATTCCCTCAACTTTTGCTTGTCTGAGAATTTTTTAATCCCCCCCCTCAAATTTAAATGACATAGTATTCTTGGTTCAAGGCCCTTCTGTTTCATTACGTTAAATATATCATGCCATTCTCTTCTGGCCTGTAAGGTTTCTGTTTTGAAGTCTGATGATAGTCTCATGTGTTTTCCTTTGTAGGTTATTTTGTTGTCTCTCTTTGGCTGTCTTTAATACTCTTTCCTTGTCTTAGATCTTTGCCATTTTAATTATTATGTGTCTTGATGTTGTCTTCCTTGGGTCCCTTGTTGTTGGGAGATGTTTGGGCTTCTGTGGTCTGAGAAACTATTTCGTTCCCTAGCTTGGGGAAGTTTTCAGCAATTATTTCTTCAAATACTGTTGGAGTTTTCTAGCCTCTCTCCCCGTTGATCCTGCTCGCTGTCAGGATCTTTGTGTTACAAGCTCTTTCCGCAACCCTCCGAGCCAGCAGAGGGGAGGAAGGGAGGGAGAGAGGCTTGCCCCAACAGGCAGAGCAAGGGAGGTAAGCACCGACTGTCCGCCTGTTCCCACAGCCTCCGCCATTCCTGGAGACAATCAGACGCGACAGGAAGTTCACTCGAAGGAAGAACTCGTTTACTGGGGCTCAGGGCATGGGATATATAGGGTGAAGTCTCTCCTGATTGGTTACACCTATGCTAATAAGGCAACTTTCAATTTTCCAATCACGCACAGAGTTGTGCGCATGTGCAGCTGAACCCCAGGGGGCTTTCAGCGGCCATCTTTGGCGTGGTGGAGTTCTCAGCGGCCATCTTTGGCGTGGCTGAGATTTAATTCAAAGGTAGTTCTCAGCAGCCACCCTCGTGGCGAGGCTGAGATTCAAAGGCAGTTCTCCACATTTCCCCCTTTTTGTTTTTGTATGAGCATGAGAGATACCATCCTGTACTCAAGGATGTGCCTGTCTTAGGTTGTCCCCATCTTTCAGGAGATCTTACCCGTCATTGACTACCATCCTAGCACTTCCAGTAATGACATTCTCAAGAGGTCACTTGCACCTCTCTGTAGGGCTATAAATGCCCATGAATGCTCTGCGGTATGGGGAACTCCTTCTTCAATATCTGTTGCTGTTGATATGATCTTCACCACAGCATGAGCATGAAAATAACTGATGACATTAATTATTATACCTCCTAATAACAGCTTGGGTTGACTAAACAAACTTAATTATTTCTTCCCATACTCTGGTAAAAAGGAAGCAGAGGATAAGAAAACATAGAACTGCAAAGATGTCCTTGTTGAAGGCTTAACAGTGTCACTTCTTCAGCAGTCTGGACTATGGCAGGAGTAATAGTCCAGCCTTCATGACTCCTTTTCTTCTTCCTCAAAAGGTCAGTCCTGAAAAAAGAGAAGAAAGACAAGCCCTCAAGAGGTCACCCTCTTGGGGAGAGTCTATATCATGGCTTCCTTCCATTTGCTGAGTGATCTGAGGGCAGAATTTCAAGTTCCTAGCAGGAACCCAAATTGGATTCGGTCCGCCTATAGGAAATACACATCCAAATCCTCTGCCCGTACTTATCAGTGGATCTGGTCCTCGCCATTGCCCAGTCAGCTGGTCTTTCCAGCGTACTTCTATTTTGGCATATGGCGTTTGATTTGTCCAGTGCCTTTGAAAGGCTGTTAGAGGTTGATCTTTTGAAAAATTAAAAATATTTAATGTAAGTACAGCCATCCGTAATTGGTCATGGGGGCTTATTCCCCCTTTTTGTTTTTGTAATAGGTCTTTTAATGTCTTATTATGACACTCTACTATGGCCTGACCCTGTGGGTTGTATGGGATTCCTGTGGAGTGGCTGATATGCCACGTATTAAAAAGTCTTGTAATGCCCTGCTAGTAAAGCAGGGGCCATTATCTGTTTTTATTTGATGTGGTAGGCCTAATATAGCAAAACATTGTAAAAAAATGACTTTGTGCATGTTTAGCTTTCTCTCCTGTATGGGCACTAGCTCAGCAAGCGTGGGAGTATGTATCTATTGAGACAAAGACAAATTTTATTTTCCAAAAGCTGCATAATGAGTAACATCAGTTTGCCAGAGACAATTAGGTTTAATGCCTCTTGGGTTAACTCCAGGAGACTGGAGGGGTGGAATTTGTAGAAAAGGCAAACAGGATTTACAAGTCCTGATAATATTTTTCAAGTCTTTAATAGGAATATGAGGAAATCTATGATGAAGTCCTCTCCAATTTAGGTGGGTAAGTTCATGGAGATCTTGGTCCTGTTGGAAATCTTGGTCCTGTTGCATGGAAAGGGCTTGAGCAGCAGAGGATGCTAATTGGTCAGCTAATAGGTTTCCTCTGGAGAGGAATCCAGGCAAACTTTGGTGTCCTCAGAGATGCTGCAAGAATATGGGCTTGGATCGTGCCATTAGCAAGGATCTCACCTGAATCATCAAGGGGGTTATGGGTTTTTTTATCTAACTTGATATAAGAAGAGGCTAAGGTGGGAAGCAAGTTCACCACATACAGACTATCAGAAAAGATTCATAGGTTCAGAAATTTTACTTAGAGCCAATGCTATGGCATACAACTCCTTAAATTGTGCTGAGCCAGTAACGTTTTCAAAATGTTGGGTTTCTTTTAACTTGCTTGAGAGGTGAGGAGGGCGAAAGACAACAACAGCAGACCCCTCCATCCCTCCATCAGTAAACACATTCAAGGCATCAGAAAGGGGCTTACTCAAAAAGAGTCTAGGTGAAGCCTCGCTCCCAGTATTTCTTGGGTAATTTCTTTAAGTCTTTGAAGTTTAGCTTGTGGTAATGGCTACTGCTCCACTCAGACTGGAGGTCCTTGGAGAGCATAAGGTGTTTTAACTCCCAGTTTTGTGCTTTAATATACTGAAATACTTCTAGGCTATAACCTAACAGGAACGTAAAATCTTAGCATAAATATAACTGGTCTAGAATTAAACAAGGCTTATATATTACAAATAAAACACCATATATATATAAATTAATGTCATCTATTGATTTCCAGATCTTAAGTGTTTTATCAGACTTAGATATAACCAATCAGAAACTCAAATCTGGATACAACAAATCCAAGCTTTGTTGATTTGTATGAAATTTCCTCTATATAGATAGGAATTACTAGGGTTAGTTTAAACACTGCTCAATCTTTAATAACAGCAATTTTATGTCATTTCTCAGAATATTTGCACTATTTTGAAATAACTGATAAACTTAAAATAACTCACACTGACAGCTCCGTGCACTACAAGATGTCTCTAAATGTATTTCTTTTAACCTGAGTTGAATTTACTGCTTATAATAAATTATATTTTTCAATATCACTAAGAGTCTTCAAAAGCATGGAGACTGCTATTTGTCAATAAAAACTGCAAGAAAGGCAATCTAAAAGCGTAATAACTTACTGGGGAAATTTGCATATAATCTGAAAAATGAACTAACTACCAAGAGTCAGAAAACTTGTTTCAATGCTATATATAAAATTATCTCTTAAATTTAACTAAATGAAAATTCCTGGAATTTAATTACATGGCAAGATATCTTGAAGCAAACACTTCCATGAATTCTCAGAAAAGGAGATCAGGCTAGAAAGATCAAACATCAAGTGTTCATCAAACCTCTCGTTCAACAGAGCCTTATTAACATGTGAATATCCTTTGCCTCAAGGTATACAGGTTTTCCTTATCTTTAGTTCTATTTCAATATTTTAAACTTAAGGTTACTTCTGGATCTTAACACATACAGTAACTTACTAAAATTGCTCAAAATAAACTTTATTCTGTCACTTTGACTTTTAAGATATCATTTAGGTTTATAAACTACTATTATTTGTATGTCTCAGAAGTTACTAAATTATATACAATTAATACTAATATTTAATTGCTTTCAATAAGCTGGAACATATAATGTTAAGTCTTTCAAGAAGAAAAATTGCTTTTTTACACCTTGCAGGTTCCAAAAAAACTAGTCCATATTAAGCCAGTCTTAAAGAACTAATCTAAAGACAAATTTATAGACCTTAACAGCTGACAGTTTTATTTTACTACTAAGAGACAAAAATCCAACTCCAGCGCTTCTTTTCTCATGCCTAAGTGATGCCTAGCAAACAGGCAAGGTAGGAGAGCAAGGCACAAGCTTTTATTTAGAAATAAAGTGATAGGACAGAGCTTCTGGCTCACCCTAGGAGGGGACAAGAGTCGGTGTGCTGCATTTGTCTAAACACCCAGAATTACCTTAACACAAGGAATTTCTCACCCCATCTCCCTCTGGGATACTGGCATCTTGGCCTAGGGGCATATGAAAAGGCAGCCTGCCCAGCCCCCACGTGGGCTGAGGTATTGTGTGTTTGCTAAAGAGTAAGTTAAGAATCCTGCTTCCCAAACTTCCTGGGTGTTAAAATGCAATCTTATCTTTAAGGTGGAATCTTTTGCTGCCTTTTACTATGTTGTTTACAGCTGGGTTTACAATGACTCTGGAGCTTAATGTTTAACACAGAGCCTTGGAAGGGGGTTTCCCTGCATGCAGTCACATCGCTCTGACTGCAAATATTCTGCCTTGCTTTTCCCGGAGGTCCTTCCCCCACACTGACTACACCCACAGTCCCTGTCTCATTAGCAGAGATGCTGTACTAGCAGAAAATCAAGGAGCCACCCTTACTAAGGCTTCCCAGACCTTCTCAGCTTGAGAGTCCGAGAGTTCTAATCCTCAGCTCTTAAGCATATCAGCGCTTTAAGCGCAGGTTCATCCTTAGAAAGTTGCCTTTCCCTGGGAGTGCGCTTACCACGTAATCCGACTGCTTACTCCGCCGAACTTCCGGTTTGTCAACTGAGTGATCGTTGATCTGTCTGCGTTCCTCACACACCTCTTCGGACGTGCCCCGCGTGCCTCTTCGGACGTGCCTCACGCTGTGCGCCAGCTGTTGGAGTTTCTGGCCTCTCTCCCACCGGTCCTGCTCTCGGTCAGGACTACAGCTCTTTGTGTTACAAGCTCTTTCTGCGACCCTCCGAGCCAGTGGAGGGGAGGAAGGGAGGGAGAGAGGCTTGCCCCAACAGGCGAAGTAAGGGAGGTAAGAGCCGACTGTTCGCCCGTTCCCGCAGCCTCTGCCGCTGGCCGCTGGCCACTTGCCGCTGGCCGGAGACAATCAGACGTGACAGGAAGTTCAGTCAAAACGAGAACTCGTTTATTGGGGCTCAGGGCATGAGATATATAGGGTGAAGTCTCTCCTGATTAGTTACACCTATGCTAATAAGGTGACTTTCAATTTTCCAATCACGCACAGAGTTGTGCGCATGCGCAGCTGAACCCCAGGGGGCTTTCAGCGGCCATCTTTGGCGTGGGTGAGATTTAATTCAAAGATAGTTCTCAGCAGCCACCCTCGTGGCAAGGCTGAGATTCAAAGGCAGTTCCCCACAAAATACAGTTTCTATCCCTTTTTCTCTCTCTTCTTTTTGTACTCCTATAATGCGAATATTATTCTGTTTTGATTGGTCACACAGTTTTCTTAATATTCTTTCATTCCTAGAGATCCTTTTATCTCTCTCTGCTTCAGCTTCTCTGTATACCTGTTCTCTGATTTGTATTCGAGTAACAGTCTCTTGTACCTTGTCCAGTCTGCTCTTAAGCCCGTTGATCGCTTGTCTCATTTCTGTAATGTCTCTCCTCACTTCCTCCCTTAGCTGTTGTGTATTTCTCTGTCGATCCATCAGCATGGTTATGACTTTTATTCTAAATTCTTTTTCAGGAAGATTGTTTAAATCTGTCCCATCAGGCCCTGTCTCTGGGGTTGTCTGGGTGATCCTTGTCTGGACCGTATTCTTCTGTCTTTTCATGGCAATTGAAGTGGTCGCTGGTAGGTGCCACGTGTGTTAGCTGGGAGATCAAAGTCCCTTCCTGCTTGTTGTTCTGCCCTTCTCTGGAGCTTTTGCTGGTTTCCTGCATACCAGGATGCAGTGTCTGGGATAATCCCCTGAACTGCCTGTGTGCGGGGTCGCCTTCAGCCTAGCCTATTGCACTGTGGGGGTTTGCAGTTCACCGGGTGCGTTCTGCTCCCCTTGGTGCCTTCCAGGCCTTGTTCTGTGTTCTGTGGCCCTTTCCAGTTAGCTGCGTGCCAGTCAGGAGGAGATTCTGTGTGGTTGCTGGGGCAGGGCTGCTCTCCCGCTGTTCTGCAGCTGTGGTGGATCCACCGGACCCTTTGCAGCGCCGGCCAGGGGGGAACGAATGGCAGGCTGCTGATCTCTGTGGGAGGCTTCGGCGCGGCTGCTTTACCCGGCAGCCGCTTACGTGGTCCGAAATTCCTCAAGATTCCCAGCCTGGTGGGCTGAGTGTGCTGGGATGATTTTGTTCTGCTGTTGGGCCCTTGTCTCTTTAAGACTTTTAAAATTGTGCCCGCTTTTCTTCTGTCCCAGGGGAGCTGGCTGAGGGAACCTGCTCGCAGTCTCCATCTCATATCCTGCCCTTCTGTTTCTCTAATCTCCGATACACCATGCTATGTGTCTATGCTGCCAGTGCAGATCACCAGGGCTGGTCATTAGCGGGCCTGTGCTTCCAGTCCCTCCCCACTCTGATTCTTTTCTCCTGCCGGTGCGCTGGGGTGGGGGAGTGCTCGGGTCCCATCGGGTCACGTCTTTGTATCTTACCCGCTTTGTGAGACGCTGAATTCTCTCAGATGTATCTGTAGCCTGGCTGTTGTATTTTTATTGTATTTTCACAAGGTTGGGGGAGGAGATTTCTGTCCCCCTGCTCATGCTGCCATCTTCCCAGAAGTCCCAATAAGCATTCTTTTAAAAAATATTTTGCCTGAGTCCAGAGCCCTGAAGCATTTGTTTTTTGACAGTTTGGTCATTTTATATTTGTTTTTTTGGAGAGTTTCCTGAATTCTGTATCCTAGCTGGAAGTCCACCTACCCACCTCGATATTTTTGCAGAATAGGAAAAGGTTTTTTTCCAACTTATTTTTATTGTGGTAAAATGTACATAATATGAAATTTACAAACTTAACTATTTTTAAATATAGTTAACTGGTTTTAAATACATTCATAGTGTTGTATACAAAAATCACCAATCTCAATCTCCATAACTCTTTTTATCTTGTAAAGCTGAAACTCTGTATCGATTAAACAATTACTCCCCATTATCCCCTCACCCCTAACCTCTGGCAACTAATATTCTACTTTGTTTCTATGACTTTTGACTAAGGACCTCATATAAGTGGAATCATACTGTATTTGTCTTTTTGTGAGTGGCTTATTTCACTTACCATAGTGCCCTCAAGGTTCAGCAGTACTGTAGCATGTGACACGATTTCCTTTCTTTTCAGGCTGAATAATATTACATTATTGGTAATAACACATTTTTCTTACCCTTGATGGGTACTTGGGTTGCTGGTACGTTTTAGCTATTGTGAATAATACTTCTATGAAATTGGTGTACAAACGTTGCTTTGAAACTCTGCTTTCCATTCTTTTCAGTATATCCCCAGACATGGAATTTCTGGATCGTATGATAATTCTATTTTTCAACTTTTGAAGAACTTCCGTACTGTTTTACACAGTGGCTACATCATTTTACATTCCCACTAACAGTGTTCAAGTGTTCTAATTTCTCCACATCCTTGCCAGTGCTACTTGTTTTCTGTTTTAATAGCCATCCCAATGTGTGTGATATGGTATCTCATTCTAATTTTGATTTGCATTCCCTAATGATTAGTGATGTTGAGCTGGAGGGGGAGAGGCTTATAACAATGAAGGGAGGTACAGCAACAATGGCTGCCTACCTCTCTAACTGCATCTTTTTTTATTAGAATCAGCAGTGGGTGATCAGAGCACAGTTCCACAATATTTGGAGAACAGTGTCATATCTGCCTACCTTGGCTCCTGATAGCTATGTGTAAGTTGCTCTGGGAATACATGCACAGCTCTCTGTGTCCTTGCTTGGGATTGGGTAGTGCTACTGTGCTAAGAGTTGAAACTGACCGAAAATTAACCACAATTTGCCCTCCAAATCTTCCCCTGCAAGTTGCCAGCCTAGAAGTGGCTCCAGAGTTCCAAAACATTACATCAGACATATGCTAGTACAATTGTTGTCTAGGTAGAGAGACAGATTCCTGGTGCTTCCTCCTTTGCCATCTTCCCAAAATGTTCATTCTCTGTGTGTTCTTTCATACGGTCCTGAGCTGTGTCCTACGCTTTACAGAAATTGGGTTCAGAGCCAAGGCAGGGCTGAAAGTGGATAAACTTCTCTTAAGCTGATAGGGGTTGGGGGAAGGAAAGAAGTTGGGAATTGGGCAAGGAGTCCTTGGGCCTTTATCATCTTGCCAAAGGTCCTCCAGTCCCCAGTGTGTCTTTTCCAGGACGTGGTTTGAGGCTTGTCCCTTCACAGCACCTTGTACAGCCTTTCTGGCTCTTGCTACCTCTCTTTCCCTTGCAATCTTTCCAGGACTGGGCAAACATTGAAGACAGAATAAAGTAGCACCTGCCTTTTGTGTTGCCTTATAACTGTTGGATGCCCTCTGTGGAGGGTGTGAAGGGGCTCCCAATAGAGATTATGGTTCCAGGGTAAGTGTTGGCCCTGTATAGTTTGCTAAGGTGTTCATTCTTCTAGCCAGCTTTGTGCAGATAGGGATCCTGGGTTGAGGTATGTTTAGATCTGGAGTGAGAGTGAGCTTCTGTCCTGGTGGAACTTTTGGGGAACTGCTGCAAAGGAGGGAAGAGGAGAGAGGGAATATATGCCAGAAAGTAATATGCCAACATCCTACCAGCTATGGGGAGAAATTGTATAGATAATTCTGGAAGAAACTGTACTGATTAGTCTCTTGCCTTCAGGAAATAATTTCTGTGAATTAAAGCCAAGTGTAATTTTATTGTTGCCTTTATCTTTCTGCACATAATGCCTTGAACACTTCTGTAACCAGATGCCTTCGCCTTTTTCTTTTGGTAGAGGAATGTCATGGCGTCCGGAGTCATCCCTCAGATTTCTCTGATCATGGGCCCATGTGCTGGTGGGGCTGTCTACTCCCCGGCCCTAACAGACTTCACGTTCATGGTAAAGGTAAGAAAGAAGAACCCATTTCTCTTGCCCTTTGAGATCTGTGAAATACTTCACCTGCACTAAAAATAAGTCCTGACCCAGATGTGGGTTTTTATCTGCATTCTCATTGGCTTTCTGTGTAGTAATGATAAGGTCATGGTGGATAGGAAATTTTGGCATGAAATCTGTAGCTTGTTGGAGGTTCAGAGGTACAGTGTGCTTGTGTGCTTCATTAGTGGGTGATTTTACTTGATCTGAATTGCAAATGATTTTCAAGTAATCAAAGGATACTGTCCTTTGCTCATACAAATGATTGTTTACTGAATACTATTCAGAGTTTCTCAGAAGGCTTTTCTGTAATGTGCTTGCTTCAGCTCTTTGCCATTTTATTACATTTTTTCTATGACCCTGATAGTGAATCTGACCTCCAGCTTCATTTTGAGAGGTTCATATCTTTAATATATGAATTTTTTTCTTTTCTTGTGAACTTGTTTTTATTGGAATATAGGGGGTGAGGTGGGGTGGAAATGTTACCATGGGCTATGTCAAGCCAGGGAAATGTCAGTCTGATTTTCCTGGAATCGTTTTTGCAACTTTCTCTTTTTCTTTGAGCTGCTGCTCTTGCTGCCAGTGGCCTCTTCAGGTTCCCTGCCGAGTGACTCTTCCTTAGAGGAGAACTTATCTACTCTGCACTGCAGCATTCCCTCTACCCTCAGCTTCATCTTTAATATATGATTTTGATGGAATGATATTCTAAAATGATGATTAAATGAAGCCTATATGGATCTTACTATGCTGATGGACAGTGACTGCAATGGAGTATGGTGAGGACTTGATAATGTGGGTGAATGTAGTAACCACAATGTTGCTCATGTGAAACTTTCATAAGAGTGTATATCAGTGATACCTTAATAAAAAAATGAATCCTATTTGGATTTATACATGAGTGTTTACCATTAACTGAATACCCTTGAAAAAAAATCAGTCTTTTTCTTTTAAAATATTTTAAGCAATAATGAGCAATAAATGCCAAGACAGAAAGATGGTGGCAAAAAGTAAAGATAGTCACCTAATGTGAAAACAGTAAATAGAGAGAGGACAATAGGAAATGCTTTTTTCTTCTGGGTAGTTTGGCAGTAGGAATGCAGTAGGAATTCAGTAGTTTGGAAAAGTGCTAACTCTTTGACCCAACTATTCTGTTCTTAGTGACAGATTGAAAACGACCTAAATAATCAACAACAGTGCTGGGTTTTAAAAATTAAGAAGACTACATCTTTTACTTCCTGAACAAAGCAGAATTCCCTAAACTTTGTCCACTAAATGTAACTATACTGTACCTACTTGATGCTACCTCAGTCCTCTTCTCCTTCCTGGTAGGAATGGAGGTGTGAGATCAATTTACTTTGATGGCGCCCTTTCTCCCTCTCCCCATATACATGCACATTGCTGAATACAATTCTTCACACCTTTTCAGTAGCCTTACCCTGTCAGTTCTATTTTCTGTGTTATCTTCAGTCTGTCCTTTGGTACTAGATCCTTTCATCAGCACTTACCCATGTTTAAGTCTTCCCTATCTTCAAAGACAAAAGCCCTCCCATAGTCTGTGTCTTCCTGTGGCTGTTGCCCTGTGTCTATCTTCCTGCCTTCTCCTTAATACACTGCAGTTTGGCCTTTTCCCCTCAGTTCACTAAACGTGTTTTCAAAGGTCACAAGTGACTTCTGTGTCACTAAAAATGCTCTTTACTCCCATTTTTCTTAATGTTTCTGCAACATTCTTTTCCCTTGGCTTCCACGAGGCCATACTCTGGTGTTTTGGCATTTTCTCTTACATCTCTGGTCTTAAGCTTCTTGGTTTTCATTGCTGTTTCACTCTGTTCTACTCACTATAGATGCTGGAGTTCATTCTAAAATGCTTTCTCTTATTTAAATATTTCTTTCCAACTTTATTAAGTTGTAATTGACATAAAATATTATGTAAGTTTAAGGTATACATTGACTTGATGCACTTATATATTGCTAAATGATTATCACTGTGGTGTTAGCTAACATGTCCATCATCTCACAATTGGAATATCTTTTTTGTGGTGAGAACACTTAAGATTTATTCTCTTAGCAACTTTCAAGTATATAATACAGTATTGTTAACTGTAATCACCATGTTATGCAATAGACCCCAGAACTTACTTATCTCATAACTGGGAGTTTGTACTCTTTGACCAACATCTCCCCATTTCCCCTTGTCTTGCAGCGCCTGATAACCACCATCCTATTCTGTTTTTATGAGTTTTTAGATTCCATATATAAATGAGATACAATATTTGTCTTTTTCTTATTTACCCTAGCAAATGCCAGGTGAAATGCCCTCAAGGTCCATCTATGTTATCACAAATGGCAGGATTTCTTTCCTTCCTATGGCTGAGTAATATTCCAGTGTATGTATGAATGTTACCATTTTCTTTATCCCTTCATTTGTTGATGGACACTTAGATTGTTTCTATTTCTTGGCTATTGTGAATAATGCTGCAGTGAACCTGGCAGTGCAGATACCTCTTCAAGGTCCTGATTTTATTTCCTTTGAATGTATTTCCAGAAGTGCTGGATCATATGATATAGGTCTATTTTCAATTTTCAATTTCAATTTCAATTTTTCAGGAACTTCCATATTGTTTTCTATACTGGCTGTGTCAATTTACCTTCCATATGCTTAACAACACTTGTTACTTCTTTTTGATAATATCCATTCTAACAGGTGTGAAGTGATATCTCACTGTGGTTTTGATTTGCATTTTCCTGATTATGAGTGATATTGAGCAGCTTTTCATATACGTGTTAGCCATTTGTATGTCTTTGGAAAAATGTCTATTCAGATCCTCTGCCCATTTTTTAATTGGATTGTTTTTTTTGTTGTTGTTAGTGAGCTGTATGAGTTCCTTAAATATTTGGGATATTAACCCCTTTTCATATATGATTTGCAAATACTTTCTCCCATTTAGTAGGTTGCTTTTTCATTTTGTTGACAGCTTCTGCGCAGTAAAAGAGACATTTTAGTTTGATGTAGTCCCACTTACTAATTTTTGCTTTTGTTGCTTGTGCTTTTAGTGACCTATCTGTAAAACTGTTGCCAACACCAGTGTCAGGGAGCATTTACCCTATGTTTTCTTCTAGGACTTTTACAGTTTTAGTCCTTCCAATTATTATTTATTTATTTTTTTGCTATTATTAGTATACAGTTACATGAGCAACATTTTGGTTACTAGACTCCCCCTATTATCAAGTCCTCACCACATACCCCATTGTAGTCACTGTCCATCAGCGTAGTGAGATGCTATAGAATCACTACTTGTCTTCTCTGAGCTATACTGCCTTCCCCATATCCCTCCACCCCACCCCTATCCCCGCTACATTATGTGTGCTAATTGTAATAGCCCCCTTTCCCCCTTATCCCTCCCTTCCCAACTGTCCTTCCAAGTCCCTTTTCCTTTGGTAACTGTTAGTCCATTCTTGGGTTCTGTGAGTTTGCTGCTGTTTTGTTCCTTCACTTTTTTCTTTGTTCTTATACTCCACAGATGAGTGAAATCATTTGATACTTGTCTTTCTCCACCTGGCTTATTTCACTGAGCATAATACCTTCTAGTTCCATCCATGTTGTTGCAAATGGAAGGATTTGTTTTCTTCTTATGGCTGAATAATATTCCATTGTGTATATATACCACATCTTCTTTCTCCATTCATCTACTGATGGACACTTAGGTTGCTTCCATTTCTTGGCTATTGTAAATAGTGCTGTGATAAACATAGGGGTGCATATGTCTTTCTCAAACTGGGCTGCTGCATTCTTAGGGTAAATTCCTAGGAGTGGGATTCCTGGGTCAAATGGTATTTCTATTTTGAGTTTTTTGAGGAACGTCCATACTGCTTTCCACAATGGTTGTATTAATTTACATTCCCACCAGTAGTATAGGAGGGTTCCCCTTTCTCCACATCCTCGCTAACATTTGTTGTTGTTTGTCTTTTGGATGTTGTCCATCCTAACTGGTGTGAGGTGATATCTCATTGTGGTTTTAATTTGCATTTCTCTGTTGATTAGTGATGTGGAGTATCTTTTCATGTGCCTGTCGGCCATCTCAACTTCTTCTTTGGGGAAGTGTCTGTTCAGCTCCTCTGCCCATTTTTTAATGGCTTATTTGGTAGTCCTTCTAATTCTTTAATCCATGTCAGGTTAATTTTGGTGACTTTGGAAGATATGGGTCCAACGAGTTTCATTCTTTTGCATGTGCTTATTCAGTTTTCTCTGTACTATTTATTTAAGAGACTATCTTTACCCATTGAGAATTCTTGGCTCTCTTGTCAAATGTTAGTTGACTGTAATATGTTAAGGGTTTATTTCTGAACTTTTGATCCTGTTCCTTTGGTTTATGTATCTGGTTTTATGGTAGAATCATACTGTTTTGATTACTGTAGCTTTGTAGTATAGTTTGAAATTAGGAAGTGTGAGATGGCTCCAGCTTTGTTCTTTCTCAAGATTGCTTTGGCTATTTGGGATCTTTTTTGGTTCCATACCAAGTTTATATTTTTTCCTATTTCTGTCAAAAATGTTATTAGAATTTTGATAGGGATTGCATTGAATCTGTTGATGACCTTGGGTAGTTTAGACATTTTAATAATATTAATTCTTCTAATCCATGAACATGGGATCCCACCCCATTTATTTGTGTCTTCATTGTCTTTCATCAAAGTCTTAGAGTTTTCAATGTATAGATCTTTCACCTCCTTGTTAAATTTATTTTAAGCATTTTGTTATGTTTGCTACTATAAGTGGGTTGACTTTTTTTTCGCATATTGTGTTAGTGTTTGGAGATGCAACTGATTTCTGTTTTGTTTGTATGTTTTCTTTTAATTCTGCATTTTCATCCTAAGCAATCTGATCCTCCGCTTGCAGATCTTTAGTTAATATCTGCATATTGGTACTACCTCTTCTCTCTTATCCTCCACAACTAATCATCAAGGCTAACCATTCATCTTAAATATTACATATGTATGAGAGTGCAATAGAAATGCTAACAGATTCTTTTTTAAAGGACTAGACAAGGTAAAAAAAGTTCAGACGAGGGGGAGGGGAATACTATGCAAGAATAGATACTTCATGAAAGAAGTGTAATGAAGGGCTAGCCCTGCCAGGAATAAAATATATTATAAGCCTAATATAGCTACAGCTGTCTACTCAACTTGTAAGTAAACAGAAAGACTAGGTGAACAGACAGAATTGAGAAATAAATCTAAATATACTTGGTGTAACTCCAGGGAGAGGAAATCCCGGGGCAAAATACCTCTAAAACTGAAATCAGTCAAAGTGAGAAATAAAGTTTAAAGCCATGAACAAACTGCCCCTGTCTTTTTATTGCTTACAAACTGCAGTCTGGGCCTTCTCTCTCTCCTACTCAGGCAGAAGCAAAAAAAAGACCTCCCCTAACTTCTCAGGTTCAGATAAGCCTTCAGTTGCCCAGGTAATTACCCACTGATAGGGAGATGAGCTACCTTTCCCCATCCCTGAGGAACGCCTGTTGATATGCAAATGCACTAAAGCCATACGAGATATTCTGGCAATATTAAAATTTTACCCACACTTGGACATTTAGTTTATGATGAAAAGAATATTGTTCTATTCAGGGTCACTGATAATGTTAATTTGTTGTTTCTAAGACACCAATGATTGCTGCATCACTAAATCCAATTGACATTTCCCAGTCCTTACTTGACCTTTATGGCGGCATTTGACCTAGCTGGTCATTCCTTCCTCTGAAACATGGGGCCACCATACTCTCTTGGTTTTCTTCTTCTAGCTCCTTGGTGATCTTATCCTGTCTCAAGACTTTAAATATCCATCTATACGCTGACCACTCTCAAATGTCTTTTTCTTCAGGATGGAATAGTCTTCTGATCTCCAGGATTATACATTCAGTTGCTTACTCATGTTCCTATTTGGACTTTAATGGGTATCTCAAATTTGATAGGTTTTGATCTGTAACAAACTCTTTCTAAAGTGCTCTCCTGAAGCCATCTTAATAAATGACAAGTCCAGCCTTCCAGTGGGTCAGGTTAAAAATACTGACAGTGTTTTGATTCATCTTTTTCTGTCACATCCCAAGTTCAGTCAGTCAGAAATCATATTTGTTGTACTTTGGATATTATCTAAAATCAAATTGCTACCCCTTTGATTCAGGTATGCTGCCTGGATTATTGTAAAATCCTTCTGATCTCTCTGCTTCTGTCTCTGCCTTTGCTCCCAGTCAATTAAAAAAATTTAAACACTTTTAATTGTCTACTGTAATATATACTCAGGGGAAGCACATAAAATATGTATAGATCAGCAATTACTATAAAGTAGGAATACATGTAAATAACACCCACATCAAGAAATGTCCCTCCAGGAGCCCTGCCCCCATTATCTTTCCTAATCACTATTGCTTTTATCCATCCTGCCTAGAATTGTTTATTATACCAACTTCTATGGTAATTTTAAAATTTGCTTTGCCTTGCAGTTTAAATTTTATGCCTCAAGAAATAATGTGGTTTAGTGTTGCCTGTTTTTGGCCTTTAATGTAAAGTGAAATCATTATATATGTATTCTTTGGTGCATGGCTGTGACCCATATTTTTCATTTTCTTTGTAAATATAGTTACATTCTTTTAATAGCTGTGTAGTAAATTATCTTAATATACTCATCCATTCTACTGTCAAAGGACATTTGTGTTTCAGGATTTTTGCTGTTGCAGACAATGCTGATAGCATTTTTACACATGTGTCTTGGTGCACATGTGTTTTGGTTTCTCAAGGCAGGGACAGTGTTATGTCATAGGATTTACATATCTTCAGCTTTTCTAGGTAATGCCTGTTTACTAAAGAGATTGCAGCAATTTATACTTTTACTAGCTGTGTGTGTGAGAATTTCACTTGTTCCACATCATTGCCAGCACTTTTATAACATAGTTATGCCAGTTTGTGTGTAATATGATCTCTCATTGTGGTTTTTCATTTGCATTTCCATGACTAATGAGATGGAGGAACTTTTCATAATGTTTCTTTTGTGGCATGCCTGTCCATATATTTTGTCCATTTAAAAAATTGAGGTTTTGGTTTTTTTCTTAGGATTTTTAGGAGTTCTTTGTATATTCTGAATATAAGTTATCAGTTATATGTTGCCCCTGTCTTCTTCCATTTTTTGAATTGTATTTTTCCTTCTCTGAATGTTATACTTTGAACTGATTTTTAAAAAATGTCTTGACTTTGAAATTTCAAATTTACAGAATTCTTAACCATCGGAAAGTGGGTTCTATATATCTTGTCTCTTTACTCCCTAATGCTTATGTTTAATTTTTAAGAAGTATGATGCTTACTTAAATAGCCAGATACTAAATTTAAGAAGTTTAACACTGATATAATACTTTAAAAGAATTGTGGTAAAACATACATGAAAGGTTAAAATGGTAAACATTAAGTTACAGTTATATGGCATTAGGTACAGTCATGTTTTTATGCAACCATCACCACCACCCATCTCCAGAACTTCTTCATCTGCCTCAACTGAAACTCTGTACTCATTAAACACTAGCTCTCTATTCCGCCTCCCCCTTCAGCTCCTTTCTGTCTCTCTGAATTTGTGGAATCATGCAATATTTGTCTGTTTGTGATTGGCTTATTTCGGTTACCACAGTGTCCTCAAGGTTCATCCATGTTGTAACATGGTTTGGCTATTGTGTTTCTGTGTATTTGTGTTACTATTTTTGTTCCGTTTTCACCTTTTGGCTGTTGTCAATAATATTGCAGTAATCACTGGTGAGTAAGTATCTGCTTGAATCTCTGTTTTCTATTTATTCTTTTGGGCATATACCTAGGAGTTGAATTAGTGGGTCATATATTCTAATTAATTTTTTGAGGAAACCTCATGCTGTTTCAGTTAGTGGCTGCATCATTTTACATTACCACCAGCAATACACAAGGGTCCAATTTCTTTACATTGTTGCCTACACTTGTTATTTTGTGTTTTTATAATAGCCATTCTAATGGGTGTGAAGGGTAGCTCATTGTGGTTTTCATTTCCCTAACATTAGAGGTGTTGAAGTGTCTTTTCATATTCTTATTGGCCTTCTGTGTATCTTCTCTTGGAGAAATGTCTATTTAAGTCCTCTGTCCCTTTTTAAATTGGGTTTTTGTTGTTGAGCTGTAGGAGTTCTTTATATATTCTAGCTATTAATGACTTATCAGATATATAATTTGCAAATATTAGCCCTGATTTCATGGCCTGCCCTTTCATTCTGTTGATAGTGTCCTTTGCACAAAAGATTTTAGTTTTAGTGAAGTTTAGTTTATCTGTCTTGTCTGCTTTTGTTACATCTAAGACATTTTACCAAATCGGATGTTATGAAACTTTTCCCCTATATTTTCTTCTAAGTTTTATTATTTTATCTCTTATGTTTAGGCCTCTGATCCATTTTGAGTTAATTTTTATATATAATATGATGTGAGTTTCAACTTCATGTTTTTGCATGTGTATATGTAGTTTTTTTATCACCAGTTATTGAGAAGACTGTCTTTTCCTCACTGAGTGGTCTAGGAATCATTGTCAAAACCATTTGAGCACATAGGTGAGGGTTTATTTCTGGGCTGTTTTGTCTATTGGTCTAAATGCTTTATGCCACTACCGCACTGTTTTAATTTCTGTAGCCTTGTGGTAGGTTTTGAAATCAGGAAGTGTGAGACCTCGAACTTTCTTCTTTTTCAAGATTGTTTTAGCTATAGAGTCCCTTGCGATTTTTCTACTTCTCCAGAAAAATGTTGTTGTGATTTTGATAAGGATGGCATTGAATCTGTATATTGGTTTTGGTAGTGTTGACAGTATTGAGTCTTTCAATCCCTTTATTTGTGTTTTTAATTTTTTTCAATGATGTTTTATTTTCAGCGTACATATCTTTTGCCCCCTTGGGTAAGTTAGTCCTAAATAATTTCATTTACAATAGCTTTTAAAAGAATAAAGTATTTTTTGTAATTTCCTTTTTCAGATTATTCATTGTTAGTATATTGACATTCTACTGATTTTTAGGTGTTGATTTTGTATCCTGCAACTTTGCTTAATTTTTTTATTAGTTCTAACTTTTTTGGTGGAATATTTAGGGTTTTCTACATATAAAATCATGTCATCTGCAAACAGATAATTTTACTTCTTCCTTTCAAATTTGGATGCCTTTTCTTCTTGCCTAATTACTATGGCTAGGACTTCCAGTACTGCACTGAATAGAAGTGGCAGAAGTGGAAATCCTTGCTTTGTACCTGATCATAATTATAGGAAAAGCTTTCAGTTTCCCACCATTGAATATGATGTTAGCTGTGGGTTTTTATTATATGACTTTTATCACATTGAGGTAATTTCTTTCTATTTCTGGTTTTGAGTATTTTTATCATGAAGAGTGTTTAAGTTTTGTCAAATGCTTTATCTGCATCAATTGAGATGATCGTGTAATCTTTCCCCTTTGTTCTTTTAATGTGGCATATTACCTGATAGATAAGTGCGTGTTGAAACATCGTTGCATTTTAGGAGAAAATACCACTTGGTCTTGGTGTATAATTCTTTTAAAATGTTGAATTAGGTTTGCTAATATTTTGTATTTTTGCATCAATATTTATATGTTTTCTTGTCATGTCTTTGTCTGGCTTTGGTGTTAAGGTAATGCTTGGCCTTGTCGAATGAGTATGGAAGTGTGTTCTCTTTTTGGGAAGAATTTGAGAAGGATTAGTATTTAATTCTTCCTGAAATGATTGGTAGATTTCACTATTGAAGCTGTTTGGTTTAGGAATGTTTTTTGATTACTGATTTATTCTCTTTAGTAGTTGTAGGTCTATTTTGATTTTCTATTTTTCCATGAGTCAGTCCTTGTGGATTGTGTGTTTCTAGGAATTTGTGCATTTCCTCTAGGTTATCCAATTTGTTGGTGGAGAATTGTTCACAGTACTCTTATAATCTCTTTATTTCTGTAGAATTGGCAGTAATGTTCCCATTTCACTTATTTTAGTAATTTGAGTCTTTTTTTTCTTAGTTCATCTAGCTAAAGATTTGTCAGTTTTGATCTTTTGAAAAATCAACTTTTGGTTTCATTGATTTTTCTCTATTTTTCTGTTTTCACCCTTCTCTGTTCTAATCATTTCCTTCTGCTAGCTTTGGGTTTAGTTATTTTTATTTTTTTAAGTTCCTTAAAGTATGTAAAGTTAGATTGAGATCTTTCTTCTTTCCTGGTATAAGTGTTTACAGCTGGAAAGTCTCCTCTTAGCACTGTTTTGGCTGCATCCATTAGTTTTTGTATGTTGTACTTTTGTTTGTCTTGAGATATTTTCTAATTTCCCTTGATTTCATCTTTGACCCCTTGGTTGTTTAAGAATGTATTTTCTTAAAATTTTATGTATTTTCCAGTTTTCCTTCTGTTTGTTACTAGTTTCATTCCATTTTGATTGGATAAGACTGTTTATATGATTTCAATCTTTTTAAATTAAGACTTGTTTTATATATGCTGAACATGTAGTCTATCATATATAATACTTTTGTCTAGTTTACCAATCAGATTCCAGTTTGGTTCATTGTCTCAATAATGTCCTTTGTAGCATTTTTGTTCTCCAGTACAGGATCCATTTTGAGATCACGTATTTGTCACATTAATCTACTACAATTCCTCAGACTTACTTTGTCATGATACATTTTTTGAAGTCTGCAAAGCAAATTATCATATATATTGTTCTTTAGTTTGATTTTATCTGATGTTTCCTCGTGATTAGATTCAGAGGAGGTATCCAGCCTTTCTACCTCATAAGTAATGTTGTATTCTGCTCAGATTATCACATCTGGAAACAAATGATGTTTATCTGCCCCTTAGTGGTAGTGCTAATTTGATCACTGTTCTAGGTGTTGCCTGGTTTCTCTACTGTGTAGTTACTGTTTTCACCTTTGTAACTGCTAAGTACTCACTGGGGAGATACTTTGAGACCATGCAAGTATTCTGTTCTGCATTGCACTTTTTCTCCTTGATTTTAGCATCTATTGATGATTCTCACCTGAACCAGTTTTTACAAAATTATTTGGTAGCTCCATCACTTTGTATTAGTTGGCATTTTACTCCAAGGAAGAACCCTGCTTTCTTGGGCACTTGTTTATTTCAACTTTTAATATAAATATGGGTTCATGATTTCCTATTTTACTTAATGGTTTATAATCCATTTCTATCATTATTTATTTTGCTCAAATTGTCCTTTACTTAGCTAGTCTTCTTCAAGCTGGTTTCTATGCCCTTTTCATACAAGAGTCAGTGTGAAATGTATAAGTTATGGATAGTGTGTTTTAGTTCTTGAAGAACTTTTTCCTACCCTGAGGTCATGAAGATAGTTTCTGTTTTATAAAAGTCTCACTCATTTGTCTTTTATGTCTATAGTCCAGTTGGGATTAATTTTTATGCATAGTATGAGATAGAGGCTAGTTTCATTTTTTTCAGTATAGCTACCTAGCTGACCTAGAGCTTAAGTACAGCACATATCCTTTCCTGCTCTGTAATGCCACATATATCATGAATCAAATGTCCATATGTCAAGAGTGTTTCACTGAGCTCTGTTCGTCTGTTTGCCTAACGTGTACTAGTACCATGCTTTCTCAGTTAGAATAGCTTTATGATAAATGCTGATAACTGGTATGGTAAGTTGTCCCCCTTTATTCTTCAAATGGTATGGGATATTCTTGGCCCTTTGCATTTCCACATTTTATTTTTACAACTTTGAGATATAACTGACATATGTTGTCTGCCTCTATTTAAATTTTGTAGTTTGAGTTTTTACACATTTATACAGCCATGAAGCCATGAGCACAGTCAAGATAATGAACATAGCCATTACCTCCAAAAGTTTCCTCATGTATCTTTGTTAATCCATCCTTTCCTATCTCTCAACCCTGTCTCTAGGAAACCATTCTTCTGCCTTCTATTGCAATAGATTAATTTGTATTTACTAGAATGTTATATAATCAGAATCATACAAAATGACATTTTTTGTTCACAAAATACATACAAAAATATGGATTTAAAATTTCTTTGGCAGAAGAGGGCTGGCTTTTTTTACTTGGGATAATTATTTTGAGATTTATGTGTTGAACATTGGGTTATTTCCAGTTTTTCTTCCTTGCACATCAAAATGAATAATTTTAATGAATTAAAAAATATCAAATCTATGGAAATCTGTGATCTACAGAAAAAGAAAATGTGTTTTGACAGCATTTAAGATGGCTCTTAAATCAACTCCTTATTTTAAAAACTGGTAATGAAAGGCAAAGAATTAAGCCATTGTCCTAACTTCCCAGAATTGATCTTGAGGAATTTTTAATTTTATCGCATGTGATATTATTTTAGCCAAGTAGGTGAATCTTATTTTTGAGACGTATCCTAAATAGGAGGTAAATCATAATATCATCAAGCATCTTAAAATATTTTGATATAAAAATGGTTTAAAATTTTTTATTGCAGTATCATTGATATACAATCTTACATTGGTTTCAAATGTACAGCACAGTGGTTCAACAGTTACCCATATTATTAAATTCTCACCCCCTGTAGTGCGGTTACTGTCTATCAACATAGAAAGATGTTACAGAATCATTCTCCATGCTGTATTACCACCCTTGTGACCAACTTATATTGTGGTTGCGAATTATTGTGTGTCTTATTCCCCTCCCCCTTCTCATCCCTCTGCCCCAACCCCTCCCCCTTGGTAACCACTACCCTTCTCAGTGTCTATGAGTCTACTGCTGTTTTGTTACTTCACTTTTGCCTTGTTTTTATATTCCACAAATAAATGAAATCATATAGTATTTGTCTTTCTCTGCCTGGATTATTTCACTTAGCATAATAACCTCTAAATCCATTCATGTTGTTGCAAATGGGAAGATTTCTTTTCTTTTTATGGCTGAATAATACTCCATTGTATATATGTACCATATCTTCTTTATCCATTCATCTATTGATGGACACTTAGGTGGCTTCCAAATCTTGGCTATTGCTAACAGTATGGTGATAAAGATAGGGGTGCAAAAATCTTTTTGAATCATGGATTTTGTTTCCTTTGGGTAAATTCCTAGGAGTGGAATTACTGGGTCAAATGGTATTTCTATTTTTAGTTTTCTGAGGAACCTCCATTTTGATTTCCACAGCAGTTGCACCAATTTGCAGTGCCACCAACAGTGGAGGAGGGTTCCTATTTCTCCACATTCTTGCTGGCATTTGTTGTTTTTTGTCTTTTGGATAGTGGACATTCTAACTGGTGTGAAGTGGTGTCTCACTGTGGTTTTAATTTGCATTCCATGATGATTAGTGATGTGGAACATCTTGCCATGTGCCTGTTGGCCATTTGCATATCTTCTTTGGAGAAGTGTCTGTTCAGGTCCTCTGCCCATTTCTTGATCAGGTTATTTGTTTTTTTGGGTGTTGAGGCTTAAGAGTACTTTTATGTATTTTGGATGTTAACCTCTTATCAGATATAAGTCATTTACAAATATATTCTCCCATACTGTAGTGTATCTTTTTGTTCTGCTAATGGTGTCCTTTGCTGTATAGAGAAGCTTTTTAGTTTGATGTAGTTCACTTTTTATTTTGTTTCCCTTGCCTGAGGAGATGTGTCCATGAAAAACTTGGTCATGCTTATATTCAAGAGATTTTTGCCTATATTTTCTTCTAAGAATTTTATGGTTTCATGACTTACATTTAGGTTTGTGATCCAGTTTGAGTTTACTTTTGTGTATGAGGTTAGATGATAATCCAGTTTCATTTGCTTGCATGTAGTTGTCCAGCTTTCCCAACACCAGTTGTTGACGAGGCTATCTTTTCCCCATTCTATATTCATGGCTCCTTTATCATATATTAATTGACCACATATGTGTGGGTTTATATCTGGGCTCTCTATTCTGTTCCATTGATCTCTGGATCTGTTCTTGTGCTAGTAACATACTGTTTTGATTACTGTAGCTTTGTAGTATAGCTCAAAGTCAGGGAGTGTAATAACCCCAGCTTTGTTCATCTTTCTCAAGATTGCCTTGGCTGTTTGGGATCTTCTGTGGTTTCATATGAATTTTAGGATTATTTGTTCTAGTTCATCACGGGGGGGACTGTACAGCTCAGAGAAGACAAGTGGTGATTCTCATCTCACTACACTGATGGACAGTGACTGTAATAGGGTTGGTGAGGGGGACCTGATGAAGGGGGTAGTTTAATCATCACAATATTGCTCATGTAATTGTAGGTTAATGATACTAAAATAAAATAAATTGTAAAAAAAAAATGTTGGTATGTTGATAGGGATTGCATGAATCTGTAATTACTTTATGGCCATTTTGACAGTATTAATACTTCCTATTCATGAGCATGGATAGATAGCCATTTATTGTTGTCTTCTTTAATTTCGTTCAGGACTGTCTTATAGTTTTCCAAGTATAGGTCTTTCACCTCCTTCGTTAGGTATATTTCTAGGTATTTTATTCTTTTTGATGCAGTTGTAAAGGAGTTGTTTTCCTGATTTCTCTTTCTGCTAGTTCATTGTTAGTATATAGGAATAAAGCAGATTTCTGTGTATTAATTTTGTATGCTGCAACTTTGCTGAATCCAGTTTTTAGTTCTCATAGTTTTATGGTGGAGTCTTTAGGGCTTTTTTTTTTTATAGTTGACATACAATGTTATATTAGTTTCAGGGGTACAACATAGTGATTCAACGTTTATATACATATGAAATGCCCACCCAATAAGTGTAGTCCCCATCTGTCACCATACAAAGATATTACAATGTTATTGACAATATTCCTTATGCTGTACATTTCACCCTTGTGACTTTTTTATTTATAACTGCAAGTTTGTAATTCTTGAATGCTCTTCATCTATTTCACCCATCACTCTACTGCCTCCCTTCTGGCAAACACCATCTTGTTCTCTGAATTTATGAGTGGATTTCGGTTCTGTTTGTTTGCTTGTTTTGTTTTTTAGATTCCACATATAAATGAGATCATATGGTATTTGTATTTCACTGACTTGAACCATAGCTTTTAATTAATTAATTAATTTATTTATTTATTTTTACTTTGGTATCATTAATGTACAATCACTTGAACAACATGGTTACTAGACCTCTATTATCAAGTCCCCCCCACATACACCACTACAGTCACTGTCCATCAGTGTAGTAAGATACTATAGAATCATTACTTGTCTTCTCTATAAATACTGCCTTTCCCGTGTCTCACGCCACTGCATTACGTGTGCTAATCATAATGCCCCCTTTTTCCCCCCTTATCCCTCCCTTCCCACCCATTCTCCCCAGTCCCTTTCCCTTTGATAACTGTTAGTCCATTCTTGGGTTCTGTGAGTCTGCTGCTGTTGTGTTCATTCAGTTTTTTCTTTGTTCATATACTCCACATATGAGTGAAATCATATGGTACTTGTCTTTCTTCGCCAGACTTATTTCACTGAGCATAATACCTTCTAGTTCCATCCATGTGGTTGTAAAGGGTACGATTTGTTTTCTTCTTACGGATAAATAATATTCCATTGTGTATATGTATCACATCTTCTTTATCCATTCATGTACTGATGGACACTTAGGTTGCTTCCACTTCTTGGCTATTGTAAATAATGCTGTTATAAACATAGGGGTGCATATGTCTTTTTCAAACTGTGCTGCTGCATTCTTAGGGTAAATTCCTAGCAGTGGAATTCCTGGGTCAAATGGTATTTCTATTTTGAGTTTTTTGAGGAACCTCCATACTGCTTTCCACAATGGTTGAACTAGTTTACATTCCCACCAGCAGTGTAGGAGGGTTCCCCTTTCTCCACATCCTCACCAACATTTTTTGTTTGTCTTTTGGATGTTGGCCATCCTAACTGGTGTGAGGTGGTATTTCCTTGTGGTTTTAATTTGCATTTCTCTGATGATTAGTGATGTGGAGCATCTTTTCATGTGCCTGTTGGCCATGTGAAATTCTTCTTTGGAGAAGTGTCTGTTCAGCTCCTCTGCCCATTTTTTAATTGGCTTATTTGCTTTTTGTTTGTTGAGGTGCATGAGCTCTTTATATAATTTGGAAGTCAACCACTTATCAGATATGTCATTTATGAACATATTCTCCCATACTGTAGGATGTCTTTTTGTTCTACTGATGGTGTCCTTTGCTGTACAGAAGCTTTTTAGTTTGATATAGTCCCACTTGTTCATTTTTGCTTTTGTTTTCCTTGTCCAGGCGATATATTCATGAAGAAGTTGCTCATGTTTGTGTTCAAGATATTTGCCTAATACATTTTTTTCTAAGAGTTTTATGGTTTCATGACTTACATTCAGGTCTTTGATCCATTTTGAGTTTACTTTTGTGTATGGGGCTAGACAATAATCCAGTTTCATACTCTTACATGTAGCTGTCCAGTTTTGCCAACACCAGCTGATGCAGAGGCTGTCATTTCTCCATTGTATATCCAAGGCTCCTTTATTGTATATTAATTAACCATATATGCTTGGGTTTATATCTGGGCTCTCTATTCTCTTCCACTGGTCTATGGGTCTGTCTTGTTCCAGTACCAAATTGTCTTGATTACTGTGGTTTTGTAGTAGAGCTTGAAGTCAGGAAGTGCAATTCGCCCTGGTTTATTCTTCCTTCTCAGTATTGCTTTGGCTATTCGGGGTCTTTTGTGGTTCCATATGAATTTTAGAACTATTTGCTCTAGTTCATTGAAGAATGCTGTTGGTATTTTGATAGGGATTGCATTGAATCTGTAGATTGCTTTAGGCAAGATGGCCATTTTGACAATATTAATTCTTCTTAGCCAAGAGCATGGAATGAATTTACATTTATTAAGGTCCTCTTTAATTTCTCTTAAAAGTGTCTCGTAGTTTTCAGGGTATAGGTCTTTCACTTCCTTGGTTAGGTTTATTCCTAGGTATTTTATTTGTTTGAGTGCGATTGTGAATGGAATTGTTTTCCTATTTCTCTTTCTGCTAGTTCACCATTAGTGTATGAGAACACAACAGATTTCTGTGTATTAATTTTGTATCCCACAACTTTGCTGAATTCAGATATTAGATCTAGTAGTTTTGGAGTGGACTCTTTAGGGTTTTTTATGTACACTATCATGTCATCTGCAGACAGGGACCGTTTGACTTCTTCCTTACCAATCTGGATGCCTTTTATTTCTTTGTGTTGTCTGATTGCTGTCGCTAGGACCTCCAGAACTATGTTGAATAAAAGTGGGGAGAGTGGGCCTCCTTGTCTTGTTTCCGATCTTAAAGGAAAACCTTTCAGTTTCTTGCTGTTAAGTATAATGTTGGCTGTGGGTTTGACATATATGGCCTTTATTATGTTGAGGTACTTGCCCTCTATACCCATTTTGTTGAGTGTTTTTATCATGAATGGATGTTGAATTTCGTTGAATGCTTTTTCAGCATCTATGGGGATGGTCATGTGGTTTTTGTCCTTCTTTTTGTTGATGTAGTGGATAATGATGATGTATTTTCCAATCTTGTACCATCCTTGCATCCCTGGGATGAATCCCACTTGATCATGATGGATGATATTTTTGTTGTATTTTTTAATTCGGTTTGCTAATATTTTGTTGAGTATTCTTGTATCTATTTTCATCAGGGATATTGGTGTGTAATTTTCTTTTTTTGTGGTGTCTTTGCCTGGTTTTGGTATTAGAGTGATGTTGGTCTCATAGAATGTGTTTGGGAGGATTCCTTCCTCTTCTATTTTTGGAAAACTTTATGGAGGATGGGTTTTAGGTCTTCACTAAATGTTTGATAAAATTCAGTAGTGAAACCATCTGGTGCAGGGGTTTTGTTCTTAGGTAGTTTATTAATTTTCAATTCAATTTCTTTGCTGGTAATGGATCTACTCAGATTTTCTGTTTCTTCTTGTGTCAACCTTGGAAGGTTTTATTTTTCTAGAAAGTTGTCCATTTCTTCTAGGTTATCCAGTTTGATACCACATAATTTTTTATAGTATTCCCTCATATCTTTGTTTTTCTGTGGTGTCCTTAGTAATTTTTCCTTTCTCATTTCTGATTCTGTTTATGTGTATAGACTCTCTTTTTTTCTTGATAAATCTGGCTAAGCGTTTATCTATTTTGTTTATTTTCTCAAAGAACCAACTCCTGCTTTCATTGATTCTTTCTTTTGTTTTATTCTTCTCAATTTTATTTATTTCTGCTTTAATCGTTATTATGTCCCTCCTTCTACTGACTTTGGGCCTCATTTGTTCTTTCTTTTCTTGTTTCATTAATTATGAGTTTAGACTCTTCATTTGGGATTGTTCTTCTTTCTTGAGGTAGGCCTGTATTGCAATATATTTCCCTCTTAGCACGGCATTCCCTGCATCCCACAGATATTGTGGTGTTGAATTATTGTTGTCATTTGTCTCCATATATTGCTTGATCTCTGTTTTTATTTGGTCATTGATCCATTGATTATTTAGGAGCATGTTATTAAGCCTCCATGTGTTTGTTGGCTTTTTCATATTCTTTTTGTAATTTATTTCTAGTTCCATACTTTTGTCATCTGAGAAGCTGGTTGGTACGATTTCAATCTTTTTCAATTTACTGAGATTCTTTTTGTGGCCTAGTATACGATCAGTTCTTGAAAATGTTCCATGTGCACTTGAGAAGAATGTGTATCCTGTTGCTTTTGGATGAAGTGTTCTGTAGATGTCCGTTAGGTCCATCTGTTCTAATGTGTTGTTTAGTGCCTCTGTCTCTTTATTCATTTTCTTTCTGGTTGATCTGTCCTTTGGATGAGTGATATGTTGAAGTCTACTAAAATGAATGCATTGCATTCTGTTTCCCCCTTTAATTCTGTTAGTATTTGTTTCACATATGTAGGTGATCCTGTGTTGGGTGTGTAGATATTTATAATAGTTATATCCTCTTGTTGGACTGACCCCTTTATCATTATGTAATGTCCTTCTTTGTCTCTTGTGACTTTGTTTTGAAGTCTATTTTGTCTGATACAAGTACTGCAACTCCTGCTTTTTTCTCACTATTAGTTGCATGATATATCTTTTTTCATCCCTTTACTTTCAGTCTGTGTATGTCTGTGGGTTTGAAATGAGTCTGTTGTCGGCAGCACATAGATGGGTCTTGTTTTTTTATCCATTCAGTAACTCTATGTCTTTTGATTGGTGCATTCAGATAATTTACATTTAGGTGATTACTGATAGGTATGTACTTATTGCCATTGCTGTCTTTAGATTTGTGTTTACCAAAGGTTCAAGGGTAATTCCCTTACTATATAGTAACAGTCTAATTTAACTCACTTCGTATGCTATTACAAACACAACCCAAATCTTTTTTTTCCTTTTTTTCTTCCTCCTCCATTCTTTGTATGTTATGAATCATATTCTGTACCCTTTGTCTAGCCCTTGGGTGACATCTATTTAGCCTTAGAAATACTTCCATCAACAGGAGTACCTCCAAAATGCAGTGTAGAGGTAGTTTGGGGGAGGTAAATTCTCTCAGCTTTTGCTTATCTGAAAATTGTTTAATCCTTCCTTCAAATTTAAATGATAACCTTGCCAGGTAATGTATTCTTGGTTCCAGGCCCTTCTGCTTCATTGCATTAAATATATCATGCCATTCTCTTTTGGCCTGTAAGGTTTCTGTTGAGAAGTCTGATGATAGCCTGATGGGTTTTCCTTTGTATGTGATCTCTTTTCTCTCTCTAGCTGCTTTTAAGAGTCTGTCTTTTTCCTTGGTCTTTTCCATTGTAATTATATGTCTTGTTGTTGTCTTCCTTGGTCCCTTGTGTTGGGAGGTCTGTGCACCACCGTGGCTTAAGAGACTCTCTTCTTCCACAGATTGGGGAAGTTTTCAGCAATTACCTCCTCAATAACACTTTCTATCTCTTTTTCTCTCTCTTCTTCTTCTGGTACCCGTATAATGCGAATATTGTTCTGTTTGGATTTGTCACACAATTATCTCAATATTCTTTCATTGTTAGAGATTCTTTTTTCTCTCTGTGCCTCAGCTTCTTTGTATTCCTGTTCTCCAATTCCTATTCCATTTACTGTGTCTTCTACTACATCTAATCTGCTTTTAAGTTCCTCCATTGTATGTTTCATTTCAGATACAGAATTTCTTAATGATTGAATCTCCGACTTATATTCGTTCCTGAGTTCTTGAGTATTTTTATGTATCTCCAGAAGCATGTTTGTAGTTTTTATTTTGGACTCTCTTTCAGGAAGATTGGTGATTTCAGTTTCATTTGGTCCTTTTTCTGGTATTTGTTTGATTTTGGTCTGAACCTTGTTCTTTTGACATTTCATATTTCAGTGTGGTGCCCAGTAGTGTGCAGAAACTCCAGTCTCTGGAGCTGCTCAGCCTGTAGAGTGACGTTGGGTGTTGTAGGGAAGCAGAGCCGGTCCCTGGGGGAGGCAATATGTGTTTCCCGATTCCCGTCTGTGGTGCCTCTCTCCAGTGTCAGAACCAGTGGGCCAAGCGCACACCTGTAAGCCTCTTTGCTTTGCGTCTTTAGCTGTTGTAGGTGGAGCCTCCCTCTGGTTGGCTCGATGCCAGCGCAGTGACTGCCAGTTTGTGAGCAGGTGCCTGTAAGCCAGTAGGAAGGCTCGGCAGCCTATGTGTCACAGTGTGGAGTCTCAGAGTTGAGTAGGTAGCCAGGGGTATGGAGCACCCGAATCTCCTCAAAGTTCCCAACCAGCTTCGTGGAGCACACCCAGACATCCTTGTCCAGCTCTCCCTTCTCCCATGCAGCAAGCTCTGTGCAAACCCTGCACCTTCAGCAGCCCTCTCATTGCTAGGATGCCTCTCTGACTGCTCGCCCTTCCTCTAACACTGAGTGGCTGGGTGTGGATCCTGTCCTCCACAAACGGCCGGAATGTCAGTCTCCCAGGCCTTCCCCCTGTCCGAGCTCCCCAACATCCAGAGCACCACACAATATAGGCTTCTGCTCACAATGCAGATCTCCAGGGATAGGTGTTCAGCAGTCCCAGGCTTCCAGCCCTTCCCTGCTCTGTTTCTGTTCCTCCTGCCGGTGACCTGGGGTGGGGGAAGGGCTTGTGTCCCACTGGATTAAGGCTTTCATACGTTATCCTGTTTCGTGAGGTCTGCTCTGTTTGTGAGGTCTGTATGCAGTCTGGTTCAGCCTTCTTTCTTCTTGCTGTTTTAGGGTTAATTGTATTAATTAACTATATTTTTGTACTATTTGTGGTTTTGGTAGGAGTTCTCCGTGTCACCTGTCACCCCGCCATCTTGAATCTCCTCTGTAGGGCTTTTCATGTATAATATCATGTCATCTGCAAATAGTGACAGTTTAACTTCTTCCTTACCAATTTTGATGCATTTTTTCTTTGCCTGATATACATACTACTACTCCTGCTTTTTCTTCCCTGTTAGTCACATCAAATATCTTTTTCCTTCCCTTCACTTTGAATCTGTTTATATCTTTGGGTCTGAGATTAGTCTCTTGTAGGCAGCGTATAGATGGGTCTTGTTTCTTTATTCATGTTGCCACTCTGTCTTTTGATTGGTATATTCAGTCCATTTATATTTACGGTAATTATTGACCAGAATGTACTTACTGCCATTTATTGTTTTCTGGTTGTTTTTAATGTTCCTTTCTGTTCCTTTCTTCCTCTTAATTCTTGTTATTTGATGGTTTTCTTTAATGTTGCATTTGGATTTCTCTTTAATTTTTTTGTGTATCCATGGCTTTAGTTTTATGGTTACCAAAGGTTCAAGGATAGCTTCTTTACTATATAAGAGTATAATGTTGCTGATCATTCTATTTCAAACACAATCTAAAAGTGCTTTTTATCTTCTTTCTTCTCACTTTATGTAGTAGATGTCATAATCTTTACTTTTTGTGTATTCCTTGATTGATCTGTGTATAGTTGATTTTGCTTCTTTTTTTTTTTTAATTTCGTACTTGCTTGGAAGTCATTGGTCTACTATGTTTACTGTTGTTTATTTTCACTGATAAAAACTATTGAGCCTTATGAACATTTCCATCTACAGTAGTCCCTTTAACATATCCTTTAATGGTGGTTTAGATGTTATTAATTCTTTGATCCTTCTTTTATCTGGAAATTGTTTAATCCCTGCTTCAAATTTAAATGGTAATTTTGCTGGGTAGAGGCTTTTTGGTTGAAAGTCCTGTTTCAATACATTATGTATTTCATGCCATTCCCCTCTGGCCTGTAAAGTTTCCATTGAGAAGTCTGTCTGATGGGGTTTCTTTTATAAGTAATCATTTTTCCCTCTCAGGCTGCTTTCAGTTCTCTCTCCTTATCCTTAATCTTTGCCAGTTTAATTATTATATGTCTTGGTGTTGTCTTCCTGGGGTTCCTTTTGTTAGGGGCTATCTGTACTTCCATGATCTGAGTGTCTATTTCCTTCCCTAGATTGGAGAAGTTTTCAACAATTATTTCCTCAAAGAGACGTTCTATTCCTTTGTATGTCTCTCTTCTCCCTCTGGTACCCCTGTTATGCAAATATTGTTTCATTTGGTTAGGTCACGTAGCTCTCTTAGAGAATTTCATTCCTAGAGATCCTTTTTTCTCTCTGTTCATCAGCCTTCATGTTGTTTCTGTTCTCTGATTTTCATCTCATTGTCTCCTCTACTTGCAGCAACCTACTATTCATTCCCTGCATTGTATGTTTCATTTCTGATACTATATTCTTCAGCTTTGAGTGGTTCTTTTTCAACTCTTCTCTTTGTTGAAGTCCTCCCTGAGGTCGTCAATCTTTTTCTGCAAATCCATGAGCATATTTATAACTTTTACTTTGAAATGTTCATCATGAAGATTGGAGATATCCATTTCATTTAGTCCTCTTTCTGGTGTCTTGTCATGTAGTTTTGTTTGGAACATATTCCCCTGCCTCCTCATTTTGTCAGGGTTTCTGTGTTTCTTCCTTTGTATTAGATGGCTTTGCTGTGCTTCCTGGCCTAGAGAGTAATAGCTTTATGAAGGAGGCATCCTGTGGTGCCCAGAGGCTCAAGACTCTTTACTCTCCAGTGCCTAGTTCTAATTTGTGGGAACCCCAGTTGCTTTTGTTGTGCAGTGGGTGGGGCTGTCTTTCTGTCTACTGGTAGTGGTCTGAGTCTGCAGTGCTGGCAGTTTTCTTCAGCTGCCTTTGTGATCAGAGCAGAGGCCTCTGCTGGAATTGCTGTGGATGGGCCACTGCCTGCCTGCTGTGCAGGGATGGCAGAGCTGTAGGGTTAATGGGGTAAGCTGGGCTGTTGTACACCTCTTGGGCCTGACTGAACACACAGCATGGGACTTTTCCCCCTGAGGGGAGCAACGAACTCTTGGAGTTGGATCCTGCAGGCTCCACCCCATTTGGGCTGAGACTGGCTGCGAAAGCTGGGAGAGTCTCACTTTGCCTGCCTTGCAGCAAAGTCTGACGCTGCTGCTGGGCCGAGTAGGTCGGCTCATAGGCATTGTGCTCAAGGAGATGCCTTGGAGCTGAGTTGCGAGTGAGGAGCATGGTGCATCTGGGGCTCCTGCGATTTCCTGAACTGTTGGGCCAAGGGTAGGCTGTAGAGGTATCTTCTACTTGCTCTTTCTTCTGAGGAGAGAGCTCCATCCAGCTCTTGCCCCTCTGGCACCCCTCCCGCTGCTGGCAAGTCTTTCAAACTGCTGTTTCTCCTTTGGGTCTCAGGACTGGTAGAGCATGCCTGTCCTCCACAAGCAACTGGAGTCTCGGCCTCCCAGAGTGTTTACCCGTCCCTGGTGTCCAACCCTGCTAATCATCAGGGCCCAATGTAATGTGGACTTGCGCTCCCAGAGAATATCTCCAGGCCAGGTGTGCAGAGTTTCTAGGCTCCTACCTTTCCGGACTCTTTTCCTTCTCCTCCTGCCTGTGGGCTGGGATCAGGGAAGGGCTTGGGTCCCACTTGATGGCAGTTCTGCCACTTTACAGAATTTAATCTGTAATAAAACCAATATAAAAAGGAAACTCATTTATAGCATTTTAATTTTATTATTTATTATTTTTTTCCTGAGAGTACTGATGTTTGATGCTTGTACGGAGTCATTATGATTGGGGAGGGGAACTCATTCCTGAATATTTAATGATTGACTCTCACAAGCCAGTCTGAGCCTGCTCTAGGACACTACTGCCTCATTCTGACTTTTTCTGAGGGTAGAGCAGCACAGAAATGGGAATCTCGTGATGTACATTTGTTCTGACCCTACTCTAAATTTGTCATGTGACTCTAGGTTAGCTATTTCATGTTTCTCAAGATTCACACTTCTTAACTGCAAAATGTGTTGGCTGAATCAATGATCTCCAAGGTCTATTACAGCTGCAGGAAAGTTCCTATAGCAGAGTTCCTCACTGTTCACAGCTTGAACGGTGTCATTCTTCGTGGGGAAACAGGGATGTGTCCTGTGTCTTGAGGGATGCTTAGCAGTAGATGCTTAACCTCAACCCAGTATGTGCTAATAGCATCCCTCCTCCCCTGCCATCAAAAATGTTCCCAGACATCACCAGATGTCCGCTGGGGGGCAGAACTGTTCCCTGGCAAGAATCATAGGTCCATAGTGTAGAAATAAAGTATGTACTCAAAGAATAGATTTGTAAATCACCTTTTAGGTAATTGTTAAATCTTACATGATAGTGGAAATCTCTCAGAAACATGTTTAGAGTAAAAAAAAATAGGTAGTTGCCAAAGTCAGTATTATAAATGACAGTTACCTAACTCAAACTGAAGAAATATGGGACTTTACTGGACCTCTAGAAAGGAGATCCTGTTAACACCAACATTCACAGAGCCAGGAAGTTATATGTGTGCATGGAGGAGATGAAAGAAGAGGCAACAACATAAAAAGAAATCCAGACAAAAATGGCAAAATAAATCCAAACAATTCCTTATTTTCTTTGCTCAACTCTTCCCAGAGCCTCCCTGCTGTTTAAGGCCCAGTTCAACTCGTATGTTGTCTTCTCTTCTTCCCCAGGTGTAGGTGGTCTGTTCTTCAGTCTTCAGGTCGTTTTCAGGTTTAGTTCTATTTGCTGTAGTTTCTTCGGTTATGTGTTTGTGGGAGGAGGTTTTGCCTTGCCTTCCTACTCTGCCAACTTTTTCTCTGCCCTGTATTTCCAACAGTGTTATTTATAAGTCTTTGTGTAGAAGGGGATTTCTAGCTAGACTAGAAGGATTCTACACCAAGGAGGTATAAAATAAAGACTGATACAGTACACATAAAAGTCTAAGGACTAGTTTCCTTAGTTCATAAAAACAACTATCCAATAGAAAAATGGGCAAAGAGTGTGAACAGCTAGCTTACTACAGATAACTGTTTTAGGGTAGTTACTGCAGAATTCCTTGTTTTAGCAAAGTACTTGAAACAACCTAAATGACCATCAATAGGTGCCAGTTAAATAAATCATGATACATATCCTACTATACTGACATGGAATGATTTTTAAGTTTCAGAGTTGTATATGTATGATACTGTGCTTTAAAGAAAATAAGAGGACAGATATATGCCATATTAATGTTCGTATATGTTCAATAATGTTCCTATGTGGATGTCTTTATAAGGATAGAGAGATCGACAGTGGTTGCCTTTGGGTAGGGAAATGGGGAATGTAGACTTATTTTCCATTGTATCCTGTTAAAGAAATTTTTTTTTACAATGTGACTTTAAATTAGCAATGAAAATTTAAAAGCTTGGCACCCTCTCAAAACACCAAAGCACTGATTATCATTGTTTCCAAATGACTTAGAGTGTCTGGTTAATTTTGGACAAGCTGTATACTGTCACAGTGCCTTGGTTTTTTCATCTATGCATCTATAAATGGGGGTGATAATAGAACCTAGGTTTTAATGACACAGTCCTGTGAAGTGCTTAGAAAAATGCTTGGTGCATAGCAAGCTCTGAATAAGGGCTACCTGTTCAACAGGTGACCCTGAAATGTTGGCCATACTGTAAGTCATTTTGCCAGAGTAGAACCATGGAATGAAGATGTTTAGATAGTGAGACAGTGAAAACTTGGGTCTTTAGTTTGGACAGGCATCTTTGAGCTGCATCCTAACCAGGTTCAGCTACCACATCACTATTTCTCTGCACCTGCCTTTTCAGCTATGGAAAAGGCCCCGTCTAGCCTTGTTACTGAGACTGATTCTTTTGGAATTCTGATTTCAGGACACCTCTTACCTGTTCATCACTGGTCCTGATGTTGTGAAGTCTGTCACCAACGAGGACGTTACCCAGGAGGAGCTTGGTGGTGCCAGGACCCATACCACCTTGTCAGGTTAGAGGGTTTGAGGCTCATCTCACTGTGTTCAAATACTGAGAAGAGGGCCAAAGAGAATGGTGACAATCTTTTTTTTTTCTCTTTAAAATAATTTTATTTTATTTTTTATTTATTTATTTTTTACAATTTATTTTATTTTAGTATCATTAACCTACAATTACATGAGCAATATTGTGATGATTAAACTACCCCCTTCATCAGGTCCCCCCCACCAACCCTATTACAGTCACTGTCCATCAGTGTAATGAGATGAGAATCACTACTTGTCTTCTCTGAGCTGTACAGTCCTCCCCGTGCCCCCCCACCCTATGTCTGCCAATCGTAATGCCCTTTTACCCTCTTATCCCTCCCTTCCCGCCCTTCTTCCCCAGTGACAATCTTTTATAAATATAACTTAATTGACAGAATTTAGAAAGATCATAGTATAGTATATTGATTACAGATATAATAATAAAGATGTATTTAGTATTTCAAATTTGCTAGAATAAATAACAGACTATTATTAATGCTTTCATGTTCTTTAAAATTTTAAAGGTAACTGGAATGGTGGTTATAAGATGTGTGAAATATATGTATGCAGTTGAGCCCATTAAAAAAATTTTATTTCTTGACTTTCTTTTACTCCAGAGTAGTGTATGTCTTGGAGTAGATGGTGTTTTACCAGTCAGCATTGGTCAGATGCAGTTGTAACGTGAGGGTCACGGCCCACATGTTCACCAACTTCCTCATAGCTTGTCATTCTTTTGGGGTATGTGCCACCCACTGTGCTGAGTTCAGAATGTATAAAGATTATTTTTTGCTTTGGTGTTGAAACAAAAAAGTTACTGTTTATATGGAGCAGCATACGTGGAATTGCAAGTAGGGCATGAATCTGATGTTAGTGAAGACATTTATTGTTGAAGCAATGATTGGAATTCCATATCTTCTTGGAAAAAGATACCAAGTTGTGAAAGCATTGCCCACCAAAACAAGCAGTGTAATGAAGACAGGAGAAATTGCCTCTTTGAAAGATTTCTAAGCAATGAGAGGCCAGTATGACTGATTTATGCACTGCATTAGACTGTGGTTAAGACACTGGGTCGTCATTATCAGCATTTCTTTCTTAGTGAACATATAATAGAAGTCTGTCTTACTATCATTTAAGTCTTAGATTTTATAAAATATGGTTTTAAAAGAAAGAGAGCCCTTGAATCCCTGCCCCCCCGTATGTAAAAATTATTCCTCCCCCATCTCAGGTTGCCATCAACCTTGACTCATTCCTTTCCCTCCCCATCAGCTCCATTCAGCTCCATCTCCAGTACACATGTAAACCAGACCGCTTCTCATCATTGACTCCTCACAGCTTGTCCTCACACTCTTGTCTCAGGGCTTAGTAGGAGCAGTTTTTCTTTCTTATTGGGATATAAAATAATGTTGAGTCTTCATGGCATCTTAGATTTGATGAAGTACACTATTTTTTCCTGATTTCAATAATACACTTTTCTAGTAGACAATTTAGAAAATACAGGAATAAAAATGACTAGAAATTCCATCATCCACTGATTAGCACCACTCATTTTTAGGTTATACCCTTCCAGTCTTTTCATGCAGGTAGGTGTGAATATACATATATGTGCTCAAACATAGGTGCATAATACTCTTTTGTTGCCCTTTTTTCACTTGACATCTTAAAGTAATGAATGTCTGCCTGTGACATTAAATTTCTGCAGCATAATTTTAGTTTTAAAGGTGACAGTTGGTGTTCTTGCCGAGCCTGAGGCTCTTTGATGGGCCATGTCTGATGTGCGTAGCTTTATACCTGCAGAGCATGACCCAGAAGATACTGTGTACATATTTTTCCTTTTTTCTCTTCCTTTTTTTTTTTTGGTAACAGCTTTATTGAGAGATAGTTCATATACTATACACATGTGAAATACCATTTAAAGTACAATTCAATGGTTTTAGTATAGTCAGTGTTGTTCAACCATCACTATAATTAATTTTAGAACATTTTCATCACCCCAAAAAGAAAACCTATATCCAAGAGCATTTGTTCCCTATTTCTCCCCAAATACTCTAACTCTAGGCAATGACTAATTTATTTTCTGTTTCTATGGATTTGTCTGTTGTGGGTATATATGGATATATAAGTGGAATCAAATAATAGGTGGTTTTCTGTGACAGGTTTCTTTTAGTTAGCATAAATTCATGTTGTAGCATGAATCAGTACCTTAATCCTTTTTATTGCTGGATAATGTTTCAGTGTATGGATATACCACATTTTGTTTATCTATTGATCAGTTAAACATTTGGATTGTTTCCACTTCTTGGCTGTCATGAATATGCTGCTATAAACATTCATGTCTAAGTTTTTGTGTGGACATGTTTTTGTTTCCCTTGGGTATATACCTAGAATGGAATTTCTGGGTCAAATGGTAACTTTGTCTAGGTTTTTGAGGAATTGCTATGCTGTCCTCCAAAGTGGCTGTACCAATTCATAAATATTTCTTGAATGAAAGAATCCTGTTATGTTGAAAATTTTATTCATTCAGCAAATACTCACTGGGTGCCTGTGTGTCAACTATTATTCTGTGTACTAGAAATACATTTTTGAAAGAAAGAAAAAAAACCTGCCTATTTTTGACTTATATTCTAGCAGAGGAGATACACAACAAACAATAAACCTTATACATAAGAATCTTACATAGGATGATAGAATGTAATATATGTCGTGGAATAAGTGCAACAGTGTAAAGAGGTTGGGATTGTTGCAGTTATAAAATGGTGGTCAGAGCGGGCAGGCCTCATTGTGAGGGTAATATCTAGAGGAGAAGCACTGCAGGCAGAGGGAATGGCTTATGCAAAGGTGCAGAAGAAGGAGAGTGGCTGGCACATTCAGTGAACAGCAAGGAAACATGACACGATCTGACTTACAAAGCTCAGTTTAGCTGTGGTGTGGAGAGACTGTAGAGGCACAGTGCACGCAGGGAGTCTGGTGGGGTGAGCCTGCGAGAGCTGGCCCTGCTCTCTCTGTTATGTCTGTGGCCTTGTTTGGTTGTGTGATTTGAGTGTTCTGGAGGAATGATGGCTGATTTCTCACTAGGGCCAGGCAGTTTCCCTCCTTCCCTTCTTTCCTCTCACCATTGCCGAGTGCCAGGACATTATGTACCAGTCAGTATTCTTTTTTAAATTACACAGCTTTATTGAGAGAGATCTGGCATAATCAGGCATTATTCTTGATGTGGCACTATGGTGGTAAGATGGGCCTGGTCTCTGCCCTGCAGGAGCTGATATTCTAGGGGAGATGTCAGGCAGTAAACAAGGAAATGGACGGAAGGGCGCTTCAGGAAAAAGTGTGAAGAGAACCCCACCCCGCCCCCCAGAATGGGAATGGCAAGTGTGGAGTGTGGGGAGGGGCATGCTCTAGACAGGGACCAGGGAAAGCCTCTGAGTAGGTGGTAGTAGAGAAAAGATCTGAATAAAGAAAGGACTGACCCTGGCAGGGGTGTGGATACAGAGCAGAGGGAACAGGCTGCATGAACTGAAGATCAGCCTGAAGGTGTGTGGTATTCCACCCTCAGGGGAGGACAGAGCTGTTGGCCCAGTCTGCTGCAGACCCGCCCTGGAACGGGGAGGTGGGCATGAAGCAGCATCTTGGGGCTGACAGGTACCCTGGCCCATTATATCCTCCCTGTTTTCTCAGGTGTTGCCCACAGAGCTTTTGAAAATGATGTCGATGCCTTGTGTAATCTCCGGGAGTTCTTCAACTACCTGCCCCTCAGCAGTCAGGACCCGGCTCCTATCTGCGAATGCCATGATCCTAGGTGAGCTGCAGGCTGGGGCACCTTCTGTCATTTTGCAGGTTAGCTTGGTCCTCTCTGTCCCTGCTGCCCTGGCAAGAACTTCAGGGTCTTCCCTGTTGGGCAGCTTGGAGTAGATTGTGGAGGGGAGTCCGTGTGGCTCTCAGGTGTGGGCATGGTGGTGACATGTCTGACTACAGGAGCAAAGAAAGATCTCGTATTTATTCACTCGTTTCCTCTGTAATACCTGATAAATAGCTTAGGAGTAAAGAGTGACCAAAAAACCCTGCTTTCTCAGAATCTTGATTCGTCCAGAATTGGACATGGAACTTTCTTTGTCTTGACATGAAACAAATATGAAATGGTTCAGACAGCATGCCTTTTAGGAAGTGTGCTTGTGCAATACCTGCTGGTGGCCAGGGCTGGGGCAGTCCTGGGGAAGGGTGTGTTGCTAGCCACCTAGTGAACACCTTTTCTTTTTGCTATTGGGGCTGTGGCCTGATGTGGGGAGGCACCACAGAGTAAGCCAGAGGCCCAGCTGAGGAATTGTTGCTTTAGACCTGTGGCTGCTTTCTTCTTTTTGCTTCTGTTCCAATTTTGAGGCATTCACTTGGCTTGGACTTTCTTCTGCAGAAGGGATTTAAAATTGTATTCCCTGGGAAGAAGCCATTTTTAGACACTGCCCTATGGGGTGGACCTGGGCTCCCACCTAAGGGGCACTGTTGGGGCCAAGGAGTGGGCTCTGGCTTGGGCTCCTTGCTCAGCCCCTTAGGTGCAGGACACAGTGGAGGGACAGCCCTGTGTGACTGGTTAGTCCTCAGTGATTCTGCCCACCAGGGTCCTGCAGTTTTGGTTTTTTTAAAGGAGCTCTAGTAAGTTTACCTTCCAGTAGAGAGCTTAAACCCCCAGTTATTTCAGCAGAACTCTCTTTGCATTTCCAAGTTTTCTTTTTAATGTCTCAGGAAGTTAGACTGGGACCCTTCCAGGATAGTGTCTTGTTTGCTACAATGTCCTGCAGCACCCCACACAGTACCCAGAATGGAGGAGTTATTCAGAGAGGTGTTCAGAGAGGATAAATGAAGGAACCACATTCAGGGGAATATGCCCATTTTTTCCTCTCTAAATGAAAACAAAGATCTTTTGGGTTAATATCAAGCTCAGGTTGAGTTTAATATGGTGGTAACAAAGGAATGTATCTTTAGGGACTGCTTTGCAAGCCCTGCAGGCACTGAATCAGCCCAGGACCCATGATGTGTCTCTCCTATCTGCGATCCGCAGAGATCCACAGAAAGCAACTGACTCTTGGAATGCTGATTGTATCTGCTTCTTTTTCTATCCAAAGTGACCGTCTGGTTCCTGAGCTTGACACAATTGTCCCTTTGGAATCTACCAAAGCCTACAACATGGTGGACATCATACACTCTGTAAGTGCTGCATCTGCCTGTCGTGTCTGTGCTAACTCAGCCATGTCCATGGTCATTGTTCTTTGGCTAGTGAGGAAGTGCTAGACACACAGGCTTTAACATCGTCAACATACACAGAGAATGCGGAAACCACAGGTCCAGGGGCCACCAAGAAGTGTGTTCTGGGAAGACTAGGGGCTGGCTCTGATGGACTTGAGGGTGGAGGAGCCAACTGGCCTGGCAGAGCTCGGGTTTTTATGCACTCTGCAGTGCATAGAGAAGGGCCATGTCCCCGGAGTCTGGAGTGGAGGCCAGAGTGGCTCTTTGTTAGGCAACTTTGTTTGGAGCCTTATGCTCAGAGGGCATTTGTCTTTCTAAAGAAAGGAGATACATGAAATGTTCTGTGACAAGGGTGAGGGGCACATGTCTGTGTGTGTGTAAGTCTGGAGCCATTTGTACTTTTTCCCCAGTGTAGCAGATTCCTGGGTCACTAAGTGAAGAGGACAGTGTTGGGGCAAACTGGACGTCTGTCTGGCCGTTGTCTTCCATACACACTCTGATCTGCGCCCTGTACTCTTAGCAGGTCTTGTGTAATGGAGCGCCGATGGCTCTGTAGGCACAGCTTCTCCTGGAGCTCTGGCTTGTGCAGTAGCCTGTTCCTTCTTCTGTGCTCTGGGGAGCCAGTGTGCGTTAGCAGCCGTGGCCAGACTGTGCCCCACTCAGTGCTGGATTCTGTAGCCTGGTAAGCACTGTAGGAACCTTCTGCTGGCATGTCCTCTCTGACCTCAGCCTGCAATACTCTACATCCTCACTTTGCCCCTGTCCCTCTCCCATCACCTCTCCTCCTGGACTCTCTAGCCCTCAATTTTTCTATTCCTCTGGAGCCCTCAGCTTCTTCTGGCCTCTGCCTTCTTGGATGGCCCAGCTTGGACTCTGCCATTCCACCAGATATTAAGGGCCAGGCACTGTTCTCAGGGCTGGTGCTAAATGAAACTGTGATGGACAAAATCCCTGCCTCAGGGACCTCACGTTGGGTGAAATACAAAGAGAGCAAAAGCATATACATCACGGGAAGATTTAGATCCAAAAAATACTATGAAGAGGATAAAAGAGGGTCTCTGTCATCAGCACCCCTGATTCTTTTCTTGCCCTGTAGGGCTCTAGCCCTCTTTCAGGGCTCCAGCCATCCATCCACACATGCCTACGGTGCTTGGGGCTGCTGGAAGAGAACCCCAGAGCCCAACTCCAGCCTAAGATGGGCTCTCACTGTGGCCCTCTGGCTTGAATATTTCCTGTGGGCCTCCCCTCAGTGCCTGTTTTTATCATCTTCACTTTCCCTAAGGCCTGATCCAACCCCTCACTTCCTACTCCAGTCCCCACTCTAATCAGATGACAGCATAAATCAGTTTTTCTTGTTTTTAGGTATTATATACATGGAATCATATAGTGTATGGTCTTATTGTGTCTGGCTTCTTTCATTCAACATTGTGAGATTTGTCCATGTTGTTGCATGTTATTCTTGTTGGTCTTCTTAGACTTTTGTATAAGCAGACTAATTTACCCACTGTCAGTGGGCATTTGGATACTTTCTAATTTGGGGCTATTATGAACAGTTCTGGTATGAACATTCTATTATGTAATTTTTGGTAAGTAAATAACATATTTTTGTTGACTCCCTACCTAGGTGTGAAAGTCCCATGTCATAGGGTATGCCTACATTTAGCCTTAGTAGATATTGCCAAAGAGTTTTCAAAGCAATTTTCACTCTCACCAGCAGCATAGGAAGGGTCCAGTTCCTTCACGTTCTCAACACGTGGCCAATGCCATGCTGTTTCCATCATTCAGAGCTTATGAGAATGCTTTCATGTTGAGGAGCTATCGTTCCTCTTGATCATTCTTTTTTTGGAGTTTTCTTGACTAGTCTTTGCTTGTTTATTTTTCCATAGGAACTTTAGAGTCAGTTTGTCTTGTGTTAGGTGGAGGGGTTAGAAGTAGGGAATCCTGTTGTTTTTATTGCTATCATGTTACATTTATGAACTAAGAGAATTGATATCCTTATGAGTCTGAAACTATCTAAAAGCATAGTTTGTATCTCTGTTTGCTGAAGTATACTTTTTTCCTTTTGGGGATTGTTTTAAAGATATCCTTGTGTAGTTTGTTCACATATAAGTTTATTTCGAAGTGTCTAATCTTTTTATTGTAAAATGGGTCTTTTCTGTCTTCTGTTTTTAGATTTACATGAAAGCTATTGATTCTGTTTATCAACTTATATCCTGTTACCTATTAAGTTCTCTTATTTGTAATAGTTTTTTATTGTTAATTCTTTTGGGTTTTTCAAGTGTTCTATTATAGTGTCTACATATAGTTCTACCTTTTCCTTTCCAATTTTGTCATTTCTTTTGTCTGGTAGTTCTGTCTATACCTCCATGTTTTATCAAATGCATTGATGAGTAATGGTGGAGTGGGCATCTTTGTCTTGTTCCTAACCTTAGAGAGACTGCCATTAGCGTCGCCTAATTTTATATCATTTTCTCATGTAAGAAAGCCACCACTGCTTCCTATTTTAATTTTTGTTGTTTACTCCCCCTCCCCCCCCCCAATCAGGATGGATACTGAATATTGTTAAACCCTTTCAGGATTTTTGGAGATGTTCATGTGGTTTTTCTCCAGATCTACTAAAATATCTTAATAAGTTTCATAATATTGAACTATTCTTATTCCTGAAGTAAATCCTACCTGTTATATGATGTTGATATCTTATTTTGAGTTTTTGTATCACTAACATGTGATGTCAGTAGATTTTGTGTGTGTGTGTGTGTGTACATCGTGTACATCTTTAAATTGTTTTGCTGTCAGTGTTGTTCTTGCTTCGTGTACTGATTTGCTAGGGATGCCATAATAACAATACCACAGACTGGATGGGTTACCCAAGAGAAATGAGTTTTCTCACAATTCTGGAGGCTGCAAGTCTAAGATCAAGGTGCCAGCAGGGTTGGGTTCTGGTGAGGGCTTTCTTCTGCAGACAGCTGCTTTCTTGTGTCCTGATGTGGTCTTTCTTCTCTGTGCACATGGGGAAAGAAGTCTCTGGCGTCTGTTCCTCCTCTAAGAAGGATACTAGTAAGTACTTAAAGGATACTAGTCCTACCAGATTAGGGCCCTGGTCTTATGACCTCATTTAACCTTAATTATTTCCTTAAAGGCCCCATCTCCTAATAAAGTCACACTGAGGGGACCGGGGGGTAGATACAGTTCAGTTCACATAGCGTCATAAAGAGAATTTGAGAGTTTTTTTTCTATGCTTTGGAACAATTTGAATAATATTGGGATTTTCTACTCTTTATAGATTTGGTAGAAATTCTCCTGAGAAATTATCAGAGCCTTGTGCTTTTTTGTGGGGGAGGAGTGGCCTTTTGATAACTTACTCTGTTCTTTAATTTTACTATGTCTCTAAACTTTGCTGGGTAAATTTTGATAACTTTTTTTCTATGATCTGTTTTTTTCTAAGTTTTCAATTTTATCTGCACAGGGTTGTGCACAGTGATCTCACAAGATTAGTGACACATCTATTTCAGTGGTTTTCTTGACAGGTATTTTGTTGATATATTTTAGAGAATCAGTTGTTTAACTTTTTCTTTTTTAAAGCTCACTGTTTTCTTTTTTATATTCCCTTTCTACTTTCTTTCAGCTTATCATCTTGTCTTTCCCCCTCAAGCTTCTGAACTAGAAGTTTAATACATATATTTTCTTTCTCTCATTTTTGATATTGTACTTAAGTCTACAGTAGGGAACATAATCAAATAGCCACATCTAACTGCAGGGGAGGCTAGGAAATATGATAGCCATTTGCCCATCATTTTTGTTACAGTGGTAAAAATGGGAGCTAGATTTTTGTTGGATACTTAGCAGTCTACGCCTTATTCTCTTAATGCTTTTAAAACAAAAGCAAATATTATCTACAAAACATGACAAGTGAAATGTATATCTTTTCCCTTTCCTTTTTTCACATCAGTTGTGCTTCTCAGAGGTAACTGCTCTTGAGTTTCTTATCTTTCTCGAAAATTTACTTATATTCCAAATATATATCCATTACCTTTGTCTCAAAAAAGTTGCATTACACACCCTTTCACACCTTTCTTTTTTCATTTTATTTTCCTATCACAGATAGCATACAGATTTACCTTATTCATTGTAGTGACTGTATAGTACTCTGTTGTATGGATGGAACATTATTAAAACATTACACTACTGATAAAACATTTAGATCCTTTATAGTTTTTGCTGTTACAAGCAGTGCTCAGTGAATGTATGTGTGTTAGTATATTTTTATGACTGTCCATCAGATCAGAGCCCAACAATGAAATTTTGTCAGTATGAATATTTAAAATTATAAAAAAAAAACCATTTCTGGGTAATCAAGGTAATGATGATCTCCTAAATCCAAAATACTCTAAACATATCCTCTGAAAACTATAGGTCAACAAGAACAGATAAAACTACCATTCGCTTGCTGTTAGCATAATGGAAGACTTCAAATAACAATAAGTAAAAAAATATCACTTTCTAATAGGATTCTTTCTGGAGTTCTCACTATAAGTGCCTGTGAGAAACTGCACAAAGAGAAGAAAAAAATCACTTTCAAAAAGAGAAAGTTCAGTGTGAGAGTGAAAATACTGGTAAAGAGTCCTGTTAGGTCAGACTAGTGACTTCAGGGATGGACCTTGAACATGCCCATGGGAATCAAGACAGTTGTAGAAATGCACTGCTTCTGGGATAGAAAAGATTAAAAAGGAAGGGAGAGAAACCCTTGGAAACTGTGACATGTGGGAAAAAATGAAGCAAGAGGTAAATCTATGTGTCTGCAAGATTTAAAAAAAAAATGAAGGACATACTACCCCTTTCCCTGCCACCTTCTTAATATCAATACACCATAAACTAAGTGGCAACTTGTTATACTGCCAGAGGAGGGTGCTCTTGAACTGGGAATCTTGTTTGCCGTTCCAAATTGCCAACACTGTCCACAAAATACAGAGATACAAGTAGTTTATCTATGTAAACTTACTAAAATAAGAAAACATGAGAAGCAGTATGGAGGTTCCTCAAAAAACTAAAAATAGAAATACCATTTGACCCAGGAATTCCACACCTAGGAATTTACCCTAATAATGCAGGATCCCAGTTTCAAAAAGACATATGCACCCTATCACAGCACTATTTACAATAGCCAAGACATGGAAGCAACCTAAGTATCCATCAGTAGATGAATGGATAAAGAAGAGGTGGTACGTATACACAATGGAATATTATTCAGCCATAAGAAGAAAACAAATCCTACCATTTGCAACAACATGGAGGGAGCTAGAGGGTATTATGCTCAGTGAAATAAGCTAGGCGGAGAAAGACAAGTATCAAATGATTTCACTCATCTTGGAATATAAGAACAAAGAAAAAACTGAAGGAACAAAACAGCAGCAGACTCATAGAACCCAAGAATGGACTAACAGTTACCAAAGGGAAAGGGACTGGGGAAGATGGGTGGGAAGGGAGGATAAGGGGAAAAAGGGACATTATGATTAACACACATAATGTGAGGGGTGGGGAGCACAGGGAAGGCAGTATAACACAGAGAAGACAAGTAGTGACTCTATAGCATCTCACTACACTGATGGACAGTGACTGTAATGCGGTATGTGGTGGGGACTTGATAATGGGGGGAATCTAGTAACCACAGTGTTGCTCATGTAATTGTATATTAATGATACCAAAATTTTAAAAAATTAAGAAAAAGAGAATAAAAGAAAACTCCCTTCACTGTAAAGATGGTAATCATGAAGCAGGTCACATTGAAGTCTGAGTTCAATAGCCTCAAACAAACATTTGAAATATAGAAATCAAAAATTAGAAACTAGTGACAGAATAGACATATGATGAAGTAAGATTGTAGCTGATTAAATTAAAGTGGGGGAGGGGGTGGTTGTATATTAGAAATGAAGACAGAATTACAAGGTGCTCTACATGGAGATTGTATTTGAAATTTAATAAGGAATATTGAAGAAAAATAGGAAAATAACCAAGAAATTGAAGATCAAGAAAAAAGGTAAAAAATACTAGAAAAAAATGACCAAAGTGGAAAATAGGCAAAGAGGACCAGACATTTATAATTGGAGTGTCTGAAGAAGGAAAACCAAGAACAGAATTAATATTTAAAACTGTAATCTAAGAAAACATTGCATAATAAAATTACACACAGAGCTACATAATGAAAGAGCTGCTGAGCGCCTGGGAAAATTAACCTAGAGTGATCAAACTTGAGTAAATATCCATAATAAAATAAATATCCTCAGGGTGTTGAGGCCAAAAGATCAAATAATTACAAGGATAAGAGAATTAGAGTAGCACTAGACTTCTCAAAAGCAAGATACAAAACAAGGCAACCATGGAGAAGCACTTGCAGGAGACTCAAGGAAAAGAGATGAGACTAAGGATTGTGTGTCTGGCCAAACTGATGTTTAGGTGTTAAAACTAAGGAAAACCAGTTTTAAATATGCAAGAACTGAGGGAATTCCTTGTTTCTAGGCTCTTTTGAGGAAGATGAGCTTCATCTAACAAAGACATGACTGGAGAAATTTCAGCAAAAGGATTGATGATGTTTATTTATAATTCTAAAACTAAAACAAGGCTGGGATTGAGGTTTAGGACAATGTATAAATGCCATATTTTAGTTGCAGGAAAATTACAACTGAAAAATGGGAGGAGAAGGAAGAGGGAAAGAGTATAGCAGAGTGTAAGTTCAATGATTGTTGTGAGTCAACCCCATTAAAAATAGACAACCCAGTTAGTCTGTTTCTGTAACATTTTATTAAGGGTATTAAAAATATCACAAAGGTAACTGCTAGGCCCAAAATATAAACCTTCAATAAATAACAATATAAAACATATCATATAAAGAGCAAATGTGACATACTCCATAATTATAAAATGGTAGTAAAAATAAGCCATTCATATTTTGGTATAACATATTTACTAAACTCATTTGTTTATCTCATTTATTGGAAGACAAGGTTGAATTTGTCTCATAAAGCAAGACCAACTATATGTGGTATAAAGGAGACAGAAGTAATTCAGAAAGTTCACACATATGGGATGGGCAGATGTAAACCAGGACAATGGAAACAACATAACAGTGTTTGTGATCCTAATATTGGATGACATAAAATTCAAGTATTAACTGACAAAGAAGGACTTTTTCAAATGTAAAAGCCACAGTTCATAATGATATAAAAGACCTGTCCCCCAAATAATACATCTACCATCTTTATGAAGCATAAACTGTAGGTGATCCAAGGAGCCATAGGTAGAAACAAATAATGGTACAAGGCAGGTCAAATGGAGAAAAGTAAGAGATAGGAGACCTCAATAATATAATAGGTAAATCTTACAGATCTATTTCAGACTTTTCAGACTGTTAATAGACAGTAAATACCCATGGAAAATTCACAAAAGTTGAACATAATAGGTCAGAAAGCATCCATCATTAAATAAAAGGTGAAAATATTACAGCACTGATCAAAAGTAGACACTTACAGCCACAAAAACAGAAGTACAATCTCAACTTGGAAATAAATCTGTTGAACAATTCTCGGATGAAAGAAAATATAGGCCAAGCAGCAGAATTAAAAAAATTAATAAAACATTACACATCAAAACATATGGAATATTTTTATAGTAATGAGCCGAGGAAAATTTATAGCCTTAAGTGCTCAGTGAAAATGAAAGAAGGAAAATGGACTAACTCAATTCCCAGCTAAAAAGCCAGGAAAAGTGTTCTAAAAGAAATCATACAGGATTTAATAAGGATAAAGAAATTTAATGATTTAGGAAGTAGAAAAATAATAGATGTAATTAATGAAATAGAGTCACTACTATCTAGCAACGCAACGAACACACAAATGTGAAGTGAAAAGGGAAAATAACCATAGAAATGGTTATTACAAACCATTAGAGATTAGGTAAACAGGACAATTTGTTTAGAAAACATATTTTATCAGAAATTGACCCTATTAGAGGTAGAAAGCTTAAGTGGACTAAATTCAGTAGAAGAAATTCACAGAAAAAACACCAGGCACAATGTAATTTCATGTTGGAATTGTGTGAAACCTCCAGAGACCAGAGTCACAATGTTACATAAATTGTATCAGAGTGTAGATAGGAAAGCAAACCCATACCTCCACTTCCAGGATCTCATTATGAGGCACGTGTGGCATTGGTACCTGAACCTGACAAAGACAGAAGTGACTTCAGATTAATAACACTTACCAGTATTTTTGCAACAGTACCAAATAGTTAAACTAACAGACTCCAATACCATATTAAAATTATACACCATGACCAAGTGGGATTGATTGTAGGAATGCAAGGTTGGTTTTAGGAATGTACTGTGTTAATAGATAAAAGGCAGAAAGATCATATTTTCATAGATGTTGAGAAAAGCCTTTAGGAATACTTAAAATAGGAATGGTTGAATACTTTCTTTTTTTTAAATTATGACGTATGATCTTATTAAGATTTCACATGAACAACATTGTGGTTTCAACATTCACCCATATTATCAAGTCTTCACCGCCCCCATTGCAGTCACTGTCCATCAGCACAGTGAGATGCTATAGAGTCACTACTTGTCTTCTCTGTGCTGTACTGCTTTCCCCGTGACCCCCCCTACATTGTATGTGCTAATCATAATGCCCCTTAATCCTCTTCTCCATTCCTCCCCACCCTCCCCATCCCCTCTGCTTTGGTAACCATTAGTCCCTTCTCGGAGTCTGTGAGTCTGCTGCTATTTTGTTCCTTCAATTTTGCTTTGTTTTTATACTCCAGAAATGAGTGAAGTCATTTGGTACTTGTCTGTCTCCACCTGGCTTATTTCACTGAGCATAATACCCTCTAGCTCCATCCATGTTGTTGCAAATGGTAGGATTTTTTTTTCTTTTTATGGATGAATAATAGTCCATTGTGTATATGTACCACATAGATGAATTCTTTCTTAAGGTGAATAAAACTTAAATCTTTCTAAACCTCAGCATCTTACTTAATAAGGAAAGGCTGAGTCTCACTAAAATCAGGAATAAGGCAAGGATGCCCACTGTCTCTACTATTGCTTAGCATTGTACGGAGGGATTAGCCAATGCAATTGGACAAGGAGAGGGTCAACCAGAGGCAAAGTCTTGGAAACGAAGTTACATTTGTAGATGACATAGTATACTAAAAAATGCTAGAGAATGCATGATAAAACTGAAGTAGTAATTAGGGAACAGGATATAAAACTAATACATAGAAATAGTCTTCATATACATAAACTAACATTATGGTAGGGTAGACTCCTTTTATATAGCCACAAAAATAAAATACTTAGTAATAAACTTATGGGGTAAATTAAACTGAAACACAAAAGTAGACAAACAAATGGAGAGACATCCCTTCTTCCTGCATACTAGCACCATAAAAACACTTCTTCCTAAGGTAGTTTATCAATTAAAGGCCGTCTCAAGCAAAATTTAATAAATAGAAGTAGACAAGCTTATACAAAAGTTCATATGGGCTGACATCAACTCATTTTTAAACTAGATTGATTTGAAAAGACTGAAGTTTCCCTTTAAAGAAATGTTTGTATGGAAAAATAGAAGTGCAAGAATAGCTCAATGTATTGCCAAATAACTATTATGGCCATATCGTATATTAAGGCATACTATAGTGAAAACAGTGGTACTGGCACATAAATAGGTCAGTAGACTATACAGTAGAAAAGCTAAAAGTAGATTGATGTACATGCAGAATTCAGATACATATGATAAATTATCTCAAATTCTAGGGGCAGACATTAGTTTTTTAATGGTGCTAGACAACTGGATAGCTATCAGGCTAGGAAAATATAAAATTAGGTTTGTACTTTGTACCATACACAAAATTAAACTACAAATAGATGCAAGAACTAAATATAACAAGCGAATCTATTCAAGTACTAAAAAGTGAATTTCTTTGTAACTTCAGGGGAAGGTAATGAAAGGATTTTGAACTATTACTCAAAATCCCACTCTGCATAGCAAAAAAAATTATAAAAGTCAAAGGACAAGGAACAAACTGGGAGAAAATATTTGGTGCATATATCCAGAAGACTAATACCCCTAATATGTAAAGAACTCTTAAAAATTGGGGGAATAAGGACCAAAATTGATAGAAAAGCAAGTAATCAACACAAACAGCTCACAGATGTAGATATTATATATAAAATAGACTTTAAATATATGAAAAGAAGTTAACTTTACTCATAATGCTAGAAATGCAAATTAGCACTGAGTTATCTCCAGTCTGTCAGATTGGCAAAAAGTAAACCTGAATGTGCTTTCCACTGGTAAGTCTATGGGGAAGCAGAAAGTGTGGTACATTGCTGGAAGGGGGAATACAGTAATATCTAAGACTGCTGCACCTGGACCCAACAGTCCTACTTCCAGGAATTTGTCCTACAGGTATACTTCCCACCATACAAAATTATAGATGCACGAAATTACTACTCTTATTTTAATTGAAAAACATTCTGAATAACTTGAATATAAGTCTCAAAATTATATAAACAACACAGGAGGGTGGTTGAATAGACTTTGGTGTGTCCACACAATGGGGTACTATGTGGGACATATAAAGAAGATCTCTGTGAACTGATAGGGAATTAGTCCCGAGAAGTATTAGAAGAAATATGAAGAAATCCCAAGCGCAGAAGAGTATGTCTAGCATATTACTTTCCACTGAAGGTAGGGTAATTAAGAAGTGATAAATGTATCTGCTCTGTTCTGCAACACACACACACAAGATAAATCAGAAAATGAGATTTAATAATGGTGGGTGGAAATGGGATAGAAGGGGTGGGGGAGTTATAGTAAACCATATTTACATAATAAAAAAAATCAAGATGGGGAAAACCTTTAAAATGAATGTTTCAAATGAATAACTTTTGTATAGCTACAGAAATAGTTGCAGAGAAATATTGAATTTTAGTTAGGCTTGCTTTTTGGCAGTCTTATGGATTTGTGACTCCAAAACCATTTTCTCTTTATTTGAGGATTAAATAAATACATTTTGAGGCTAATGGGAGTCAGATGTCCACTGACTGCCTATCAGTAATTATTTTTATTGCAATAATTGGGCCAGGCAAGAATCATCGGTCATTGCTAAACCCAGTGGGTGAGAATTTGATGAAGAATAGGATTTTTACATAATTTCAAAGTATTTCCCCAGAGAATACTTTTTAATTACAAATTGAAAAACAGTAATTTCACGTATATGTCACCACTACCATTAATGGACAAATTGAGTGCTTCACTGAGGGTCACTTCTGTGATATTCCACCAAAAATACCTAATCTGAGATTAAACATGAAGGAATGTGGAAGGCAAATAACTGATCTGTATTCTTCAAAGATGTCACGATTATGAAAGACAAAGACTGAGGGGAAAAAATTAAAGGAGGCTGAAAAGATATGATTGCTAAAAGTTCTGGGTGGTCTTAGGTCAGATTCTAGAGCCGGAGTTTTATTGTTCTCAAGGATATTATTGGAATAAATGGCAAAATTTGAATAGGTTTTATAGTAGATAATAGTATTAATATTAATTTCTTGATATTGGTAATATCACTGCAGTCAAGAATGTTGTTATTCTTAGGAGAGCATACTGAGGTACTTAGAGGTAAAAACACATGTCTAATTCTCAAATGGTTCAGGAAAAAAATTGTGTGTATATACATATATATGTAGAGAGAGAATGTATATACTTACACACACGTATATGTATATATAGAGAGAAAGGTAGGTAGGCGGGCAGGTGGGGAAGGAGAGGGAACGATAAAGCTTATGTGGTAAAATGTTAATAAATGGGAATCTGGGTGAAGGATATATAAATTATTTTGTACAATTCTGGAAATTTTAAAGTAAGCTTGAAATGATTTCAATTTCAAAATCAGGTAAGAAAGTGTAACAAATAATTCCAGATTCAAATAAGGCTGTATCAGTTTATCCTCCCCAGCAGTGTAGGAGGTTTGCCCTCCAGCGGGGAGGCCGTGCTGCCTCCGCCTGTGGTCCTGCTTCACTGGAGAACCCGCGTGGGGTGCAGCAGCGATGCAGCGCTGAAATTCTGTACTTGTATTCTCGTTCTTTATCATGTTAAGTTGAGGCATAAATTTATCCCTACAGGTTGTTGACGAGCGAGAATTTTTCGAGATCATGCCCAATTATGCCAAGAACATCACTGTTGGTTTTGCAAGAATGAATGGGAGGACTGTTGGAATTGTTGGCAACCAGCCTAATGTGGCTTCAGGTAGGATGGAGATGGGCTTATGAACCTCCGGTGGGGGTGGGGCAGGGCTGCCAGGGCCTTCAGTGTCTGCCTTCTGCATTTTCCTCAGATGTGTCCTTCCATGGTCAGAGAAGAAACCCAAAAAGATGTTGTTAAATCTCTTTTTCTCCTTTAATGTTCATGTCTCAAAATGCTCCTTTTGTACTTTCCTGTTTTTTAAGTTTTTATAGATAACTTCTCAACTTAACATAGTCTTTTTCAGATGTCTGCTTTATGTCTCCCCAGGTTGTGGCTGGGGGGGAACTCACCCATTGAACTATGAGCTCCACGGGGGCAGGGTTATTTGTGTTGTCTTTACAGTTTTATCTCCAGTGCCTCCCATGATGCTGGGTGCCTACTTGGTGCTTGATGAGTTCAGAGCATCTTGCTGTGTCTGTGCCCTGTCGCTTTCTGGTGATAGGGCCACACCTGGTGACAGCCAGCTTGTGGGGACACTTCCCTAGCTGAGTTCTGGGTGGGGTTGGGAGGGTGGGGTGAGGACTATGCACTCTTCCCTCCTGACTATTTTCCTTCTTAGGTTTGTTTTGAATCCCCGTGTAGGACAAATGTGCCCTCCTTTATTGACCCAGACTCTTGTATTTCTGCTATAGCAGTTTTCTTTGTCTTTAGAAAAAGTGTTTGTTTTTAAGTATTTTTTATTGTGGTATAAAATGTGTAATATAAAATTTGCTATTTTAATCATTTTTAAGAGTACAGTGCTGTGGCAGTGCTCCCATTCTCACTGTGTGTAACCATTACTTCTCCTCCAAAACATTTTCAGATCACCCCAAATAGACATTCCCTTTCCACCCTTCGCCCTACCCTTCATGTTCTAAATCTCCTCTGTTTCTGTGAATTTACCTTTCTAGATATTCCATATAAGTGGAATCATACAATACTTGTCTTTTTGTGCTTGGTTTATTTTACTTAGCATAATATTTTTAAGGTTCACCCATATTTTAGCATGTATCAGAACTTCATTTTAACTGTTCATGGCTGAAGAATATTCCACTGTATGAATGTAGAACATTTTGTTTAATCATTCATCTGTTGATGAACACTTGGGTTTCCGCCTTTTAACTCTTGTGAATAATGCTGCACTGAACAATGGTGAACAAATATCTGTGTGAATCTCTGTTTTCACTTCTTTTGGGTGTATACCTGGAGTGAAATTACTGGGTCATATGGTAATTTATTTTTTTTAACTTTGGTATCATTAATGTACAATTACATGAGCAACATTATGGTTACTAGACTCCCCCTATTATCAAGTCCCCAGCACAGACCCCATTGCACTCACTGTCCATCAGTGTACAAAGATGCTACAGAATCACTGTTTATCTTTTCTGTATTGTACGGCCTTCCCCGTGCACTCGGCACCCCCTATATTATGTGTGCTAATCGTAATGCCCCCTTTTCCCCCTTATCCCTCCTTTCCTACCCATCCTCCCCAGTCCCCTTTGGTAACTGTTAGTCCATTCTTGGGTTCTGTGACTCTTCTGCTGTTTTGTCCCATCAGTTTCTTCTTTGTTCTTATACTCCACAGATGAGTGAAATCACTTGATACTTGTCTTTCTCTGCCTGGCTTATTTCACTGAGCATAATACCCTCTATCTCCCTCCATGTTGTTGCAAATGGTAGGATTTGTTTTCTTCTTATGGCTGAATAATATTCCATTGTGTATATGTACCACCTCTTCTTTATCCATTCATCTACTGATGGACACTTAGGTTGCTTCCATGTCTTGGCTATTGTAAATAGTGCTGCGATAGGGGTGCATATGTCTTTTTGAAACTGGGATCCTGCATTCTTTTAAAAAAATTTTTTTTATTTATAATTTATTTTGGTATCATTAATCTACAATTACATGTGCAATACTGTGGTGATTAAACTACCCCCTTCATCAGGTCCCACCCACCAACCCCATTACAGTCACTGTCCATCAGCGTAGTGAGATGCTATAGAATCACTACTTGTCTTCTCTGAGTTGTACAGCCCTCCCCGTGCCCCCCCAACATTACTTCTGCTTATCGTAATACCCCTTTTACCCTCTTATCCCTCCCTTCCCACCCATCTTCCCCAGTTCCTTTCCCTTTGGTAACTATTAGTCCGTTCTTGGCTTCTGTGAGTCTGCTGCTGTTTTGTTCCTTCAGTTTTTTTTTTTTCTTTGTTCTTATACTCCACATATGAGTGAAATCATTTGATACTTGTCTTTTTCAGCTTGGCTTATTTCACTGAGCATAATATCCTCTAGCTCCATCCATGTTGTTGCAAATGGTAGGACTTATTTTCTTCTTATGGCTGAATAATATTCCATTGTGTATATGTACTACATCTTCTTTATCCATTCATCTACTGATGGACACTTAGGTTGCTTCCATTTCTTGGCTATTGGAAATAGTGCTGCAATAAACATAGGGGTGCATCTGCTTTTTCAAACTGGGCTGCTGCATTCTTAGGGTAAATTCCTAGGAGTGGGATTCCTGGGTCAAATGGTATTTCTATTTTGAGTTTTTTGAAGAACGTCCATACTGCTTTCCACAATGGTTGAACTAATTTGCATTCCCACCAGCAGTGTAGGAGGGTTCCCTTTTCTCCACATCCTCGCCAACATTTGTTGTTTGTGTTTTGGATGTTGGCCATCCTCACTGGTGTGAGTTGATATCTCATTGTGGTTTTAATCTGCATTTCTCTGATGATTAGCGATGTGGAGCATCTTTTCATGTGCCTGTTGGCCATCTGAATTTCGTCTTTGGAGAAGTGTCTATTCATGTCCTCTGCCCATTTCCTAATTGGATTATTTGCTTTCTGTTTGTTACAGTGCATGAGTTCTTTATATGTTTTGGATGTCAACCCCTTATCGGATATGTCATTTATGAACATATTCTCCCATACTGTAGGATGTCTTTTTGTTCTACTGATGGTGTCCTTTGCTGTACAGAAGCTTTTCAGCTTGATATAGTCCCACTTGTTCATTTTTGCTTTTCTTTCCCTTGCCCAGGGAGATATGTTCATGAAGAAGTCACTCATGTTTATATCCAAGATATTTTTGCCTATGTTTTTTTCTAAGAGTTTTATGGTTTCATGACTTACATTCAGGTCTTTCATCCACCTTGAGTTTACCTTTGTGTATGGGGCTAGACAGTAGTCCAGCTTCATTCTCTTACATGTTGCTGTCCAGTTTTTCCAACACCAGCTGCTGAAGAGGCTGTCATCTCCCCATTGTATATCCAAGGCTACTTTATCAAATATTAATTGACTGTATATGTTTGGGTTAATGTTTGGATTTTCTATTCTGTTCCACTGGTCTGTGGGTCTTTTTTTGTGCCAATACCAAATTGTCTTGATTACTGTGGCTTTGTAGTAGAGCTTGAAGTCAGGGAGCGTAATTCCCCCAATTTTATTCCTCCTTCTCATGATTACTTTAGCTATTCAGGGTCTTTTGTGGTTCCATATGAATTTTAGAATTATTTGTTCCAGTTCATTGAAGAAAGCTGTTGGTAGTTTGATAGGGATTGCATTGAATCTGTAGATTGCTTTAGGTAGTATAACAATTTTGACAATGTTTATTCTTCCTAGCCAAGAGCATGGGATGCATTTCCATTTATTAGTGTCCTCTTTAATTTCTCCTAGGAGTGTCTTGTAGTTTTCAGAGTACAGGTCTTTCACTTCCTTGGTTAGGTTTATTCCTAGGTATTTTATTCTTTTTGATGCAATTGTGAATGGAATTGTTTTTCTGATTTCTCTTTCTGTTAGTTCATCATTAGTGTATAGGAAAGCAACAGATTTCTGTGTGTTAATTTTGTATCCTGCAACTTTGCTGAATTCAGATATTAGTTCTAGCAGTTTTGGAGTGGAGTCTTTAGGGTTTTAGAGTTAGTCTTTATGTACAGTATCATGTCATCTGCAAATAGTGACAATTTGACTTCTTCTTTACCAATCTGGGTGCCTTGTATGTCATTGTTTTGTCTGATTGCCGTGGCTAGGACCTCCAGTACTATGTTGAATAACAGTGGAGAGAGTGGGCATCCCTGTCTTGTTCCCGATCTTAGATGAAAAGCTTTCAGATTCTCATTGTTAAGTATGATATTAGCTGTGGGTTTGTCATATATAGCCTTTATGATGTTGAGGTACTTGCCCTCTATACCCATTTTGTTGAGGGTATTAATCATGAATGGATGCTGAATTTTGTCAAATGTCTTTTCAGCATCTATGGAGATAATCATGTGGTTTTTGTTCTTCTTTTTGTTGATGTGGTGGATGATGATGGATTTTAGAATGTTGTACAATCCTTGCATCCCTGGGATGAATCCCACTTGGTCATGGTGTATGATCCTCTTGATGTATTTTTGAATTCGGTTTGCTAATATTTTGTTGAGTATTTTTGCATCTACGTTCATCAGGGATATTGGTCTGTAATTTTCTTTTTTAGTGAGGTCTTTGCCAGGTTTTGGTGTTAGACTGATGCTGGCTTCATAGAATGAGTTTGGAAGTATTCCCTCCTCTTCTAGTGTATGGAAAACTTTAAGGAGAATGGGTGTTATTTCTTCTCTATATGCCTGGTAGAATTCAGAGGTGAATCCATCAGGTCCGGGGGTTTTGTTCTTGGGTAGTTTTTTGATTACCGATTCAATTTTGTTGCTGGTGATTAGTCTGTTTAGTTTTTCTGTTTCTTGCTTGGTCAGTCTTGGAAGGTTGTATTTTTCTAAGAAGTCCGTTTCTTCTAGGTTTTCCAGCTTGTTAGCATATAGATTCTCATAATATTCTCTTATAATTCTTTGGGGGGTATTTCTGTGGGGTCTATCGTTATTTTTCCTTTCTCATTTCTGATTCTGTTTATGTGTGTAGATTATCTTTTTCTCTTAATGAGTCTGGATAGGGGTTTATCTATTTTGTTTATTTTTTCAAAGAACCAGCTCTTGGTTTTATTGATTTTTTTCTATTGTTTTATTCTTCTCAATTTTATTTATTTCTTCTCTGATCTTTATTATGTCCCTCCTTCTGGTGACTTTGGGCCTCATCTGTTCTTCTTTTTCCAAGTTCAGTAATTGTGTCTTTAGACTGCTCATTTGGGAATGTTCTTTCTTCTTTAAATAGGCCTGGATTGCAATATACTTTCCTCTTGGAACTGCCTTTGCTGCGTCCCACAGAAGTTGTGACTTTGTGTTGTTGTTGTCATTAGTCTCCATATATTCTTTGATTTGTTTTGATTTGGTCGTTAACCCATTGATTAATTAGGAGAATGTTGTTAAGTCTCCATGTGTTTGCGAGCTTTTTTGATTTCTTTCTAAAATTTATTTCTAGTTTTATACCTTTGTCATCTGAGAAGTTGGTTGTTGGTTGTAGGATTTCAATATTTTTTAATTTACTGGGGTTCTTTTTGTGGTCTAGTATGTGGTCTATTCTGGAAAATGTTCCATGTGCACTTGAGAAGAATGTGTATCCTGTTGCTTTTGGGTGTAGAGTTCTGTAGATGTCTGTTAGGTCCATCTGTTCTAGTGTGTTGTTCAGTGCCTCTGTGTCTTTACTTATTCTCTGTCTGGTTGATCTGTCCTTTGGAGTGAGTGGTGTGTTGAAGTCTCCTAAAATGAATGCATTGCTATCTATTTCCTCCTTCAATTTTGTTAGTATTTGTTTCAGAAATGCTGGCACTCCTGTGTTGGGTGCATATATATTTATAATGGTTATATTTTCTTCTTGGGCTGACCCCTTTATCATTATGTAATGTCCTTCTTTATCTCTTGCTACTTTCTTCATGTTGCAGTCTATTTTGTCTGATACACGCACTGCAACACCTGCTTTTTTTCTCTTTGTTGTTTGCATGAAATATCTTTTTCCATCCCTTCACTTTTAGTCTGTGTATATCTTTGGGTTTGAGGTGAGTCTCTTGTAAGCAGCATATAGATGGGTCTTGCTTTTTTATCCATTCTGTTACTCTGTGTTTTTTGATTGGTGCATTCAGTCCATTTACATTTAGGGTGATTATCGATAGGTAGGTATGTACTTATTGCCATTGCTGGCTTTATATTTGTCGTTACAAAGGTTTAAGGGCTGCTTCTTTACTATCTAACAATCTAACTTAACTTTCTTCGTAAGTCATTGTAAACACCGTCTGATGTTTGTTTCTCTCCCTTTACTTATTCTTCCTCCTCCATTCTTTATATATTAGGTGTTTTATTCTTTGCCTTTAGTTAGTATTTGGATGGTCTGCTTTCTTTGCTATGATTTTATTTTCTCTGGTGACATCTTTTTATCCTTAGGGGTGCTTCCCTCTAGAGCAGTTCATTTAAGATATCCTGCAGTGGTGGTTTATGAGAGTCAAACTCTGTCAACTTTCGCTTGTCTGGAAATCATTTAATACCTCCGTCATATTTAAATGATAATCGTGCTGGATGCAATATTCTTGGTTCGAGGCCCTTCTGTTTCATTACGTTAAATATATCATGTTCTCTTCTGGCCTGTAAGGTATCTGTTGAGAAGTCTGATGATAGTCTGATGGGTTTTCCTTTGTAGGTGATCTTTTTTCTCTCTTTACCTGCCTTTAATACTCTGTCTTTATCTTTGATCTTTGCCATCTTAATTATTATGTGTCTTGGTGTTGTCTTCCTTGGGTCTCTTGTGTTGGGAGATCTGTTGGCTTCCGTGGACTGCAAGACTAATTCCTTCCCCAGCGTGGGAAAGTTTTCAGCAATTATTTCTTTGAAGACACTTTCTATGTCTTTTCTCTCTCTTCTTCCTCTGGTACTCCTATAATGCGAATATTGTTCCATTTGGATTGGTCACAGAGTTCTCTTAATATTCTTTCATTCCTAGAGATCCTTTTCTCTCTCTCTGCCTCAGCTTCTGTGTATTCCTGTTCTCTGATTTCTATTCCATTAATAATCTGCTGTTAAGCCCGTCGATCGCTTGTCTGACTTCTGCATTGTCTTTTCTCACTTCCCTCACTTCCTCCCTCAGTTCTTGCACATTTCTCTGTAAATCGATCAGTATGGTTATGACTTTTATTCTGAATTCTTTTTCAGGAAGACTGTGCATGTCCATCCCTTCAGGCTCCCTCTCTGGGGTTGTCTGGTTGATCTTAGTCTGGACCATATTCCTCTGTCTTTTCATGGCTATAGAAGTGGTCGCTGGTAGGTGCCATGCATGTCAGCTGGGGTCTTTAAGACTTTAAAAAGAAAGGAAAAAAAAAGGAAAGAAAAAAAAGAAAGAAAAAAAAGAAAAAAGAAAGAGAAAAAAAAGAAAAAACAAAACAAAACAAACAAAAAAACACCCACTGGGAGTAGATTCTGTGGGGATGCTATAGGTGGTGCTGTTGCTCCACTATTCCACAGCTGTGGCTGTGCCACTCTGCAGGGCCCTTTATAGCTCTGGCCGGGGTGGGAACGAATGGGAGGCTGTTGATCTGTGTGGGAAGTCTAAGTGCGGCCACCCTTTCCCAGTCGCCAGCCAAGGGGTCCGAAACTCCCCAGGACTCCCAGCCTGCTGGGTTGAGTGTGCCAGGGCGATCCTCCTCCACCGCTGGGCTCCTGTTTCTTTAAGACCACTGAAAAAAGCGCGCACTTTTCTTTTTTTTTTCTTCCCGGGGGCCGGCTGCCAGGACCCAGGTGCGTTCCCTGCTCAGATCCTGCACCCTCTGTCTCTCCAATCTCCGCTACTCTGCGCGATGTGTGTCAGCGCTCCCGGTGCAGATCACCAGGGCTGGTTATTTTGCGGGCCTGTACTTCCACTCCCACCCGGCTCTGAATCTTCTCCTCCCACCAGTGTGCTGGGGTGGGGGAGTGCTCGGGTCCCGCCGGGATGCGGCTCTGTATCTTACCCGCCTCACAGGGTGCCGAGTCCTCTCAGGTGTAGCTGCAGGCTATGTGTTGTCCTGTATCTTCTGGTCTTTTTTTTAGGAATAGTTGTACTTGTTGTATTTTCATAAATACATATGGTTTTGGGAGGAGATTTCCACCACCCTGCTCACATCGCCATCTTCCCGCAAGTCTATCGCCTCTTTGTACTTTTTGCAGTTTGTTAATTTAGAATTGTCTTCATCCTGGGATTCATCACTCAGATTCTTTATTTCAGGTCATTAACATAGATTTTGAATTGAGAGGGAGGAGTGGAGATTCAAAACATTTTTCTTTCATTGAGTTATAATTTATACACAATAAAACGCACAGCTTCTAAGTGATAATTTAGATGGGTTTTGACAGTTGACGACTATACAACCTTGTAATCACCGTCTGAAAGAAGATACAGAACATTTCTGTCATTTTCAAAATATGTTTGGCAAGAGGGAAGTTTTACCTAAGTTTTTGGTGGTGTTTGTCTTTTTATTGTTTACTTTTAGTTTTTTTTTTTTTTTTAGTATGTTCTGGGTGTGACACCCTTGTCAGATATTGTATTGTAAATATTTCTTTTCCTGGTCTGTGGCTTGCCTAGTCTATAAGTTCATGATGTCTTTTGACTTACATTATTTTAAAAATACAGTGAAAGTCCCATTTATCAATGTTCTTGCTTATGATTAAAGCTTTTTTCGTCCCAGTCATGAGATCTTTACCCACTATATGGTTGTAAAGATAGTCCTATATTGTAAGAGCTTTGAAGTTCTAGATTTTATGGTAAGGTCTGTGATCCATTTTCAATGAATTTTTGTGTATAGTTGATAGAGTGAAACAGGAGTCTTGCATCTTTTTTTTTCCATACAGATGATTAACTGTTCCATGACCATTTGTTAGAAAGACTTCTTGCTTCATTGAATTGTTTTGGTGCCTGGCCTAAAATCAGTTGTGTGGATCTATTTCTTCACAATCTATCCTGTGTTCTTTATTTTTTTTTTCCCGTTATGCCTATGCTATACTGTCTTTATGGTTCTCAGTGGTTTTCAGTGTGGGCATCTGTTTTGATATCCTTGGGACATTTGGCAACATTGGAACCATTTTTAGTTTTTATAGGTGGGGATGTGGGAGGAGGTAGCATCTAGTGCGTAGAGGTCGGAGATGCTGCTGAACATCCTATATGCACAAGATAAGCCCTCACAACAAAGAATTATTCAGCCCAAAATATCAGTAGTGCCACGATTGAGAAACTCTGCTTTGTAAGTCTTGAAATCAGCTAGTGTTAGTCTTCCAATTTCGTTTTTTTTTAAAGAATTGTTTTGACTATTTGCTATCCTTTGTATTGCCTCATATGAATTTTAGAGTCTCATCAATTTCTGTAAAAGAACATATGATTTTGATAGGAACTGCTTGAAAATATGGATATGTCCATAATGCTAGATACTAAAATTTAAATCTAAAATAATGAAAATAGTATAAATAAATAAAATTAAATACAATTAGAAACTTAGTTTCTCAGTTGTACCAGCCATATTTCCAGTGGTCAATAGTCACACGTGGCTTGTGGCTACCATGTTGAATAGCACAACCAGAGAACGTTGCTGTCATCATAAAAGGTTCTTATGGACAGCATAGGTACAGATCAGTACCACTGGGATTTGTTTTTTCTTCTCATCCATGAGTGTAAAGCATTTTTGTGGAAAATCCTTACCAGATGGTCAAAGTTCCATCATGCTCCTAGTTTACTGCTGGTTTTAAATTATGAATAAATTTTGTCAGATGTTTTCTTTATTGAGATGACCAGATGATCTGTCTCCTTTATTTAATAACTTAGTTTTCACATGTTAAATCAACCTTGAGTTCTTCGGATAACCCCCAGTTGGTCATGATGCTAAGTGTTTTTATATATATTACTGGATTTGATTTGGTAATATCTTAGGAATTTTTGTATCTGTATGTTCGTGAGGGATTTTGGTCTTCATTCTTCTTTTATAATGTCCTTATCTTGTTTTGGTATCAAGATGGTATCCTCATGGAATATGTTGGGAACTGTTGCTGGGGGGATTTGCTAATAATTGAGTTCTTACTCTGTGCCGCTTTACAGATACACCTCCTTTAATCTCTGTAATTACGATAGGAGTTAGTAACATCCCTGCATTGCAGGTGTGGAACCTCAGGCTCAGAAAGGTGAAGTAGTTTCCCAAGGGCACACAGGTATAATTGGTGGATCCAGAATCTGATTCTAGGCTGCCAGGACTCTCCAAGACCATCTGTTGAATGGTATCTCCCACTACTGGTTCTATGGGGATGAACCACGCTTGCCTCTGGTGGCAGCAGTCTCTCAGTCAATGAGGCACAGAGCATGACTGCCTGCACTGGGCTGTGTTCCCAGCAAATTTAATTACAATTAAGTTTAATTGTATTTAATTCCATGCCCTGTAGCTGAAGCCCCTTCTGGGCCCCCTTTGGCCAGTGCTAGGTGGACCCTCCTGTCGCCTCTGTTTTTCCCGGAGTGTGAGGGTCCCCTTTTACTATTCTCTGATGAGAAAACTTTGGTGTCCCCATAGGAGCCAGCTCTGGGGGCTGCTGAGGGCACATTCCCATTGTGAGTGAAGCTGGGAGTCGCCCAGAAGGCAGGATGTATAGTCTCTCTCTTTCTAGGGTGTTTGGATATCAATTCATCTGTGAAAGGGGCTCGTTTTGTTCGATTCTGTGATGCGTTCAATATTCCACTCATCACTTTTGTTGATGTCCCTGGATTTCTGCCTGGTAAGTTGCTGACAGAGGTAGGGGCCAGGAGAGGTGGTTTTGCATAGTAAGGCATCCACTTTATTTGAAGACTGTGTAAAATTCCCTAAGGATTCCTAACTTTTCGATATTCTGGGTGTCAAGAAGATGGGGCTGTTTAAGGGGCAGCCTCCCCGGCTCTTTGGGGAGCAGAGGAAGACCTTGCAGCTGAGAGTGGTGACTCCTTCTCATGACCTAGGCACGGCACAGGAATACGGAGGTATCATCCGCCATGGAGCCAAGCTTCTCTATGCGTTTGCTGAGGCAACTGTGCCCAAAGTCACGGTCATCACCAGGAAGGTGAGGAACCCACATGGGAGGCCGCGGGCCCACTTACTCTTAGCTGCAGGGCCATGGGTGGATGGGGCCGAGTTTTGGCAAGGCTGGAGAAGCACTCCTCACCCATCCTTGAAGAGCTCTCTTGAGGACAGCATTTACAATGCTGCACCCATACGCTGCAGCGATGTCCATGGTCATTGCAGGGAAAAGCCAGCAAAGACAACACTGACTGGGGAAGACCTCTGGGCTGTGCCCACACACTCTCTGGCCTGGCTTCTTGGCCTCAAGACACTGGGCCTTCAGTGGCTCCAGGGGGCCGTTCTGACCTTTTGTCCTCATTTCACTTAGCTTCCTGGGGTCTCTCAGGGATGTGGTTTGGTTGCCTCAGGATCTAACATTTAGCTTTTGGGTCTCTTCTAGGCCTACGGTGGTGCCTATGACGTCATGAGCTCCAAGCACCTTTGCGGTGACACCAACTATGCCTGGCCCACAGCAGAGATTGCAGTCATGGGAGCAAAGGTGAGGCCTTTCCCTTCCCAGGCCTAGGCATTGTACCTTCCCAGCATGAGTGTGAAACACAACTGGGAGATGTTGGGGAGGCCAGGGCCGCTGGGATGGGCAGGACTCCAAGGAGGTGGGGCGTGGACTCCCGAGCCCCAGGGCCTGTTCCTCCTCTTGTCCTGCATTCTCATGTCAGGTGCATGCTGGTGTCTTCATGCTCAGGGTGGGAGGGGCCCCAGTGGAGGGAAAGGCATTTGTTTTCCTTAATGGTGTATCCATTAAGTACTTTTGGAGTAACTAGATGGGAAGACATGGTTTCCCCCTCATAGATTCCATGATGCCGTATCTCTGTAGATGTCCATTCTTAGTTTCGAAGAATGATAAGTGCAATTAGAGTGAGTTGAGTGAGTAGAAGCTAACTAGCCTTTGGGAAGATTGGACATCCCCCAACCCTGTCTCATCTGCCAGGGAGGGCCCCAGAGCCACTCGTTTCAGCCCATAGAAGCTGAACTGTAAGTCTGACCCTGGTGACTTGGGGCAAAATACAGCAGCCCCCCCTTATCCACAGGGGATGTGTTGTAAGATCCCCAGTGGATGCCTGAAACCATGGATAGTATTGAATCCTGTGGATACTATGTTTTTTGCTATGCATACATATCTATGATAGAGTAAGGACAATAACTCAATAGAACAATTACAACAAATGCTGTAATAAAAATTATGTGAATGTGGTATCTCTCTCAAAATATCTTATTCTGCTGTACTCGCCCTTATTGTAATGATGTGAGGTATTACACACCTGTGTGACAAGGCGAAATGAGGAGAGTGACGTAGGCAGTGGGACATAGTGCCAGGCTGCTGTCGACTTTCTCGTAACACGTCAGGAGGATCATCTTCTTGACCGCGGCTTACTGGGGGAACTAGACCCCCAGGAAGTGATGTGTGGATGAGGTGGGACTGCTGTGTTTCCTGCTGCTTGGCCTGTTTCTCCTGCCTTTCCTTCTCTGAAATAGCTGTTGAAGTAGATAACTTCCGGAGCCTGCCTGAGCTGACTTTTAGGAGTTTTAGGGGTTCATTTTCCAGTTCTCCTTACTTCCACATTTTCAGTTCAAGCTATTGCCTCTGGCCACTGAATTGTGTGCTCAAGGGCTCAGGATAATGAAAAAGGAGAACAGCATTTTACTTCCTTAGATGCAGGGGACCATGGACCTAACTGGAAAATAGGCCAAACATCTTGGTCTCAAAGAATGGTAAGTGCAATTAGAGTGAGTTGAGTGAGTAGGAGGGAATCTGGGGAAGAAGCTGCTGGCTTTTCCTGGGCTGCTGTCACGGGGCCACAGCTGAGCGTCCCATCCATAGTCCTGGAATTGTGATGGTTGGCTCCAGGTAGTGTCTGCCCACCTCTGTGCTCTTCTCTTCAGTACACTTTGATTCACCAAGAAGTTCGCAACCTCATGGTGATGAGCTGAGGGAGGCCTGCCCAGGTTGAGACCTCTAGCAAAGTTCACTGACTTCTCTCATGACAGGGTGCTGTGGAGATCATCTTCAAAGGGCATGAGAATGTGGAAGCTGCTCAGGCAGAGTATATTGAGAAGTTTGCCAACCCTTTTCCTGCAGCAATGAGAGGTAGGGACTGTGGTGGGGAGGGCAGCTTTGTTCATTTGGTTGGGCCACTGTGTTCTTGTATTCCAGAAGGTGTCACGTCACTCCCTTTTTATCCTCACAGCTGAATCCAGAGACTGGTGAGGGTTAGGGTTGTCCCGGGCAGTCATCAGGCAGTCATCAGTGAAGGCCAGTGGGGCCTGTAGAGGCTGCTTTGGTGACCAGAATCAGAATAGCACTGCTGAAATGACTACGTGTCTTAGTGTTGTTCCAGTTACCTGGTACTGTGTAGAAATCCACCCAACGGAATGGCTTCAAACACCCACCTCTTTTTTCCCTCATGGGTCCCGGGATTCAGCGGTTTTGGTCTGGGCTCAGCTGGGTGGTTCTTCTGCTGGTCTAGAATCAGGCATGCAGCTGTAGTCCTCTAGTAGTTTGGCTGGGGCTGGGTAGTTCATGACGGCTCCACTTACGTGGCTGTGGTGGCTGGCAGCTAGACTGCCTCTCCACATGGTTTCTTATTCAGGAGGTAAATCCACGCTTTCTTATGTGGTGTTGTGAGGGGGGCGCTGCAAGGCACCTTGAGGCCTAAGTTTGGAAATTGGCCAGTGTCACTTTTGCCACATTGTTGGCCACAGCAAGTCACAAGACCAAGTGAAAAACAGGATACACTTCTCAGTTGGAGAAGTGGTGAAGTCACATTGCAGAGGGCTGGGAGGAACTGTAGCGATTTTTGAAAATACAAGTGTATTTTCTTAATTTTATTTCCTACTGGATTCATCTTGGCCAGGAGTGGGTCAAATTTTCCTTTTCTTGCTAAGTGTTTCTAGGCCAGAAGTTGGGGACCTGCCAGAGGAACAGGGAGCTCCTGGGGTGCAGGAAGGGCTCATAGAGCCCAGCCCCTCTTACATCAAGTTGGGTCCTGCTCACACTGTTGGTCCCGGACAGGGTGCCCAGGCTGAGTACAAGATTGGGGTGGTGGCATCACCTGAGTACGCAGATGATCAAATTCTTCTTCTGTGCTTCACCAGGGTTTGTAGATGACATCATCCAACCATCTTCCACACGTGCCCGAATCTGCTGTGACCTGGATGTCTTGGCCAGCAAGAAGGTGCAGCGTCCTTGGAGGAAACATGCAAACATTCCATTGTAAATGAATCAAAAGAAAATAAATTAAGAGTTAATTACTGTCTGGTCATTCGCACACATTCCTGACTTTTGCAATCATGAAACCCAGGAATCTAAATACCAGTAATAACTTGGAGTGGTTTAAGTTTACTAAATTTTAGGAAGATTTCATTTGTGCCTTATTGTAAGATTATTTGCTTTATTAAAAATTTTAACTGATTTTTTTGAGCATTTTTTTATGGTAGAAATCTGAATAATCAAAAAAATAGAAAACAGTAATGTCACCTACATAGAGCTGACCCTTGACACCTCTATGTATTATCTCCCTAATCTCCCATGAATTGATTTTTTTCTCTATAGGTGGGATAATTAGCCTTTAGGGCAAAGTACTTATCTGCTTAGGCTTGTTTCCTTACTTTTAAATAATATTTAAATAAAACACCCCATCTTTTCATTTTCCAGGAACTCTTGGGGATTGAATATTTTCAATTGTGTGTGTGTGTGTGTGTGTGTGTGGTCTGGCAGAATAGATGCTCAGTGAAGGCGTAATACCCCATATTCTTTCAAGAAATGTGTTGGCACATTTAAAACACTTATTTTAGAATTTTTCAAACTTATAGAAATATTGCAAGATTCACCTTCACCTAGATTCTCCAGTTCTTAATATTTTTTACATTTGCTTCATCTCTTCAATAAATAATAAATTATTTTTGTTGACCCATTTGAGTTGCAGAATTGTGACTGTCCCTGAAAATGTCAATGTTTGTTTCCTAGGAAACAAGAGCCATTATCTTACAGTCTTTCAGTATAATGACATTTTGAAAATGTTTGCCAGTTATTTTATAGAATGCCTTCAATTTGGGTTTGTCTAATTGTTTCCTGATGTTTAAATCCAGGTAGGAGTAATGCACAAGAGTGCTCATTCTGTGTATGTCATTAGGAAGCACTGTTAGTTTTCCCTTTATTGATAAAAGTGATCACTTGGTTAAGATGGTGGCTCAAAGTTTACCATTTTCTCTTTGGAATTAACAACTAATTTGGGAATGCTCTTTAGGCCTGTCAACAAACACAGTACTTTTAGTTTCCATTGATTCTTGCCCCAATTAGCTATGTTGACTATAAAATGTTGCATTTCTAACCCTATCATTATGTCTGCATTTGTTAGTTGGTACTCTACTGGAAAATGTCTCTCCCCTCCTGTTTTAATTATCAGTTTAATGGATTTTTTAAAAAACATTTTTCCTGAAATTTTTTTCTGAAAATTTATTACTATGCTAACACTATCAAATTTTCAAACAGTAGTTTATTTTTCTCCCTGTCCCATCCCTACTCCACCCTAAGAGTTCCTTGACACTGGGAACCATATATTATTCAGTTGAAATCCTTGCCTGGTACATAGTAGCTGTTTCATAAATGTTACTCATTTTGTTTTCAAAACTTCCTAATTTGGCCAACTGGGGCTTCTTTAAAGCTGGTTCCTTGATCCTTTTGATATGTCCCAATAATTTTTGGTGCACTTCCTTATATTTTGACACTGGATAGTGTGCCAAGCTCATCTTCTATTTTCTTTGCCAAGCCCTGGAATCAGTGATTTCTCCAAAGCCCTGGTTTCTTTAGATGTCATTTAGAAGCTAAAATTGGCACTAGATGTTCACATTGATGCTGGGGGTGTATCATTTCTTCTAGATATTCTTAGCAGACTAAGAAATTACTTATATTAGCACATAGTATATATATGTATGTGGGGAGCATGTATATATATATTATATATCTTCCTAAAGTCATGAGTTCATTCTGAAACTTGTAATTGCAACCCAGCATATGGCTTCTTCTTTGCCTCTCCCATTTTATATTAATATCTTGTCTCCTCCTAGTGATAAAACTGGCTCCTGTTATCTTTGTTACTCATTTGCTCAATCCAGAATAAATATGTTTCAGAACCACTAGTTTTATCAACAGTAAATCTTCTGTAAATTTAAGACTTTTTTATAATTCTCTTTAAACTGAAGGTACATGGTTATTTGGATGGTTATGTAACTATAACTGGTGGTTATGTTACCTATGTGAAATATCGGTTTGGAAGTTGGCCTTTTATGTTCATAGACCACTATAGTTTTCCCCCATCCTTGGCTTTATTTTGATGACCATGTCCAGCATTAACAGTTAATCAGACTGGAGATCGTAAGTGCTTTCAGCCGGAAGGTCAACACAGAGTGCTGTTCGGGATGCCTCCCGGGATGCACTTCCACATCTGTAGTGAGAGCCCTGGGTCCTTCCACCACTGGTGACCTTCTCGTGGTCTGTGAGCACTCCTTGGATGTTCTGTCATTTCAAGCCCAACCTGACCTAAACCGACGTGTGAGTCTTACCATCTACTATCCCCATTTCCACCAGCTACCCCACCTCTCCAGGGAGCCAGGCTTATGCCCTTGAAGTTACTTTTTTGTTCTCGAGCTTCCTTCTTTCCTCTCTAGTTGGAGAAAGGGAGTTTCCCTTTCTAGTTGGGTTCTTAAGTCCTTTTGCAACAATCTCCCCACTGGCATCTCTTTGTAGCCCCCTCCTAAGATGGAAGTCTTGCTCTATTATTTTCAGGCCCAGATTTTGTTGTGTTCCTCTATTCTAGCAGTTTAGTATACTGCTCTCCAAAATCTTTAGCCTACACAGAAGGTTCTGGTCTGTCCTTCCCTTGCTCACCTATGCATTTTTTGAGCCCACAGTTACCTTGGAGCACACTGAGTAGCTCCCATCTGCTCATGCTCAAAGGGCCCAACTTCTCCATCAGTTTATCTCAATTTGTGAGCTCAAACTGATTCTGCTTATAGCAGGAATTTTTAAGCACCTGATTGTAGCTCCCCATCTCCTTTTTTTCCCCTTAAATCTTAAACATATTTTTGTTTTCCTAACTAGTGGTGAGGTCCTAGGGGACAGAGAATATGTCTTGGCCAGAGGTTCAGCCATTGGAACCTGGGAAAGGAATGGTGGCAAACTACTGGGCTTTTAGAGACCTAGCTATACAGAAGGATCATGCAGGCTGGTTAGCATGTGGTGCAACCTTAAAACTGGCCAACTCAATTTGGGTCAGCCAACCTAGGATTTAGAATGACTTGGGGATGATCATGCTATAGTCCAAATAAAAATGAGTAGAGTACACACAAGCTTGTGTTATTTATTTATTTTTTCTTTCTGAGGAAAGGGTCCAATAAGTGTTTTACAGGTTTAACAGGTCATGAAATCTGGATGGTGAGAAGGACTTGGTGCTATGAGGTAGAGGAATCAGCCCAGTAAAGCCCTTGTACAGAAGCTTCTGGTAAGTCTTGGAATAGAGCTGGTGGTCAAGGAAACACGAAGCTGCAGAACCTTGGAAGCTCTGCTAAGTCAACCAGCCTGTGTGGACTGCAGAATGCCTTGAGAAGGGTAGCAGTGAATATGCTCACTGGCTGCTGTTGAATGAATTTCTCAGCTGGTGTTCTGACCTTATGGGGGAAAAAAATGTTGAGTCTTGCAACCAGAGAAGACTTGGGTTCACTGAGTGAAGCACTGGCAAGTGTCCAGCACATAATACGGTAAAATCATGGTGGACACAGAAGGCACTGAGCAGTACTGGATGTGCTTCAGCCTCAAGTAACAACCAGTTCATCCCAAGCCACACGGATAGTGAGTGGTGAAGCCGGGATTTGAACCCAGGTGGATTTGTCGAGCCCCAAGTCTATAATCTAACCATTTCTGAGTGCTGCCTCTTAACTAATGACGAACTCCTAAGGGTTGGGATGAAAAAGGTGGTGGTCTGCCTCTCAGGGATTGTCTCAAAGAACCCACGAGCTACTAAATTTGGAAAGCTTCCCTACATCATGATGGCCAGTCATCTTTTTGAGTTGTGGGAGGTCTGGGGGCACAGCCACAGTGCTGTGTTTGTGAGGTTCTTCCGGCTTCTCTTCTGGCTGTCTTGGTCTCCCCAGACCAGCTCTCTGCCTCTGGGGCACTGATGCTTTTGCTGGTGCTTTAGATGTTGTCTGCCCAGTCTCAGAAGCCTGTAGACGCTCACCTGTACACCGAGCTGAACTCCTGACTCGCTGACTTGCCTAGACTGCAAGTGTTTGACAGGTGTTGAGAATTTTATGTCCTTAGGTTCCAAAGGATTTCTGCAGAGCTGTGGCTTTATTCTTTCAGTGAGAACTACTGCTCCTCACGCTCTTAACACCACTGTCAGCATGGGGTCGCCACTGTTCCAAGCAGGACCTGTTGTCATTTTTAGTGATGTGGCCCTTTAAAAGTGATGGTGGATAGCACCTCTACAGAGCAAGGCACATGTGGAAGGGATGGGGCCTTACTAGAGTTTGGTCTGATCTGAAAAGCCTGAGTAGGTACTAATCCTTTGTTTTCATGAAGACACTGTTCCCACAAAGACACTGTTTGATGGACTGGCTTTTCTTGGAGAGCAGGGCCAAGTAGTCAAGTCACATCTGGGAGGTTGGCAAAGTTGTCTCAAGGCAGTCATATGGGTACAGCCCGGGTTTGGTATCATAAACCTGTAACCTTCGAGATGAGCTACCACAGAGGCCCATCCTCATCTTTCCTTTTGGCTTTCTGGAGAGCTCACCTGCTCATTTACCCTCCTGCATCCCCTGCCTTTTTTGCACTAGACATCTTAGACCATCTAATGAACACAGCCCAAAGAATGTGGAAGGGCCCAGCAAGTGTAGCGCATGACTTTTTAGAGGGAAATCTGACACCAATGTCGAGAAACCTTTTCTGCAGCCGTATAGAGTCCAGGTGGTCTTTAAAGGGTCATATTAGGGGGAAACCATGCATAAGCCCAGAAGGGTCTGGATCTCAGGCAGCGTAAGGAACCAGGCTATAGACCAGTATTCCGCCTCCAAAGGTCAGCCTGCAAGAGACTTCCTCTTGAACCACAGGCAACTTGACCCTACCCACTCTCTCCACGGAAAGCCAAGGAATGAAAGAAAATTAATCAGCCTTATTTCTCAAAAAAACCAAACCAAAAAACCACTGATACAGTAATTTTGCCATCATTTAACAAATTATCTGAAAGTGCAAACTCTGAAGACCAGCGGGACAAAATCATCTTTGAACCCTTACCTGGTAGGAACAATAGGATGACCACCACAAGCCTGATTTTGAATCGTTTATTAAAGGAAAGGTGAAGCATCAGTTTCAAATTGTACAAAAGGAAAAAAAAAACCTCATATTGCAAATGTACAATTTACAGAATTACTAGCAAAACCAATCAAGGAGACACTGAAAATACAAAAATTCGATTGACTTCAAACTGAACTGGAAACCCATTGGAGTAGATATTAAGCCTTTTTTTGTTGCACGGTAGCCTACAAGTCTAAGTCAGCATCTGTTCCCACGTCAAACTGCCAAGCAACGATCAATCTGCATGTGCCAGGGCGCCACCTCCTCCTGGCTCGCTCCCTGGCCAGAACCACAGGCAGGCAGGGCTGGTGGGTGGACAGTCCAGTTATTTCTACCCCTTCACTTCTGGTGAAGCTCACATTTCTGGAAGAAAGTGAGACCCCAGCCCCCCTAACTGGAGCCCAGGAATTGCTAAATTAGCAGATAAAACATTTTTGGTGACCAAATTTTTTAGAACTGTATACATGTTGAGAAAAATCTGTTTTGTGCCTGCTTACTGAAAGGATGAATTAGATAACCCATTCTGCTTCCCCATCAAACGATAATCATCGTTGGATGCACCGAATTTTTTTTTTAATGCCTTTTGTTTTTGGTAAAAAGGGAAAGCTTCACAATTCTGTTGCAGCTACTTTAAAAATCAGCCCAGAAACAGTTATGGATGGAGTGGTTTGGAAATTCTGAGGCTTACTTTAAAAATCAAAAAGGAAGAAACTAAGTGGGCTCTTTCAATCGATAGCAGCAAATCATAAAAATCTAAGCAGAATATAACTCTAAACCATTGAAGACTGTCCTGAAGATTCATAATTTCTTTCCCCCAAAGAATTATTCTTAATATGCACATTTAACACTGAAATGTAGCTGTATTTCAAGGTAAGCTTAGGAACTTCACCCTCTAAGCACAGACTTCTATGCAGCACATACTTCTATAATTGGTAAACTTAATTCACAAAATTAGCACGTAAGGGTATTAAGTGCATGGGAAGGAGATAGTTATGTTACACTTAAAATTACTTTTGAATGGCAAAGGAGTTCTTCATGATTATCTTTTTAAGAAAACGGATGTCTATGTAACGAATTTGGCAGGGCATGAAATAAGTGGTAAAAATAGCAAACTGATAACTCCAGAACCATTTTGTTTTACTGAGAACTTTATTTGCTGGTAGAAGTTGCTAAAAACGCACAGAACAAATACCAATAGAAAATGTACTGTATTTGAATTTCCCTATTCTATATAAAATGAACGGTGTACAGCATCTGTTGGAAAAATGGCTGCATGGACATTTCTTATTTTATGCCCCCTTATAAATAAAAATAAACCTTTTTATTTAAGAGTATATAAAATCTGGGAATTCATATCCATATCCACAGAGGGTGTGTGGTTTTTGGCAGAGATGCACTGTCAGATTTCCATCTTAGCTTGTTACTATTCTCTTCCATATTTCTGCTTTCCACAAGGTCAACCAAATCCCGTGAGCTCCAAACTCTCTTCAGCAATTAGGACGAGCTGCTTACTCAGAGGTTTAATAAAAATGGTTAGCTTTTAAAACATAAAAAGGCAAAATGTTAAAACGGTTTTTAAATTGTACAACAGGAAAATAAAGTTAAAAATATTTTTTTTTTACTCAATGCTGAGTTTTCATAAAACAGGTGTATAACAGTGTTTATCTTGACAGCTGTTTTAAAAATTTAAAATTTCTTCCTCCCTCCAGAAAAACACACACATCTGTATTGGGATAAGTCCAATATTAGGACACAAACGACTTTCCAGGTCAGTCTTTCTGAGGTGACATTCCCTTGGGTAATTTACACGCTCCTCTTCTGTCACTGCAAAAAGGGATTGACCTCAATCATTTGATTAAAAAACAAATCATATCACATCAAAAGTGTTTTTTCCCCAAACAAGCTATCACAGTATATAGGCCTCTAGCTCTAAATAATAGAGTTCCATATTTGTAAATTTTCTTCAGACTTCAGAACATAGGCATTCCAAATCCCTAGAAAAATGAGAAACACAATTAACTTCATGGATAAACAAGACCCAGAAACCAAAAATCAAAGCAGTAATAATTTAACATTTACTGAATCGTCTTCTATGATAGCTGCAGAATCAAAGAAATCTGGCCTCAGCTCAGCTCTCTCTCGCCGATTTCTTGATGGGGGCTGGAAAGAGAAGCCAGTCACTTAGTTTTTTCCTGAGCTACATTAAGACAACAAAGTGTGCAAATAAGGGTCAATTTTGAAAGGAAAAGAATGTGGCTTTTATATGGAGCATACATATGAAAGATTTCAAATTATAATAAATTCAACATGTAAATACATATAATTTTGGGGCTTATAAACACAGAACATATCTTTGAATTGTAGAATAATTATAAAACCAAATACTGGGTGACAAAACTTCACTAAATTCCCAAAGCAGGTAGATGGAAGGCTACTGATGGGCAAGGAGAGGGAGGTTATAGATCAGAGTGACGTGACCTCACATTTCTTATAAAAGCTTTTCATTATGGAAAATTCAAATGAAGCACAATGTTATAGGCTAAATTATGCCCCCTAAATTCATATGTTGAAGTCTTAACCCCCAAGTACTCAGAATATGACTGTTACTTGGAAATAGAGCCTTTAAAGAGGTAACTAAGGTAGTATGTGTAGCTTCTACTCCAATATGATTTGTGTCCTTACGAGCAGAGACAGGCACAGAGGAAAAGATCATGTGAAGACAAAGGGAGAAGATGGCCGTGTACCAGCCACACAGAGAAGCCTCAGAATGACACCAGCCTTGCTGACACCTTGAGCTCAGACTTCTAGCCTCCAGAACTGTGAGAAAATAAGTTTGTTAGCCACCCCATCAGGGGCATTTATTATGGCAGCCCTAGCAAACTCATTCAGAGGGAAGTAATATGATTAACTCCCACATACCCATCACTCAGCTGCAATAACTGCCAGATCTTGTTTGGCCGATCTTGTTTCATTGAATCTCCGAGTTGTTCGGTCTCCATGTCATTTTACCTATAATTACCTCAATATGTGTTTCTGATAGATGAAACTTAACAAAACCACCATGCTACTTGCCTTAATATCTCCCATCCATATTCAAATTTCCTAATTTCAGAGATGTCTTATCACACTGAACAAAAAAGGTCCATATTCTGCACCTGATGGCTGGAGCACGTACTGTCAGACTCCAACTTAAAGTTGAGGCCAGATACACATGCTGTATTGGAAGATCTAGTAGTATGAGCTCTTTTTCAAGAAGATAATAATAAGGGACCAGTTCCTGTTAATGCCGGAATAAAAAATCTGACTGCTTTGAGAGCATGCTCGAAAAACACATATGCTCCTCCAAATGCCCACAGGTGTCATGAGGGCCGCCCCTGCGGCTGGTCAGTGTTGCCTCCTCCTCACCTCACTCTTCATCCCACAGGGTTTTGGAAACAGGAGCATTATCTTATACCAACACCTTCACACATTTTAATGGAAGAAAAACACTGAATTTTCTTACTAGATCAATAACCATGGTGTCTTCAAATTCTTCATTCATATCTTCTAACTGGCTCCGGGATGACATCATCACATCTTCAAAGATGGGCTCAGCATCTTCCTCCATTAGGCCCCGGCTGAAGGGAAAGGCATGCTTAGGTAGCTACTCAGGCCTCTTAACTGGAGTCCTGGCTCTTTTTTATATTCGGTCTTCTAACCAGTGAAAGCACACAGTCCAGTTATAGCCAGTAGACTGCACAAATTATGGTACCGACTTTTGGGTAATATTCATTTGGTTCACTCAAGATTTCATCTCATCAGAAAGAAGTGTTATTTAAATGCAATAACAATAATAGTAAACGTTTGTTTAGCTATGGGTCGATTCCCACAAAACTCTAATTTTACTCCAAATTTCCAGATGAGGAACCTGAGGCACACAGGCTTTAGAGCCTGCCCAGACCACGTAGCCTGCAAGCGGCGGCACTGGGAGACCCCGAAAGCCTCGGGAGCCATGCCTCCGTTCCTGTCTTGCACTGCACAGCACATCCTGAATTACAATTTAACTCCTAAGCGCCAAACATCAAAGAAACCCAAGTCATTCCACAAAATGACCAGCATCGCAGTCATTATGTTCACGTGACACTTGACGTAACACTTACACCGCGTGTCTTACTCCACTCCTCACTTTCATGTAGTTCATTCCTGTTCTGTCCTTCCGATTTAAGTCTTCCAATTTTGGCTGGCCTAACCAAGAAATCTGCATCTGAGGACTAAGAGAGAGCGCTATTATTCATTCTGTGGAAGCAGATGGTACATATAGCGAATCAGTTCCATGCTAAGAAGGCCACAGCTGGCTGGCCCCCACTAGGGAGGGAGCTGGGTTTATCCCAGGGCCAAGGGTGACACCATCAGTGAAGGGTCTGTCTGCACGGAACCAGCAGTAAGTTACCCAAAGAGATGCCTAAGTTTCCAAGAGAAACTGGCTGTGGCTAGTTGTTAGGTGTGAAGGAAACCACAATATGTCACCCCAAAATATGCCTCTTTAAGATTAAAAATTATTTTGAGCCAAAAGCAATACAAAAATCAGTAAACACAGAAAAAGCTCTCCCTTTTCTGCATCAAGCCAGGAAATAAATCCTCAGTTTACTGGAGACAGACTGATCAGCCCAGAGATGGCGCCCAGAGGGATTTGCCAACAAACTATTAAACTAGTTAAGGAAGATGAAGACTACCTAGTCCTCCCTAGTTGGACTACTTCCCTTTGTCTTGTCAGTTCTGCACAAATCTACCATGTGTATGAAAGGGATAAAAAAAGCTTCCTGGTCTGGTCTCTTCAGGTCTTCATTCTCTTGTGAAAGCTCCCACGTACATGGAAAAATTCAATAAAATTTGTATGCTTTTCTCCTGTGAACCTTTCAGTTTAATTTTCAGACCCAGTCAGGGACCCTAAGAGGGTCAAAGGAAACTTTTTCCTCCCCTACAGGTGCTTAAATTATGAGCTTCATTCCCCAAACACCTATACCTCCAAACAAGAGCACCCCCCTCAGACCTCTGGGCCCAGGTGCTGTCCTACTTGCAAGTGTTCCAGTGGGACAGCCAGGCCTCTAAGGGACATAATGCTGCTGGCCTGCTGGCTCAGAGCACTCCAGAGTTGGACATGGAAGGGTGTAACTCATTTTTTTCTCAGTCCTTCTGAGGACATTTGGAGTCAGGTGCATCCTGGGCCAAATCTTCACTATGCTCTATACTTCCTGGCACATGGACACTTGCATCAACATACCTTTTGGGAATTTTACAGGATATAAACTTTAATGGTTTTTAGTAGGTAAAAATCTGTCACATGCAGTTCTAAGCAACTGTCTTTATATCATGTGGGGCTACCACCTTGATTAATAGTGTACACCTATCGCAGAGAAAAGCACGGAGACCGTGGCCAGTGGTAAAAGGTCAGAGAAGCACGGCAGGCTGCTCAGATAAGGAGGAACCTGCATGTAGGAAGTGGGGTGGGAATACTGGTCTCTAAGAATTTCCAGTTACTCAATGACTGGCAATGGTCATCCTTTCAGCTCTGAAGAAAGGGGGCTCTCAGTGCAGGGATGCCTTATGAAAACCTAGGATCTGAATACTTCTAACACTGCCTCTTCCCAACCTGCTAAATTTGTTGAGTTGAGGTGAGAATTCTCTCTTTTATCCATCAGAGTAGTTCAAGCACCATCACAATATGAGTGGAAACAGAAGTTTGAGGAGTTAAGAGAATTTCAAAGTTGGGTGGAAAACAAAAGTTAAGTTTCTTTATAGCAAAAGTCATACCACCATCCTGCCTCTTCTACAATTTTCAGGGCACTGGTACTTGAAAACATTTTAATTGCTCGTGTGGAAAAGGTAAGCCTTTGATCCTCTCTTAGAGGAAGGGCAAAGTTCTCAGAATTTAAAAAATTTATCTTAACAATACTTAATCCAGGAACAGTTTATGTTTAAAATATAAACTTAACTAAGATGAAGTACTATTAATTAAATGGATTATAAAAGTCTGTTTGGTGTAACAAAAAGACTAGTAACAAACTCAGCAGAGACTCTTACAGACTCTCTTGCTAAGGACGTAACTTGAATGTCTTCTTGGCAAGTACCTGAGAACAAACAGACTTGCCTAATGAATCTGTGCCTTAACTGGAGTAAGCACTCAGTGAGATACATGCGCTCATACAAATCTCATACAAGTACATGAGATACCGTGCATTTAAAGGTCTCTGGACTTTGGGGAACTGATATTTATAAGTGTTTGCAGACTTACACATTTTCTAATATAAATATCTAACCTTTATTTACAGTTTTGTTTTTCATGAACTGATCAGCAATATGCTCTGATAAAATAAAATTTTTCTTTAAAGGTTTTTCTCTAACAGCTAAAAGGTTTTATGCCAAAAACCAAATTTTTACTACTTACTTGTGCAAAAAGTCAGGTTCAGAACCATGTTCAGACTCAGGTTCCTGAATCTGTTCTCCCATGGGCCGACTGTTCTCCCGCAGGACAGTGGAAGTAAGCGGTGGTGCTGGCAGGGGGCCAGGAGTCTGAATCATGGTGTCAGTTCTGTTTAGCCATGTATTATCCAAACTTTCATCTGTAAAGTTCCAGTTAGAGTCACAGAATGTAACGGATGGAGTGAACTCTGGCAGACGTGGTAGCACAGACTTGAAGAGGATGGCTCTGGAGCTGCCCAGTTTGAATCCCAGTTACACCACTCACTCGTGTGACTTTGTATATGTCATTAAGCTTCCAAAACTCAGTTTTCTCATCTACCAAATGGAGTATCAGTACTGAACCTCATAGAGTACACTGTAAGGATTAAATGAGGTATTATATCTAATCAAATGTTAGCTATCCTCACATATCATCTCTTCCAAGTCCGTCCATTCTTAAGAATTAATTCACCTTATATAAAAGGGGAAGAATGGTGCCAGCCGCAGACCCCTCTAACCTTTCTGTGCTCAGGCAATAAAGAGCCTATTTCCTATGCCTTCCAAGGGCCCTGGGCAGCAGCACTGAAAGCCTCGATGGCCTTGACTGAGAAGACAGTCAATCCCGTGGCCTGACTGGACGACTCACCTGGGAAGTGACTCTTTTTGCCGGGCTCTGTGTTGGGGTGTGTGACAGGCGGTTTTCAGGCCTCTGAAGTTCTGCCTCATCAGGGCAGCTTTCCGTGAGCACCCAGCCCCAACCTCCCGTTCTTTCTCAACTTCTGGCTGACAGAATCATTCCTGCTTGCTTAGGACTTAACTGTGCCTGTCCTGAATCGGCAGGTGATTTGTCAAGTGTATCTGTTATCTCTACAATTAGATTTAAGTAGATTAAAAGCATTATTTGCATACCCAAGCTATATCCTGATATAAATGTTAAATTATAAAGTTTTTACCTATACAAATTTTAAGTTACTTTAATATGGGGAGACTTAAAAAAAAAAGGATTACTGCTGTTTTTCCTTCTGATGAATTTTAATCACAAAGTATAGTATGAATTCCATTGTCTTTCCTCTTCCATTAAGTCTCAGAGCTGTGTGTATGCTTCAGGCTCCTTATTCGCTATGAAGCATTCCATCTCTGTCAGTGTATTTACCAAGTTTCAAACATTTTGTCAGACACATCTCTACATTCTGGATTGGCTTTTCTGTCCCCGGAAATACCTACCTCTTGTCTGGTTAAGATAATTTCACTGATCTGAAGCTCAGATCTTTTCTTAGTTACTGAATCTCCTCTTAATCAGCAGAGATATTATTTTACCTTTTTTATTCATACCACTTTTCATTCAACATTTAATTCCAGACTTATTAAAAACTTTAATTCTCTGTCACACTTAAAACTGTATGATCATTAAGAATGGTTGTCATTTAGGTTCCTAACCTGGTGAATTCATTTTTCAGCTCTACTACGTCATCTTTTACAGAAACTGTTTCCTGATTTTCATTAATGGTTTGGTCACTCCCTGTTTATGTCCCAGGGAACCTGCAGGCCCATCATAATACTTACCATGCTGAACTGAAATTGCCTGCTTCCCTCTCCATCTGTACCCAGAGCTCTTTGATTAATTTATAACCTCATCTACCATAGTTCTTAGGCAGGTGCTTGGTAAAGACTTTCTGAATGAATGAATAACTTGAGGAAGAATCACTCTTCCTTCTGAAGAAATCCTGAAACCCCTGAAGATTCCTCAATGAAAATACTTCTTGTAAAGTTTTTTCATCTTTACCCCAAACAGATGACACTCTGTTGCTTTGAGTTCTGGGCAAGTAACCTCTCCCATAGTCACTTGGTAAATTTCAAACTAACACAGAGGAAGTTTTCTTTTTTCACAATTTAATCATCACCAAATTAGGTTATCTGGTCCATATATGTTTTTTTTACTCCTGAAGTAAGAGTGCCCCATTAGTGAACTATACAAGGTTACCTAAATTCTCTAAGCCTTAGTTTTTTCTGTATTATTTTATGGATACTAGTGTTAAACTAAGTTCATTTATAAAACATTTATTCAGCATTTAGTAGCATTTGTAAAGCATGACCTAAATGCTTTATAAATATTAGTCAAATGAATGATTAAATGATACAATGCACGTAAAACACATTCTTGGCACATAGCAAAGATGTGATGAATGTTGGCTAATGTATTACATCTAGAAAAAGCTGCGAGTAGGGGGAAAATATATAGAGAGAGATATGGAGCACCCTGATGGCTCTAGAGGACATTTTCAAATGGAAATGAATTACTTAAGTCATTCTTTAGAGCAAAGTTTGGGATTCTACACTACAAAGACAGGGTTTTGGTTTTCTTTCTGTGGACCAAAAAAAATTTTAAGTCCTAAAGCTCAAACTTGAAAGGAAATCTTGAACTTTAACTTAATTCTGTAAATATTTTCAAATCTTTTATTCTCTTTGAAATATATACATTTTCAGCCTAATCCACTGACTGATGCTAGATAAGGGGCACTGCTGTACGATGATGATGACATTGTGACAACAGCAGCTAACACTGATTGAATGCTACTTGTACGCCAAGCACTGTGGTAAGGAAGCACTGTGTGTGTACTGAGTGTTTTATTTGGAGTATCTCATTTAATATTCACAAAGCTGACAGGACAGGTACTCTGATCATCCTTCATTTGATCAGTGATTGAGGCTTAGAGATGTTAAGTAACATGTTCAAAGGCCACGTAGCTGAAAATGAGAAAGCCAAGTTTGAATTCTGAAACTCTTGATTTTAGAGTTTGTATTCTTCATCAAGTCAATATGACCTCCCCAATGATGAGACATATTATTTAAATTCTACTTTGCCACATATTTTATCAAAATTGTTGACGAGTCACTATTTTTCAAGCAGCAGAGATGAGATGCTGAATAGTAAATAGAAGGCTGAAAAAAGGAGTGGAGCAGGATTCAGATCACTGCCCTCCTCTCCTCGGTTTGAAGAAAACTTATTAGGAGATTCATGGAGGTGGGAGAACACTATTTGAAGAAATAAACTTTTTTACTTTGAGTTTTCATAGTTTAAGACTAATGTTTTGTTTTAATGAAGCAATTTTTAGTCTTTCTGGATATATGAATATTTACATTGATCACATTTTCACGGCAATTCAACTCATTCCCCACAGTCCATGATGGTTATAAAACCAGATTTGACTATCTTTATTTTAATGTACAAAACAAATTATTCATCTAAGTGGTAGAAATGGGAAGTTCTTCTGGTATACTCAATTTGCTGCAGAGAAAAGTGAATATACCACAACTACCCACAACTCACTAGAATCTCTTATATTAGAATGAATTCTGATATTTTTCTGTATCAGACATCTATCATATGGGGATCAATTTTATAAACCTTCATAACTACGCCCTCTTCTTCTCTGTGACTGTCGACCTCTGTGTTTCATGCTCTTGCAACTTCTTTTTTCTTGACCCTTCTCTGTCCCACTTTTTGTCTACGTTTTGGCCTGAACCTCTCAGTGTGTATCAAATATACAAGGCCATAATGCGCTTAACAGTATTATCTTGCTTCAACAGATTATTTGCTACTTTATCTCTATAATATCAGGCGAACTACGTGTGTCTCACTGAGACAGAAGACTTACCTTCTACTCGTTTTTTGTGCAGTGGGGGTCGGCCTTTCTTACTCCTTACTGACGAGGTCTTACTAGTGCTGCTTCCACTGTTCACAGACATTCTGTCGTCTTCGCCTCCGGTGACTAGCGAGTTTCTGTAGGAGATGAGTGGAAGCCATACATCTTCCCTCCTTTCCATCATTTGCTCCGTAAGGAATTTTTCCAGATATGAATGACTAGAAAGCACAATGCAAGCAGCAGAGATTTTCATGGAAGCATGTCATGTGTCACTTACTTAACTTCCTCATAACCTGAGGTGCTCTTTCTGAAGATTCTCAAGAATCTTAAAGACACACATTAAACTGTTAACAGTGGTGACCTTTAGAAAGATAGGGATGAGAATTTAAGATTTTTCTTCACATATTCCTGGAATACTTTTAAACAAGCAAATATATTGCTAAGGGTGTGTGGTCCTTCCTATATTTCTGACTTTATTTTTAAATACTAGTGTTAAAAAATTCATAAGTTTGGTTCAAAGATGTTATTGAATTTTATTTAAAAAAGTTTAAACCAGGGAAGGATTTCTAGAATGGTGGAATGAGGAGCTTAGCATACCCTCCTCCCCAGCAGAACAATCTTTTAACTGGTAAAAAATTATAAAAGACAATCACTGAAAGTCTTCAGAAATTGTCCTAAGAGCATATATAGCAAATGGAGAAACAATTATTCAAGAAAATCTACTAAACTCTCAATAAGTGAGAATTTGTAGCATATAAACCATAACCTGCCCCCTGTGCCCTTCTCCCCTGTCACAGTTCTGTGTTATGGAAGCTGTATAGGGACTCTACTCTGGGCAGACATGGGTAAGAAGAGGGGGCTCTCTCACTCTCTCTGTCTCTAGCTACCTTGGAAAAAACAGGCAATTGGTGTGGTGGAGAAGCTCTAGTCTAGGCAGCAGCTGGGAGGAATGAAGCTCCCTTCCCTTACTTGTGAGGCAGTAAACTCTAACCCAGGCACAGTAGGCTTAGAATACTGGGGCCCTGATTGCCCCACCTCAGAGGCTCCCTTATGGAGCACAGATTCCACACTTAGAGGGGCAAGCAGAGAAACAGGGGTTACCCCTGGCCCACAGAACAGGGTGTTATTCTGGGAGAAGAGAGATACAGCCCCAGCCCTCAGCTCCTGTTAGTGGCATACGAGTTCTGCCTCAGGGCTGAGGCAGACCAAAAGATGAAGATCTGCAGCTGTCTGGGAGTACTGACTTTATCTGGAATCAAGTATAGACAATTCCTTGCTTAAGGGTGTTGCTGAAAACAGTGGAGATCTTGATGAAAAGCAAGTAAAGAGGGTGTTGGTGCTCTCTGATGTGTGCAGAAACAAACGAGCATAGAGCAGCCAGACATTTAACATAGGTTTTAAAAGCAGCCAGATGCCCTCCTGGGATCACAGTCAATCCTGGAAGTTGGGGAAGGCTCTGCACTTATGCTTAAGCTGTACCTACTCATGGGCAAACAGACAGGGGGTGGGGGGTAGCCCTGAAATCATTCCCTAAGACCCACACACATTTGCCAACACAGGGTGGAAGCCTCACTGGCACAAGGGGCTTGAGCACAACTTATATAATCAAACAGTCTCTGACAATAAGCTGCTCTGGCCCAAGAGCAGTTCCTAGGAAGCCAGGCTGAAAAATAAAATGACAATAGACTGTTTTCAGTTCTGCACATAAGGAGCCAACAGTTGTCATCTTAAAAGCTGAACAGACTGAAAAATCAACAACTCTTCTTGGATTTGTAAGAGAGGAAAATCACTGCCCTGAAGATCTGCAGGTGAGCAGGGGAGGTCACGGCTTAGTGGGGCAGACTCACGAGCAGAAGTCACCTTTGGAACCATTGCTGGGGCAGGAGAACCTGAGCTGTAATTCATGAATTGCTGGACACTCACTATAGACAAGTCTGAGAGTTAAAAAGTTTAGGGGATCCAGAGATTTATCTCCAGAAGCTCAACCAGGTTCCCACAGTAAATATCAGAGAAAATTCCATTTGTGTTTCCAGCAGGGGGAAGGGAAAAGAAACATTTTGAAATCTGCCAAAGTATATTGTTCTTGGCAAGGCCTCTCCTTAGGGGAAACTAGTTAGCAAAGCCTAACTTGCTGGGTATTATTAGAACCTAACTGAAATGGGAGAAGGGTAATACCCTACTGCAGCCCACTCTACCGATCCTGTCCCACCTAAGAGTGAAGAAAACAAATGAAGAAACACTTGTGAGGTTCATAGTCCAGAGGCATAAACTTACTGAAAGACTGAGACCTAATCACAGGACTACAGAACATGCCCCCTCCTCCCACGCCTCATGGCCACAGTACTGAAGGTGCATTCACAGCGATTCCTTTTACCCAGTACCACCTTTGGAAATCATTGTTGGGGCAGGAAAACCTGAGCTGTAAATTCAAAAGATCAATAAAATTGATATGCCTCTAGCCAGGCTATCTAAGAGAAAAAGAGGGAGGACACAAACTCCTCACATCAGAAGTGAAAAAGGACACACCACTATAGGTGCTATGGACACCAAAAGGAAAATTAAGGAATACTATGAACAACTCTATGTCCACAACTCTGATAATCTAGATGAAACAGACCAATCTTTGAAACACAGTTTGCCAAAGCTCACAAAAGAAACAGACAATCTGAGTAGGCCTGTATCTATAAGATGTTGAACCAATAATTAATAACCTTCCAAAGCAGAAAGCACCAGGCTTAAATGGGTTCACTGGTGGATTCTAAGCAAACATTTAAGGAAGAAAATATACCAATTTTCTACAATCTCTTTCAGAATATAGAAGCAGAAGGGAATACTTCATAACTGATTATATGATGCTGACATTACCCTAAATACCAAAACCGGAGAAAGATATTATAAGAAAACTACAGACTAGTATCTTCATGGACAATATTGAAGAACAAAGTTGAAGGAATGACACTACCCAACTGTAAGACTTACTAAAACTGCAGTATAATCATTTTGTAATATATGCATATTTCAAATCACATTATACACCTTAAATATAGACAATATTATATATATCAACTAAATCTCAATCAAGTTGAGGAGAAAAGGGAAAAAAAAGCTACAATAATCAGTACTGTGTGGTAGATCAATGGAACAGAATTGAGAACTCAGAAATTGAACCACATAAATACAATCAACTGATTATTGACAAAGGAGCAAAGGCAATAAAAGGGAAGAAAGACAGTATCTTTAACAAATGGTGCCAGAACAACTGCACATCCACAAGCAAAAAAAAAAGACAGACCTTATACTTTTCACAAGAATTAAGTCAAAATCAATCCACAGACCTAAATGTTAAATGCAGAACTATAAAACTCCTAGAAGATAACAAAGGAGAAAATGTAGGTAAACTTGCATATGGTGGTAACTTTTTAGATACAACACTAAAGGCAAGATCCATGAAGAAATAATTCATACTTTTTAAATGAAAAGCTGGATTTCATTAAAATGAAAAACTTTTGCTTTGCAAAAGACACTGTCTAGAGAATGAGAAAACAACCACAGTCAGAAAATATTTGCGAAATCCACGTCTGATTAAGGATTGCTGTGTAACATACTCAAATAACTCTTAAATTCAGCAATACAACCCAATCAAAAAATGGTCAAAGAAACTGAACAGGTACATCACCAAAGAAAACATACAGATGGCAAATAAGCACATGAGAAGACTGTCCACATCATATGTCATCAGGGCAATGAAAATTAAAAAGAGATGTCACTAGGCACTTATTAGAATGGCTCAAATCCAGAACAGTAATACTAAATGCTAGTGAGGAAATGCTGATTCATTGCTGGTGGGAATGCAAAATTGTACAGCAACTCTGGAAGACGGTATGGCCATTTCTTACAAAACTAAGCATACTCTTACCATGCACTTCATCAACTGCACTCCTTGGTATGTACCCAAAGTTGCTGAAAACTTAGTCCTCACAAAAACCTGCACAGGGATGTCAACAGCATCCATGCACAGGGATGTTAGAATGTTATGAATAGCAGCTTTATTCATAACTACCAAAACCTGAAAGCAATGAAGATGTCCTTCAGTAGGTGAATGGATAAACTGTGGTCCATCCAGACAATGAACTATTATTCAATGCTAAAAAGAAATGAGCTATTAAGCTATGAAAACACATGGCAGAACTTTATTTATTTATTTATTTATTTTTTGTATCATTAATATACACTTACATGAACATTGTGAATACTAGATTGCCCCTTATCAAGTCCCCACCACATAACCCAATACAGTCACTGTCCAGGAGCGTAGTGAGATGCTATAGCATCACTACTTGTCTTCTCTGTGCTATACTGCCTTCCCCATGCCCTACCCCCTACATTATATCTGCTAATCATAAGGCCCCTTTTTCCCCTTATCCCTCCCTTCCCACCCATCCTCCCAGTCCCTTTCCCTTTGGTAACTGTTAGTCCATTCTTGGGTTCTGTGAGTCTGCTGCTGTTTTGTTCCTTCAGTTTTTGCTTTGTTCTTATACTCCACAGATGAGTGAAATCATTTGATACTTGTCTTTCTCTGCCTGGCTTATTTCACTGAGCATAATACCCTCTAGCTCCATCCATGTGACATGGCAGAACTTTAAATAAACATTACAGTGGAAGAAGCTGACCTGAAAAGGCTACGTACTCTGTAATTCCAACTATATGACATTTTGGAAATGGCAAATCTATGGAAATGATCAGTGGTTTCCACAGATTGGGAGGAGGGGAGGAAGAATTAACAGGCAGAATACAAAGGATATTTAGGGATATAAAAATACTTTGTATGGTATCAAAATAATGGATACATGTCATTATATTTTTCTAAACCCACAGAATGTACAATACCAAGAGTGAACTATAACATAAACTATGACTTTTGGGTGATTATCATGTTCCAAGGTGGGTTCATCAGTTCCAGAAGGTGTACCACTGTGATAGGGAATGTTGATGATGGGGGAGGCTATTCATATAGGGGCAGGGGGCTAATGGGAATTCTCTGTTCCTTCTCCTCAATTATGCTGTGAACCTAAAACTACTCTTAAAAAATAAAGGTAAAGTACATTAATTAAATCAAATCACATACTTCCCCGTTAGTGTGGAAGACTGTGTACACCTAAGAGCTGCCCTTCTCAGGAGCAATTAGAGAGGGAAATTCCAAGCTGCTAGTCCCCTGGCTGACTATGGAGCAAAGTAAGCACCCTGAGCTGTGACAGGAGCCTTCAAGTCACACACACACCCAACCATCAAAGGTAAAACTCTAACTGGCTGGGGAGGTTTAAGCACAACCTCTGATTGATAAAAAGCGTAGGCTGATGTAGGGGTAAACCCTAGGTGCTGAAGCCAAATGGTAAAAAAAAAAAAAAGATCTGAGCAGGGACAGCAGAGACTGCACACTGCAAGAGGAAGAGACTCACGCAGTTTGTTTATCCAAGTCTCTAAACAAATGGTCAAGCAAACAACATGCATCTCCAGGGAGGCAGAGAATCCGTAGGAAGAGAGAGTAAATATTGCACAATGTATCATATATGCAATATGTTATCTAAGATGCTCGGTTTTTGGCAAAAATGTATGAGAAATGTAAAGAAATAGGGCTGTGGGACCTAAATAGAGCAATAGACACTTGGCACCCAAAGATCACGAAGCAATTATTTAACTATGTTCAAAGAACTAAAGAGAACTATGTCTAAAGAATTAAAAGTATGACATCACTCTCTCATTAAATAGAGATTATGAATAAAAAGAAATGAAAAAGAACCAAATGGTAATTCTGCAATTGAAAAGTACAATGATGAAAATTAAAAATTCACTATAGGCACCCAACAGATTTGTGCTGGAACAAGAATAAATCAGTAATTGTGAAGATATATCAGTAGAGTGTATGCAATCTGAAGAGAAGAAAAAAGAACAAGATAAATGAACAGAGCCTGAGAAAGTGGGATATCATTAAGTGCACTGACTGTATAATGGGAGTACCCAGGGAAGAAAGGAGCAGAAACGAAATTTGAAGAAATATGGCTAATTACTTCTAAATTTTATGAAAAACATTATATATCCTCAGAACTCAACAAAATCTAAACACCAAATGCAAAGATGCATACACACAGATGCATCAAAGTCAAAATGTTGAAAGCCAGAGATAAAAAAAATATCTTGCAAATAGTTAGAGAATAGTAACTCATTATACACAAAGGACTCCAATAAGCTTAAAAGCCAAGTTCTCTTCAATGGCAGCTGGAAGGCAGTGGGATAACATAGTCAATGTACTTAAAATAAAAAACTGCAAACAAGAATCCTACCTCTAGCAAAGCTGTATTTCAAAGCTAAAGATGAAATAAAGGCACTCCCAGATGAACAAAAGTTGAGAAAATTTGTTGCTGGCTGACCTGCCTTACACGAAATGCTAAAAGAAGTTCTTCAGGCTGAAAGCAGATGATACTACAGAGTAATCTAAATTATATGAATATACAAAGAGAGTGGTAAGGTAATTACTAGGTATTTATAAAAGATAATATAATTGCATATTTACTTGCCCTTTATTCTTTATACTAATTTAAGAAGCAATTACATAAAACTATACATATCACTATATTGTTGGGCTATAACAGAGCTGTAATATATTTGAAAATAAGCACAAAAGAAGTGAGTGGGAACAAAGATGTATTAGAGTGAGGAAACGATGCCAGATGGTATTTCAAATCCACAGGAAAAAGTAAAGAGAACCAGAAATGGTAAATAAGAAGGTTAAAACATAATAAACTCCGTAAGTATATACTTGGTTTCCTTTCTTCTCTTAGCTTATTTAAAAGACACACATTATACCAGGTAGTAAGTTTAACAACATATACTTCTTTGTAACATATTGAGATGAAGTATGTATAACAATAATGGCACAAAAAAGGGCGGGAGCAAATGGAGCTATATAGCATTGGAATTTTTGTATTTCCTCCTAATAAATCTGAAGTAAATTTTTATAAGATGAACATTGTAATGCCTAGAGAAACCACTAAGAAAATAACTAAAAAGGTACAATTAAATATTTTTGAAAGAAAATGTACTAGGAAATATCTACTTAATATAAAACAAGGCAATAACAGGAAAAAACAAAGACAGAGACATAGAAAATAAAATACATAATGGCAGAGATCTAATAATATGCTTTTTACAAGAAACACACTGAGATTCAAAGACAGAAAGGCCAAAAGCGAAAGGATGGAAAAAAGGTTGTGACAGTAAAAGAGCTGGAGGGGTTACTTCAGTAACAGACAAAACAGACTTTAAGACAAAAATTACTAGAGAGATAGAAGGATTTCACAATGATAAGAATCAATCCGTCAGGAAGATACAACAATTATAAACATTTATCTACCTAACAACAAAGCCCCAAAATACATGAAATCAAAAACTGACAGAATTGAAAACAGAAATAACAATGCAATAGTAAAAGTTGGGAGACTTCAATATCATACTTTTGATAATGGGCAGAACTAGACAAAAGATCAACAAGGCAACAGAAGACTTGAACAACAGTATGAACAAAACTATAAGCCAGCTGGACCTAACAGACATCTGCAGAACAAAACTCCACTCACCAACAGCAGAAGAACATACGTTCTCCTTAAATAAACATGGAACATTCTCCAGAATAGACCATATGTTGTTCCATTAAACAAGCCTCAATAAATTCAAAGGGATTAAAACCCTACAAAGCATGTTGTCTAACCACAACAGAAGGAAATTAGAAATCAATAATGGAAGAAAAATTTGGAAATTCACAAATATGTGGAAATTAAAGAAAACACTCCTAAATAAACAATGGATTAAAGAAGAAATCACAAGGGAAATGAAATACTTTGAGATGAAAGAAAACAAAAATGCAAGATCCCAAAACTTATGAGATACAGCTGACATAATGCTTGGGAAAATGTATGCCCAAATGCCTGTAATGAAACTTTTCAAACCATCCCACCGAACACTGGTCATTCTCTATCATATCCTATTTCAGTGCCTGAAACTCTTGTTCATATGTTTATGCTGTCTTCCTGCATTAGAACATAAGATATATCATAATATGTACATTATATACATCTTATAAGATGTATATGTATATTATACACATCTTATTATATATGTATAATATGTACATTATAATTATATACATTACCAACATGAAGTCAACACCTTTCCTTAGAACAATCATTCACATTCACATAAGCTTTAACTGTCTCTCCAAATTTCTCTTCATTTAGCATATTATTTTAACTGACTCACCTACCAATTTATAAATTTTGAGATCCATTACAGAATTACTCTCTTTTCTAGTCTGTTCTAAATGAAACAGTCCATCAAAAATTTTTTGAAAATTGAATATATTTCTTTAAACTGTTAGCAGTTATCAAAAACAGAAATCAATTGTCTGAACAAATCAAATCAAACTAAACTAAAACATAATTAATATAAAAGGAAAGAATGGGTTACACAATGGCCTTGCCAATGCTCATACATCTCTGAATTTCAGAATAAGAAATCAATTCCACTTTGTTTAATTTAATCTTGCAAATTCTAGGGTACTGAAACTGTAAAGAACAACTATAAAGCTTGAAAGAAAATTATAGTTCCTTAAAACAATCAGAGCCTAAGCTATTAATGATAGTTGTATCTAGATGATTAAGTTTTTCTCAAAAAATAAATATTGATACCATGATTAAAAGCCATTTTTCCTGCAATGTGCAACTTACACAGTCTTCTTGTCCTGTCGAAGAAGTTTAGAAGAAAATTCACTTAGTACTTCCAGGAAAGCCAGATTAGGAGGTGGATATTCCTGTCCTTTCTGATTTTGGTATTTAAAGGCAAATTCTATACCATCCCTGAAGTAAAAGAAAACATTATCTTATTTTTCCAGATAACTAGTATAGCTCTCTCATGTGCTAGAATTTCAACTGGAAGGCAGTGAAATCATCATCAAAGGTAGCAAAATCTGATAAATCCAAATGGTAAAATAATGTTAATTTGTATGACACAGTAATTATTTGCATAATAGTATTTAATTTTATTACTTAAAATAGAAAACATGAATTGTGAAAAATAATTTAAAAAATAGCTAAACAGCCACAAAACTAAATTCCCATGTAAATCTTTTAGGGTTAACAGAATACCCTGGAAAGATAATTAGATTGTCAAAAAATCCGGTTCTTAAGAGTTGCTCATGGTACAAGCAGTTTTGAGTTTTTGCTATGGTACTTAAAAGTTTTCAGTCATTCAATTTTCAGTTATGAATTGAGGTTGGCCAAATCAATACTGCACAGTGTTTTAAAACACATCTGCCACAATACTTTCTCACTCATAGATAAGAATACTGTTAAACTTTACTTTCTATACTATATAAGGTGAAAAACTGAGATTTTTTTTTCAAATTAAAGATGCCTTCTTAGTTGAGAATCACTAGACAATCAAGTTCTTATAACTTGAAAATTCTGTATGTCACTTTAAAAATGGGTCAAATAATGGCTGTTTGTTAAATTCCAGTAAGCCAGATCCCTGCAGAACAGAAAGTGTTTATTTAGCTCACTCACTTGTGAAGAGTAGCAACTGCTTCTCGTGTCTTGATCTGGTCGAGTCCGAATGTAAGGGCAAAGCGACGTGCCAACTCTTTAATGCCACTGACGTGGGCAGATGTCCTATCTAGGTTGGGACCTTGCTCTTGAACAAGTTCATTAAACAACTGGTAGAAAGAAAAAGAGGAAAAAACCTATAGCTAAGATACATTTGTTTTATTGTTAGAATAGGGAATATGATTTTAAAATATTTAAAAGGCACATGGTAAATACATATTTCCCTCTTTCCACTTAACTGGAGCCATACTATTCCCCTTCTCCAAGTCATCTACCATTACTAGCTCATTTTCATGCTAGCTGTGTGATGAAACACCAACAGGAATTCATTTCTTTTTAACAAAAAATGAATGCACTTTAGGCTGGGAAAAGTAATTATGTTTGGAGAAATAGACTATGTGTTCGTAACATCTATGTATTCTTTTTGTTGTTTTCACAGGAATGGCAATATATGAAATACAGGGTTTACAACTTTGTTTTATAAATTACTGTATCTTAGACAAGAACATTATGTAAAAAAGAACATATGGATATATGGGGTGATTTTCCCACCCCATAACAAAATACACAAAAAAGTTAAGCTGCTGGAGGGGTTTTATAAATTACACATACATAGTGTCAAAATAATAAAAACAAAACCCTGCAGTAGTAAAGGATATAAAAAAGAATTGTCACTCTACCACCAAAGTTGGAAACTTAAATGTTTCTAGACACATTTGCTTTCCCTCTTATTATGAGACATGAAGAGTGTAGGCTTTCATCTAAAGCCACTTCCTCCTCATGTACTAAACTTCACGCTTTTACCAATCTGTCGGTTTTGCTCCTGTGCTTACTGCTTTCTCCTACATCATTAACTATTCCTTCTCGACTAGATGTATACATCTTAAAAAAAAAAAAAAAATCCAAAACCTAACTTCTTAAAACCATCTCCTCGGCTAGTTTCCAACCCATTATTCTGATTCTCTTTATGGCAAAGATCCTGAAAAGAACTGGTTACATTTGTTTTTTGTTTTTCAATATGATCCCAATTTTTAAAGTTTTTTTTCCCCCATAGAACTGGTGATCTTTTTTATTTTTATTTTGGTATCTTTAATATACAATCACATGAGCAACATTGTGGTTACTAGATTTCCCCATTATCAAGTCCCCCCCATATACCCCATTACAGTCACTGTCCATCAGCATAGTAAGATGCTACAGAGTCACTACTTGTCTTCTCCATGTTATACTGCCTTCCCCGTGCCCCCTCCCGCCACGTTCTGTGTGCTGATCATAATGCCCTTTACTCCCCTTTTCCCTCCCTTCCCACCCACCCTCCCTAGTCCCTTTCCCTTTGGTAACTGTTAATCCATTCTTGGGTTCTGTGAGTCTGCTGCTGTTTGTTCCCATCAGTTTTTTCTTTGTTCTTCTACTCCACAGATGAGTGAAATCATTTGGTACTTGTCTTTCTCCGCCTGGCTTATTTCACTGAGCATTATACCCTCTAGCTCCATCCATGTTATTGCCAATGGTAGGATTTGTTTTCTTCTTATAGCTGAATAACATTCCATTGTGTATACATACCATGTCTTCTTTTTTTTTAAGGTATTTTTGATATACACTCTTATGAAAGTTTCACATGAGAAAACAATGTGGTTACTACATTTACCCACATTACCAGGTCCCCACTCATACCCCAAAATTCAGTCACTGTTCATCAGTATAGTAAGATGACACAGATTCACTGTTTGCCTTCTCTGTGCTACACTGTTTTCCCCATGATTCCCCACACCATGTGTACGAAGCATAATACCCCACAATCCCGTTCTCCCACCCTCCCCACCCACCCTCCCACACCCTCCCCTTTGGTAACCACTAGTTCCTTCTTGGAGTCTCTGAGTCTGCTGCTATTTTGTTCCTTCAGTTTTGCTTCATTGTTATACTCCACAAATGAGGGAAATCATTTGGCACTTGTCTTCCTCCGCCTGGCTTATTTCACTGAGCATAATATCCTCCAGCTCCATCTATGTTGTTGCAAATGGCAGGATTTGTTTCCTTCTTATGGCTGAATAGTATTCCATTGTGTATATGTATCACCTCTTCTTTATCTATTCATCTACTGATAGACACTTAGGTTGCTTCCATATCTTGGCTATTGTAAATAGTGCTGTGATAAATAGGGGCGCATATGTCTTTTTGAATCTGAGAAGTTGTATTTTTTGGATAAATTCCAAGGAGTGGGATTCCCGGGTCAAATGGCATTTCTATTTTTAGTTTTTTAAGGAACCTCCATATTGCTTTCCACAATGGTTGAACTAGCTTATATTCCCGACAGCAGTGTAGGAGGGTTCCCCTTTCTCCGCAACCTCACCAGCATTTGTTGTTCTTAGTCTTTTGGATGGTGGTGATTCTTACTGGTGTGAGGTGATATCTAATTGTGGTTTTAAATTGCATTTCCCTGATGATTAGTGATGTGGAGAATCTTTTCATGTGTCTGTTGGCCATCTGAATTTCTTCTTTGGAGAACTATCTCTTCATATCCTCTGCCCATTTTTTAATCAGGTTATTTGCTTTTTGGGTGTAGAGGCATGTAAGTTCTTTATATATTTTGGATGTTATGCCCTTGTCAGATATCATTTACAAATACATTCTCCCATACAGTAGGATGCCTTTTTGTTCTGTTGATGGTGTCCTTTGCCGTACAGAAACTTTTTAGTTTGATGTAGTGCCATGAGTTCATTTTTGCTTTTGTTTCCCTTACTTGAGGAGATGCATTCAGGAAGAAATCGCTCATGCTTATATTCAGGAGATTTTTGCCTATGTTGTCTTCTAAGAGTTTTATGGTTTCATGACTTACATTCAGATCCTTGATCCATTTCGAGTTTACTTTTGTGTATGGGGTTAAACAATATTCCAGTTTCATTCCCTTGCATGTAGCTCTTCAGTTTTGCCAACACCAGCTGTTGAAGAGGCTGTCATTTCCCCATCGTATGTCCATGGCTCCTTTATCATATATTAATTGACCATATATGGTTGGGTTTATATCAGGGCTCTCTAGTCTGTTCCACTGGTCTATGGGTCTGTTCTTGTGCCAGTACCAAATTGTCTTGAGTACTGTAGCTTTGTAGTAAAGCTTGAAGTCAGGGAGCATAATCCCCCCAGCTTGATTCTTGCTTCTTAGGATTCCTTTGGCTATTCGGGGTCTTTTGTGGTTCCATATGAATTTTAGAATGATTTTCTCTAGTTCGTTGAAAAATGCTGTTGGTATTTTGATAGGAATTGCATTGAATCTGTAGATTGCTTTAGGCAGGATGGCCATTTTGACAATATTAATTCTTCCTATCCATGAGCATGGGATGTGTTTCCATTATTGGTATCTTCTTTAATTTCTCTCATGAGTGTCTTGTACTTTTCAGAGTATAGGTCTTTCACTTCTTGGTTAGGTTTACTTTTAGGTATTTTATTCTTTTTGATGCAACTTTGAATGGAATTGTTTTCCTGATTTCTCTCTCTGCTAGGTCATTGTTAGTGTATAGGAATGCCATAGATTTCTGCGCATTAATTTTGTATCCTGCAACTTTGCTGAATTCAGATATTAGATCTAGTAGTTTGGGAGTATAATCTTTAGGGTTTTTTATGTACAATATCATGTCATCTGCAAACAGGGACAGTTTAACTTCTTTCCTGCCAATCTGGATGCCTTTTATTTCAGTGTGTTGTCTGATTCCCGTGGCTAGGACCTCAAGTACTATGTTGAATAAAAGTGGGGAGAGTGGGCATCCTTGTCTTGTTCCCGATCTTAAAGGAAAATCTTTCAGTTTCTTGCTGTAAAGTATAATGTTGGCTGTGGGTTTGTATAGCCTTTCTTATGTTGAGGTACTTGCCCACTATACCCATTTTCTTGAGAGTTTCTACCATAAATGGATGTTGAATTTTGTCAAATGCTTTTACAGCATCTATGGAGATGATCATGTGGTTTTTGTTCTTTTTGTTGATGTGGTGGATGCTGTTGATGGATTTTTGAATGTTGAACCATTCTTGCATCCCTGGAATAAATCCTACTTGATCATGATGGATGATCCTTTTGATGTATTTTTGAATTCGGTTTCCTAATATTTTGTTGAGTATTTTTGTGTCTGTGTTCATCAGGGATATTGGTCTGTAGTTTTCTTTTTTTGTGGTGTCTTTGTCTAGTTTTGGTATTAGAGTGATGCTGGCCTCATAGAATGAGTTTGGAAGTATTCCTTCTTCTTCTACTCCTTGGAAAACTTTAAGGAGGATGGGTAGTAGGTCTTCACTAAGTGTTTGATAAAATTCAGTGGTGAAGACATCTGGTCCAGGAGTTTTGTTCTTAGGTACGTTTTTGGTTACCAGTTCAACTTCATTGCTGGTAATTCGTCTGTTGAGAGTTTCTGTTTCTTTCTGGGTTAGCCTTGGAAGGTTATATTTTTCTAGAAAGTTGTCCATTTCTTCTAGGTTATCCAGTTTGTTACCACATACTTTTTCATAGCATTCTCTAATAGTTCTTTGTATTTCTGGGCTGTCCGTGGTGATTTTTCCTTTCTCATTTCTGATTCTGTTTATGTGAGACGACTCTCTTTTTTTTGTTGATAAGTCTGGCTAGGGGTTTATCCATTTTGTTTATTTTCTCGAAGAACCAGCTCTTGCTTTCGTTAATTCTTTCTATTGTTTTATTTTTCTCGATTTTATATATTTCTGCTCTAATCTTTATTATGTTCCTCCTTCTACTGACTTTGGGTCTCATTTGTTCTTCTTTTTCTAGTTTCGTTAATTGTGAATTTAGACTGCTCATATGGGATTATTCTTCTTTCTGAGGTAGGCCTGTATTGCAATATACTTTCCTCTTAGCACGGCCTTTGCTGCTTCCCACAGATTTTGCGGTGTTGAATTATTGTTGTCATTTGTCTCCATATATTGCTCGATCTCTGTTTTTATTTGGTCATTGATCCATTGATTATTTAGGAGCATGTTATTAAGCCTCCATGTTTGTAGGATTATTCATTTTCTTTGCGTAATTCATTTCTAGTTTCATTCCTTTGTGGTCTGAGAAGCTGGTTGGTACAATTTCAATCTTTTTGAATTTACCGAGGCTCTTTTTGTGGTGTATTATATGATCTATTCTTGAAAATGTTCCGTGTGCACTTGAGAAGAATGTGTATTCTGCTGCTTTTGGGTGTAGAGTTCTGTAGATGTCTGTTGGGTCCATCTGTTCTAATGTGTTGTGCAGTGCCTCTGTCTCCTTACTTATTTTCTGTCTCGTTGATCTGTTGTTCAGAGTGAGTGGTGTGTTGAAGTCTCCTAGAATGAATGCATTGCATTCTATTTCCCCCTTTAATTCTGTTAGTATTGGTTTCACATATGTAGGTGCTCCTGTGTTGGGTGCATAGATATTTATAATGGTCCTTTCTTCTTGTTGGATTGACCCTTTTATCATTATATAATGTCCTTCTTTGTCTCTTGTAACTTTCTTTGTTCTGAAGTCTATTTTGTCTGATATAAGTACTGCAACTCCTGCTTTTTTCTCCCTATTAGTTGCATGAAATGTCTTTCTCCATCCCTTCACTTTTAGTCTGTGTATGTCTTTGGGGTTAAAGTGAGTCTGTTGTAGGCAGCATATAGTTGGGTTTTGTTTTTTTATCCATTCCGTGACTCTATGTCTTCTGATTGGTGCATTCAGTCCATTTACATTTAGGGTGATTATGGATAGGTATGTACTTATTGGCATTGCAGGCTTCAGTTACGTGGTTACCAAAGGTTCAAGGTTAACTTCCTTACTATCTAAGAGTCTAACTTAACTCACTTAATATGCTATTACAAACATAATCTAAAGGTTCTTTTTTTGTTTTTTTTTCCCTCCTCCTTTTTCTTCCTCCTCCATTCTTTATATATTAGGTATCATATTCTGTACTCTTTGTCTATCCCTTGATTGACTTTGGGGATAGTTAATTTAATTTTGCATTTTCTTAGTAATTAGCTATTCTACTTTGTTTAATGTGGTTTTATTACCTCTGGTGACAGGTATTAAATCATAGGATCACTTCCATCTATAGCAGTCCCTCCAAAATACACTGTAGAAATGGTTTGTGGGAGGTAAATTCTCTCAGCTTTTGCTTATCTGGGAATTGTTTAATCCCTCCTTCAAATTTAAACGATAACATTGCTGGGTAGAGTATTCTTGGTTCAAGGCCCTTCTGCTTCATTGCATTAAATACATCATGCCACTCCCTTCTGGCCTGTAAGGTTTCTGCTGAGAAGTCCGATGATAGCCTGATGGGCTTTCCTTTGTATGTGATCTTATTTCTCTCTCTTGCTGCTTTTAATAGTCTGTCCTTATCCTTGATCTTTGCCGTTTTAATTACTATATGTCTTGATGTTGTCTTCCTTGGGTCCCTTGTCTTGGGAGATCTGTGCACCTCCAGGGCCTGAGAGACTATCTCCTTCCCCAGATTGGGGAAGTTTTCAGCAATTACCTCCTCAAAGACACTTTCTATCCCTTTTTCCCTCTCTTCTTCTTCTGGTACCCCTATAATGCGAAATTATTCCACTTGGATTGGTCACACAGTTCTCTCAATATTCTTTCATTCTTAGAGATCCTTTTTTCTCTCTGTGTCTCAGTTTCTTTGTATTCCTCTTTTCTAGTTTCTATTTCATTTATCATCTCCTCCACCATATCCAATCTGCTTTTAATACTGTCCATTGTGCTCATCAATGATTGGATCTCCAACTGTATTTCATTCTTGAGTTCTTGAATATCTTTCTGTACCTCCACGAGCATGATAATGATTTTTATTTTGAACTCCCTTTCAGGGGGAGTCATGAGGTCAATATCATTTAAATCTTTCTCAGGAGTTGTATTAATAATTTTACTCTTGGCCAGGTTCCTTTGGCGTTTCGTATTTGTGTATGGCGCCCTCTAGTGCCCAGAAGCTCCTCTCTGGAGCTGCTCAGCCCCTGAAGCAATGTTGGGGATTACAGAGGACTGGTACTGGTGCCTCGGGGGAGGAAGGAGGTGTTTCCTGCTTCCCAGCTGCTATGCCTGTCTCCACTGCCTGAACCATTGGGCCAAGGACACAGGTATAAGTCTCTGTGCTTTGCATTTTTAGTTGCTGTAGACAGATCTTCCCTCTGGCTGGCCTAACGCCAGGGTAGGGATTCCTGGTTTGCAAGCCCAGTGGGGCTGGCCAGGAGAAAGGCGCAGTAGTCTGCCTGTCACAGAAGGGATTCTTGGAGCCATGTAGGCTGCCGGGGAGCTGGAGCACCTGAAGATCGTGAAACTCCCAAGCTGCTGGGCAGAGTGCACCCGGACAATTTTGTCTACTTGTCCTTTCTCCTGAGCAGTAAGCTCTGTGCAATCCTTGCCCCTTTAGCAGCCCTCTTGCTAAGGGCTTCTTTGTTAGGAAGTCTCTCAGACTGCCCGCCTTTCTTTTGTCGCAGAGCAGCTGGATATAGATCCCTGCTTTCCACAAGCAGCTCATACCACATATTCTTTATCCATTCATCTACTGATGGACACTTAGGTTGCTTCCATGTCTTGGCTACTGTAAGTAGTGCTGTGATAAACATAGGGGTGCACATGTCTTTTTCAAACTGAGCTCTTGCATTCTTAGGGGAAATTCCTAGGAGTGGAATTCCTGGGTCAAATGGTATTTCTCTTTTTAGTTTTTTTGAGGAACCTCCATACTTCTTTCCACCATGGTTGAACTAATTTACATTCCCACCAGCAGTATAGGTGGGTTCCCCTTTCTCCACATCCTCGCCAACATTGGTTTTGCTTGTCTTTTGGATGTTGGCCATCCTAACTGGTGTGAGGGGATATCTCATTTGTGGTTTTAATTTGCATTTCTCTGATGATTAGCGATGTGGAGCATCTTTTCAAGTGCCTGTTGGCCATCTGAATTTCATCTTTGGAGAAGTGTCTGTTCAGATCCTCTACCCATTTTTTAAATTGGATTATGTGCTTTTTTGTTTGTTGAGGCACATGAGCTCTTTATATATTTTGGATGTCAACCCCTTATCGGATACATCATTTATGAATATATTCTCCCATACTGTAGGATGCCTTTTTGTTCTACTGATGGTGTCCTTTGCTGTACAGAAGCTTTTTAGTTTGATATAGTTCCAACTTGTTCAGTTTTGCTTTTGTTTCTCTTACCTGGGGAGATATGTTCATGAAAAAGTTGCTCATGTTTATATTCAAGAGAGTTTTGCCTATCATTTCTCCTAAGAGTTTATTTATTTTTATTTTGCTATCATTAATTTACAATTACACGAACATTATGGTTACTAGACTCCCCCTTTTATCAAATCCCTACCACATACCCATTACAGTCATTGTCCATCAGTGTAGTAAGATGCTATAGAATCACTACTTGTCCTGTGTTATACTGCCTTCTCTGTGTGTCCCCCACCATCTACAGTACACGTGCTAATAGTAATGCCCCGTTTTCCCCCTTATCCCTCCCTTCACACCCATCCTCCCCAGTCCCTTCCCTTTGGTAACTGTTAGTCCATTCTTGGGTTTTGTGAGTCTGCTGCTGTTTTGTTCCTTCGGTTTTTTCTTTGTTCTTATATTCCACAGATGAGTGAAATCACTTGATACTTGTCTTTCTCTGCCTGGCTTATTTCACTGAGCATAATACCCTCTAGCTCCACCCAGGTTATTGCAAATGGTAGGATTTGTTTTCTTCTATGGCAGAAAAATATTCCATTGTGCATATGCACCACATCTTCTTTATCCATTCATCTACTGATGGGCACTTAGGTTGTTTGCATTTTTTGGCTATTGTAAATAGTGCTGCAATAAACATAGGGGTGCATATGTCTTTTTGAAACTGGGCTCCTGCATTTTTAGGGTAAATTCCTAGGAGTGGAATTTCTGGGTCAAATGGTATTTCTATTTTTAGTGTTTTGAGGAACCTCCATACTGCTTTCCACAATGGTTGAACTAATTTACATCCCACCAGCAGTATAGGTGAGTTCCCCTTTCTCCACATCCTCGCCAACATTTGTTATTGGTCTTCTGGATGTTGGCCGTCCAACTGGTGTGAGGGGATATCTCATTGTGATTTTAATTTGCACTTCTCTGATGATTAGCGATGTGGAGCATCTATTCATGTGTCTGTTGGCCATCTGAATTTCTTCGTTGGAGAAGTGTCTGTTCAGCTCCTCTGCCCATTTTTTAATTGGCTTATTTGCTTTTTGTTTGTTGTGGTTCATGAGCTCTTTATATAATTTGGATGTGAACCCCTTATCGGATATGTCATTCATGAATATATTCTCCCATACTGTAGGATGTCTTTTTGTTCTACTGATGGTGTCCTTTGCTGTACAGAAGTTTTTTAGTTTGATATAGTCCCTCTTGTTCATTTTTGCTTTTGTTTCCCTTGCCTGGGGAGATATGTTCATGAAGAAGTCGCTCATGTTTATGTCCAAGAGATTTGTGCCTACATTTTTTCTAAGAGTTTTATGGTTTCATGACTTACATTCAGGTCTTTGATCCATTTTGAGTTTACTTTTGTGTATGGGGCTAGACAGTAATCCAGTTTCATTCTCTTACATGTAGCTGTCCAGTTTTGCCAACACCAGCAGCTGAAGAGGCTGTCATTTCCCCATTGTATATCCATGGCTCCTTTATTGTATATTATTGACCATATATGCTTTGGTTTTTATGTGGGCTCTCCAGTCTGTTCCATTGGTCTCTTCTAAGAGTTTTATGGTTTCATGACTTACGTTCAGGTCTTTGATCCATTTCGAGTTTACTTTTGTGTATGGAGTTAGTAATCCAGTTTCATTCTCTTACAGGTAGCTGTCCAGTTTTGTCAACACCAGCTGTTGAAGAGGCTGTCATTTCCCCATTGTATATCCACGGTTCCTTTATTGTGTATTAATTGACCATATATGCTTCGGTTAATATCTTGACTCTATTCTGTTCAACTGGTTTATGGGTCTGTTCTTGTGCCAGTACCAAATTGTCTTGATTACTGTGGCTTGAATTTGGGAAGCCAGATCCCCCCTGCTTTATTCTTCCTTCTCAGGATTGCTTTGGCTATTCAGGGTCTTTTGTGGTTCCATACGAATTTTAGAACTATTTGTTCCATTAACTAGTTACATTTGTTTTCACTTCCTCACCTCCCAATCTCTCAATTCAATCTAATCACACCATTCCATTGAAATAGCTCTTGTGTTCTGCTAATTACATTGCTCCCCTTTTAGTTTTCTTCAGTATTTGGTCTGAACTACCACCATGCCATGACTGGGAACAACAGCTCTTCCAGAGATTTTCAAACTTATTCACAGGTAATTGTTTATAGACTCTTAAATTTCAAAAATGTTTCACAGACAGTTGTATAGAATAGCCTTAAAATTTACATTTAAAATGATTGAAAACAATATATTTCATTGTACCAAAATCAAGGGAATATCAAAGTATAAGTTCTCTTTTTTCTTTCCCACTAAATAATCATTCTTTTCTCTAAAGGTAATCAATATTAAAGTTTGGAAGTTTTCTAAATCAGTTTAGACACATTAATATATGACAAATACAAATTTTTCATTTTTACATAAGTAGTGCTATACTTTGTCCTGAAACTTGCTATTTTTCATTTAATTGCTTAAAAACCTTGTAGCTGCCTCAGAGTATCACAGTTTATTTAACCATTCTTCTGTTGATGAACTTTCAGACTATTTCCAATTTTTCAGTATTATAGAGACTGCTGCAATGAAATATCTTTCATATATATCTTTGTGCATATCTGCATATCTCTAAGTAGATAGTAGCAAAAATACTGGTTTAAAGGGAATATATATATTATATTATGAAATATATTGCAGATATGCACAAAGATATATATGAAAGATATTTCATTATAAGGCAAGAGCAATTTCTTTCATAAGGAGACCTTTTTCTTCACATCTTTATCAATCATTATTACCAATCATCTTAATTCATGCTAATCTGTTCAGCAGTGATATACACTTCCTCACTCCAATTTGTATTTCATTATTAATGATGTTATGCCTGTTTTCTATGCTTATTGGTTTTTCAGATTTCCCCTTCTGAAAAATGGCTTTTCATGTTCCTTGCTCACTTTTCTAAGGGATTTAGATAGCTCAGTAATTTGTAGGATTTGTTATACATTAGTGAAAATATTTTCCCACAATCTGTCATCTGCTTTTTAACTTTGTTTAGAGTGCTGGCTGATGTGTAAGCTTACTTAAGTTTAATAATCATCAGGTTTTCACTTTGTGGCTTCTTTCCTCAGTAAGAATTTCCCTACTCCAGGATATAAAAATATCCTTTTATTTTCTTATAAACTTTTAATATTTAATGTTTACATATACTCTAACCAGAATTATTCTGGGTGATGTTAGGTAGGGCTATAAATGACTACTTGTCCAACTACATAGTCAACTGACCATTTATTGAATAGGCCCAATTCTTTTTCCACTGATTTGAAATGACTAACGATAACACACATATCTCTAGACACCTTCACATCAAAATCTCTATATTAATTTACTAGGAATCTTATTTATACAATAGATGTTACATATTTTCTTATTTGACTACTACTGTTGCCCCTTCATCATTAAATACTTTTAAAATATATTTTTCTTTTTAAATGATTACTTTTAAAATGTCCAATATGGCATTTCGTCTGGTCCAAGTTAGGATTTCATCTGTTTGAAATGTGAACTACAGGATTACCTTCCGAAAGAAAAGATACGTAACACACAAATTTGTACCACAATGTACCCACAGTAATCACTGACACAATGACCTAGTTTAATGAAGTAAAATACCTAATAGCACATACTAAGCACAGGGGAATGCTCCATATTAATTCTACTCTCTGTTTCTTTCCTTTCAAATTTCTTACCTGTTGTAAACTGAGAATGAGGGTCTTGGCACACTGAATTTTATCAATCTGCCTGGTTTTACTAAGTGTTTCCTTAATAATATCACCATAGTCATTGTAATACTGTAACGAAAAGTAAGAAAACACAAGTTTAAAATTATTTAAATTTCATGAAATAAAGAATGGGTTGGTGAAAGCAATGCAAGGGTGAGTATAGAAGTTTAATTTCTTCATCTTAAACATAATGAGAATTAAAAGATAGTGTCTAGAGATAAAGGCATACACATTTGATATTTAAGACTACAAAAATACTAATAACAAACTAAAAAATTGGAATTCAAAAACACAAAAGTGGTATAGATAAGCAAAATTCCTTATTCTTTTTAACATGGACTCAACAGACACCATTTATGAGGTAATAAATACAAAAAAAACTTTGGTAGAAACTTTTCTGAAGAACTAAAACCAAAACAGAACTGCTTACCTCTGGGGAGTGGATATATATATGGGGAAAGGGCAGATTAGGGTAATGCACTTAACTTTTTATTTAATTCTTTTGTGTACTATCTCATTTTCCCCCCAACATGTCCATATTTTACTATTATAAAAAATGAAAATATTGACTTGACTTCTTCAATAGTGATTGAGAAGAACTTAACAAATTTTTTTTATAATTTATTTTTTGGACACAGGATTTAAAGAATTTTCCTTGTGAGTAAATGATTAGGAAAAGCATTACCTGAAACCATTAAATCTGGATGTAATTTCCAATAAATCTGGATGTAATTTCTGGATAAAGCCTAACCTATAACCTATGTGAAGAAATGAGTATATCAGCTTGGCAATTGGATTTTTATGATCTTCAAAAAGATGGGTACAGTTCCATGATGTGAGGTGCAAAAAAAGAGGAAATAGCTTAAAAGAATCTAATTAAAAATTATTTCAATGCAGGAAAAAAGAGAAAGATATATTAAGACACTGAAGTGGTTCTGTTGGTGAAGTGGGTTAAAAAGCCTCATAGCCAAGGATATACAACAAAGTAGCAAATAGCTATTAGAATACTCACAAACAATTAAGCCTTTAAGTAAAAGTGTGCAAAATTGCTAAGGATGATGAAAATTTTGGATACGACTCATTTCTTGAAACCAGTATTGTTAAGGAATGACAGGGAAAACCCATAGTAAGCTCATATTCATCCATCCAAACCCTGTTTAGACATTAATTTAGGAAGCCTTCTTCTGTTTCTCTCACTCAAGTCTCTCTCTATATCCTGTGCGTGCTTTGTAGCTTGTATAGCTAAGCTTTGAAGCTAGACAAACCTAAAATCTAATCCCAGTTTTTTCTACTTTAATAGTTGAGTGATCTTGGAAAGTTACTTACCTCTCTGAGCTTTAATTTCCTTATCTGTAAATGATAATATTTCTACCTCAAAGAGTTACTATAATCAACAAAGATAATGTAAAAGCCATAGAACAGTGTCTCAAATACAAATGGCTCAAAACATAGGCAGCCATTCATTATTAGCATGTTACATAATATTTAGATTTCAGTTTCTTTATTACTCTGTAAGCAGAAATCACAGCTTATCCAATCCCTGGCTACCAGCACAGTGCTCATCACCTTGCAATTATGCAACAAAATATGACCAGTTAGTTACTATGTCATAACTGGAACTGGACCATACCTAAACATGGCACACACACTATTCTGATCATGGGCAAAATACAACACTCTCTCTGACATAAGAACAAAGAAAAAAACATGGAAACTGAGAAGCGTGCCTGTAAGGCTACATCATGATTTCTGAGCACTGCTTTTTCAGAAGGTCAGTAACAAAATGGAGTTTATGGAAAGGGGAGCAAGCACTCAGGAAGGCACCCACGGAAATCCTGTCCCATGAAGAATGGGTTAATACCCTTCAATATCACCTTACTTCCCTGAGGAAAAAAACCCCAAACTTCTCACACAGCATGTAAGGTTTAACCTGTCATTTTCTTTAAATTTTATCTCTGGATTCATTCTCATAAGCAATCTCTGTTGCTATATCAAATTACTTGCATTTCCCACAAACAATTCATATTCCTTAGTGTCTTTGTACATGAAGTTCAATCTGTCTACAAGTCCTTCCACTACTTTGACTGATTTATGCTTATCTTCTCAGACTTCATTCAGGAGTCACTTTTCTAAGCAGTTTACGTTTACCCTCATATTTCTTTAGAGCCAGGTATCTGTTATATGTATTTCTAAGAATCTGTATATGTATCTTATCTATACCATATAATGTAACTGTCTACTTTCTTGATTATCCTCAGCTTTATACCAGTTTAAAGCAGGAATTAAAAAAAATCTTTGTAACTTTAGTGATGGCAGGCAGCATGGTACACAGTAGGCATACTTATAAAAACATCTGAAGAGATATGAGCTTTCTTCCATGTTGATTAAGAGAGTCCATGGCTTCATGAAAATAAAAAGGTGTTCTTTCATATAAATGTGAAGAACCCCTACTTTACAGAATTGATATAATGGTATATCTAAATTGATAAAAAGCTTGTATTTATATAAAAAAGAAGAACTTTAAATTATTAGAATATCATTAATACATAAATAAAAGCTGTCACTTTTAGCTTCTGTCATCCTTTCATTTTTAATTGCAAATTTCTCTGTTACTCAGATGGAATAAGAAAAATAAGAATATGAAACTGTACCTTCATGTAGTGTTTAAAGATGTCTGCAGCTGCATGCATGTCAACAATATCATAAATAATAAGTTTGCTGAAGGCAGCAAGTAGATTCCTTCTTTTATGTAAGGCCTCAATTTTATTAGCTTCATCTTCTTCATCACCCTCTAATGGCAGAAAATAAATTGGTTATGAACTTTGACTCTTTATCCAAGGTAAAACAATTAAGAGAATCTGTATAATCAAATACCAACTGTGTGATAACTTCACAAACAGGTACAATTCTGTCTTAGATGGAATAAAAACTGTTATACTGATTATTTTAGGGTGCTACACTTAATTCACATTTATTAAAAGCTTAGGCATTAAGGTTCCTATCTTCTAGCAAAGATGAAGATTGAATAAGATAAACAAACCATACATAAAGAGATTTTTTTCCTGATACTTCTGTCATAGTAATACTGTTGTCTGTTTATCTGAAAAATGCTGTCTTTTATTATTTCAATATTCCTTGTGCTGCTAGCTATATTTCCACAGAGAAGAAATTCCTGGCAACTTCTATGACACGGAAAAAGTTTTCTTATTTTTTTGAAAAATATATGGGAAGTACTGGAAACATGGAAGAGTTAGTTTTAAGTGCATGGTTACATTATCAGCTGAGAAGTAAAACATATTTTGCAAACTCTGTTATGCACATATACATTTTTTAAAACAAAACTCTATCAAATACTTTCAAAACAAGCTGTGTTTCTTCCTCAATTTTTTTTAATTCTCAGGCTTCACTGACTGATTCTAATCCTAGGAAAATTTTCTCCACAAGGCACCAGATGTTAACACACTTGTTTCAGGCTCTGTATTGGCCCTTTCATGTTTCAGCCTGCCCCTTTGTGGGGACAGTTTTCTTTCTTTTCTTCATGTGTATGTAAGAACTTACTTTCAACTTTTCTCTTCCCTTTCTACTAATCAGCCCTGCTGTGAAGCATTAATGTTTTAAGAAGTTGGGAATCTTTTTGCTTCAGACAAGTAGCAAGTAAACTTTATGACTTGAGATTAAATATGAACTCTAAATAAAGACAGTTTGTTTCACTGTATAGCATTTTCTAAATGTTCTGTTAAGAATACTCTAGTAGCACCAAATAGATCTGTGGATCAGATATGTGACAGAGCTTATTTTAGAGAGCTTGAATCATCTATTTCACCCCTATTCTATATAACATTTATTTATTTTTTTCAGTCTAATTTTGCCAGGTTATCATTATGCAGGCTCAGCACAATTTTGACTGGTGAGGTTTGATTAACAGTCTTTCAGTTAGTATCTTATATTTTGTTAATATGCGTAATATATGATGACCATTCAGGAATAAAAAGGAACTTGGATGCTTTCTTTAGAAAAATTGTGAACATGGACACAGTTCAATTAGAAACATCTATCTATCTATCTATCTATCTATCTATCATCTACCTTTTTATCTATCTATCTATCTACCAGCTATCTATCTCTATTGCTTATATGGGAAATGGCAAATGTTCACAATTATTCATTATAGGACAGAAGATTGGAAATTAGCCAAATATCAATGAGTATGAGATGGATAATATGATTCATGCAATGTTTAAACAATGAAACAATATGTAGTTTGTTAGACAAAGAATAAAGAAGTTTCATATGTAGTGACATGGAAAGATCTCTAAGGTACTGTATTAAAGGATTGAGACCACTGTGTTTTTATTCTTCTTGGTTTCTGAATTACATGAATGCATTAACTTTTTTTAAAAAGAGAGAAATTCTAGTATTTTTCAGGACTCAATTTGAATTTTTTTCTGCTATCTTTTGGGGTTAGCAAAAACAAGATCAATACTGATAAGATGACAGCTACAAATACCCATGCTCTGGTTCTCCTCATCCTGGTCAATGAAAACGTGATCCATCACAAAACTGAGGAGTTCAGACTGGAGTCCAGTATCTGGATTAAACACCAAAGGTTGAAGGCCCTCCCTGCCACCTGTCATTAATTGGTGGCTAAAAATCATCAAAAGATCACAGAGTAACATGAAAGCCTGGAACGCAAAGGGAATTCATCAGTAATATCCTGTAGAAACACAACTACAACTACAAATCAGTGTTAATGAAAACATACCAAATACACTTCAATAACAGTACCATAATAGAAAGGTTGAGTATTTAAAATTAAAATTATTTTCTTCCAAACTTAATAAAATTACTTTCTCTCATTAAACACTAGTCATATTTAAGACTTTCCCCCCCTAAGTATAATCTATTTATTGGCCATATTAGCTCAAAACAGCTGATCAAGAGGTTTGACTTGAACTTAAAAAAAAATTAACTCAACTCTGGAAATATGAAATTGATACAATAAATTATGATAAAGGGTAGAAATCAACCACATGCTGTTTAATCAAATAATAAGCATAAATCTTAGGACAAGCTGTAATTGAACAAATTACAAAGCAGTACGCTCTTAAGCCTATAAGCTGTTACTGTGGATTCTTCTTTAAAAAATTCTACTGTAGAAAAAATCTCTAGTAGTTTAAAACTGAATTTAAGACTATTCACATAGAAACTAGTATGGTATATAAAAGTTTTCCAACAAATTTAATCACATATGGGAACTTTCAATACACTTCCCCAAAGAGAAAGTATTATAGTTAATGTTGCCAAATGTGCTCTATTTAATGGATGGTATGAAATATGCCTGTGTTATCAGTTTACTGTAACCAAGATTTTGTTGTGGGGTAATCGAGGGCTCTGATACCCCAAAACAATCCACTCACCCCCTGCAAAAATTGATTTATATGGGAAAACACAATTTGGTATGTATACTTGGCTGTCTACCTTCCAGAAAGACTCATGGCAGCTCATGCTCTCTGACTATACAACCATGAAACACATGAAGATCTCAAGAAAGAACCACTTGAAAAGAGAGATACATAAAGGGAATCTAGGAGAATAATTCTTTTTATTGAGGCTGTAGTTTTGGATAGCATCAAACAGTGATGATGTAGAAACACTGAGTTTTTTGTTTAAATGTTCAGAGCTAAGTACTTTTTTTTTTAGACAGCATTGGTGGGGTTCAGAAGGTTTAGAGAATAAGGTTTAGGGAAGACTGTCTCTGTTCCCATTTTTAAGTTAGAAGCTAACAACTCAATAAAAAAGAGACCTGCTATTTGTACAAAGAGATAGCAAAGGATAACTACTAGTATCCTTTAACTAGATTGACTAGACTTTTTTCAGCCCAACATCATAATAAAAAACACCATGGAAAGGTACATTTATATAAAAGTACTTCCCAACAGAAGAACATAATTAATTCACAAAATCACTTCATGGAAATGGTACTGCCTTGAGCTCTACTTTGGTAGAGGGCTGTACCTCTTCCAAAGGGTGAGGAATCTGTTGGACTAATGGGATATGCCCACCTGCACCCCTACTTTTATATCACTGTCCAGGTACAGGGATTCCTTGTACTAATAGACCTAATTCTGCTACTAGAGCCAATGTAGGCCTCTTCCCTAGGCATAATGCATCCCCAGTGTGGGTACTCAAAGAACAGCTGTTTGAAGTGGTGATGCTGATGGAGTCTGGACATGTGGGCTAAAGTGTTCACATGCATGTGTGAGAAGTTCTTCCTGGTATGGGAAAGAGCTGAAGGTGAGATGAGAAGACTTTCGGCCATAGGTCAGCTCCCCAACCCTCTTTAAGTTCTGGTATCAAGTTCTTAGGAATCAAAAATTCTAAGTTTCAACCTGGCTTTTCAGTATACTCTCAAGACAAAAAGACACATAACAGGTTTGTTAGTTTGCTTTGTAACTTAAGTTTATTCAGACATCTGTACTCTTGCCCCAGGTCCCATAATGTTAGGGATGGACTTATACACTAAGAAATGCTATAAAAAAATTACATCTTCTTACTGTTCTTCAGTGCATCTGAGTTATTATTATTGAGCTCTTAACTAGTGATTGCTTACCTGTTCCTTCACTGGAGTATTGACATTAGATAGGCACTGTTGGCAAACAGCCAAAAAGGATTTCACTGTTTTCCTTAATACCAACAAATCCTCCTGTAAGACACATTTAAATTTGCAAGCATGAATTACAGTATTCCAGAAAATTGACCCAGAAGAAATAATAAATGGAAAAATAGCCAAACTGGTTTATTGTTAAGGAAATCCATAAAACCACATTTATTGCTAGGAATCAAAACACACAGTTGTTTCCTAGTTATCCTAATGGAAGGGGCAATGAAAATGATAATCCCAAATATTCAGTTCTATTTAGCTATGGAATGCTCAGTATGATTTCCTCCAATATATTTTCCTTTATAGATATGGTTTACTTAGGCTATATTAAAATTGTTAGTCATTCCTAAACACATCTAGCTGATTAGTAAGGTGGGGGAACATAGCAGCACACTGAAAAAAATCAATGGCGCAAAAAACGTGTACTGAATTTCTCCCACATTCTCAGAGCTCTGTAAAATGTCAAGGAGAGAAAAATAACTTTAAGACAGTATCCATGCCCTCAAAGAGTTAATATCGTAGGAGGGAATTAGACCAATTAGAGAGTAATTAAGTGCTAAAAAATTTTTTTTATATTAGCTCTAACTGTGGCAGAGAGCTGAGCTGGGGGAACCTTCATAGGAGGATGGGCTTTAACCTAAGACTGGGTGGGTAAATAGGATTTAATTAAATGGCTGTATAATATGCAATATGAAACAGTTGAAAAGTATAAAAGGAAATTAAATTTATCAAGCACTTATGTGTCAGGTACTGGTTTACTATTATCTAATTTAACATTTATGTTGAGTAGAAGTAGTAGTCATTATTAGCAAGGGTTTGAAACTATGACAGTCTCAGAGCTCATGTTCTCACTGAATAATGAGCAAGACATATGCAGATAATTCAGAATTATATTGATACTTAAAATAGTAATGAAAATAATTAAATGAGCAAGGGTTGATTTAGAAATCATTTTTAAAAAGTTCTCTATTAAACTAAGATTCTTTAAGCCACCCACTCTTTTTGTACAGATGACAGTACTTACTCTTTTTTGGAATCTTCACATCCCAAATAATGATACTTAATAAAATGAGTGCAGTATTTCGAAGAAGGAATAAGCTCCTCTTGTGCAGAGCAGTAAAAAGGACAATGCCTTGGAAACCTTTAATGTTAGTGCAGATGAATACCCAATAACCAAACCTCAACACTGCTTGACCTTCTTTAATTTCAAGGATTGACGATGCATTAGGGGAAACAGACAGGACAAAGCTACAACAGAATGTAAGGAGTGCTGTATCGGAAAGCCTACCCCAGGGTCAAAAGTAGTCACAGAAGGGTTTCCAAACAAGGTACACATAGGCTGAGTTCTGAACAACAACTAAAAATGATCTAGCTTTAGGAAAAGATGTTTCACAGGGCACAGAATGCTCAAAAGCTTGGAGGTGCTTCTGAGAGACGTAGTTTATTGTAGTTGGGGCAAATAGGAAGGAGAGTCGCAAGAAAGAACTAAAGAGGAAAACAGGATCCGTTCCATTTAAATTGAAGACATTTAAAATGTCATGTTATATCATTTGGATATTACTCTGAAGGCAATTAAGAACTACTGAAGAGGGATTTTTATCATGAGAGTACTAAAGTTTTGAGTTAAGGAATCATATTCTAAACAGAACAGAGAATGGTGTGGAATAGGGAGGTAGTTAAAAGTAAACATAATCTTCTATTGAGGGGTTTTTATATATCAAGTACTATGTTCTAAGGGCCATAAATTTAAATCTCATACTCTATGAAGTAAGTAAAAGACTCTTATTTTACAGATGAGGAAACTGATGTCCACAGAACTCAAAGACTCTACGTGAGAGAGTAAGGAGCCAATCTAGGGTTATCTGATTCTAAAATCCACGCTCTTACTCATTCTATATTTCCTCCGTATTAGAAAGGCCATAGGAATAATCTAGAATGAGGGCCTAAAATAAAATGTTGGCAATAAAGATGTGAAAGGATTGAAAACAAAACAGAACTGATAGAACAGGGGTTGTTCTGATTACTGCTAAATTTCTAGGTCATCACCTATGAGATAAATAATGGTGTAAGTTAACATAGGAACACATACTAAGGTTAACAGTTCGATTTTAGAGATGATGATGTAAGATACTTGAAAGATATCCTACTGGAGATGTCTACTAGGCAGTTGGATATATGAGGTTAAAATCCAAGGGAAAAAATTTGAGCAAGAATAAAGATATGGGAGTCCTCAGCATTTACAAGGCAATAGAAGTGATGGAAACAGATGAACTGATCAAGGGGAGTATGTAGAAAAGGCTGGCAAAAGTACCCTGGGGAACACCAATATTTAACAGATGGGTGAAAAAGAAGAGCATATTTAGGAATCTAAGAAAAGGTCTGAGAAGTAGAAATAAAACCAGAATAATATGGCATCCTGGTAAGGAAAGTCAGGTAAGGAAGGAACACCTTTGAAAGTGGGCAGAAAAGACAAGGATTAGAAAGAGTCCCAAGGATAATGAAATGACAGGGATGTGAGTGACCTTATTAGGCAGAACACTTTCAATGGAATTAAAAAGGCTGTAGTCAGATTCAGTGGATTGAAAGAAAGAATAAAAGGCAACTCTTTAAGTAATTTTGATTCTAAAGAGTCAAGAGAAAAATAGGATGGCTGCTAGAGAGGTCTTTTGGAGTTGATGGAGGATTTTTTTTTTAACTTTCTGTTGACCTTTTTAACAGAAAAGATTTCAGAATGTTTGCTGAATGAGTAACTGAAAAAAAAAGAAAAAGCAAGCCATGCTATTAACTAGTTACATGACCTTATTTTCTATCTCAGGATTACAGATTTTTAAAATTTATAAATAAGAGAGTTGAACTATGTATTCTCTGAGGTTCTATGGCATTCTGTGATTCTGCTAAATTAACTCTCAGGCATTTAAATGAGAACAGATAGGTGCTAACTAGTAAACCTCCTAGTATTCAAAAAATGAATGTTCACCGTCCCACTGCTAGTGTAGTAGAATAGTGCTTAGCATATGACAGGTAATATTTACTGAGTGATGTGCAAGTATACACACAGTATGATGGTACCACAATCCTAGGAGCAAATGTGTAATGTGTTAATTTTATCAAACAATAGTTTTTTAAAAAAGTGATACTGGGAGGTATTAACACTTTTATTCCCTTCAATTTATTGGTTACTGTGCAAAGAAGCATTCTAGGGAATCAGCTATCTTTGGAGTTGCAGGCAAAACATTCCTTTAAAGGTCAATCACAAAGCAAACTTGTCTTATGTAAAATGACTATTTGCCAATTCATCTTTGGAATTGTAAATTTAACATCCCAACTAAGTAAGAAGCTGGAAATGAGAAACAACCAAGGAAATAGAAGCTAAAGGCCTTTAGCAGGAAAGTTTGGCCTAGATTTCGATGCAATGTATTATTTGAGTGCTCAAAAGAGTTAATTTAATTGTAACCAGTTAGATCCCATTGGGAAAAATATAAATACCAACAGGCTGAAGTAAATGGGCACAGATACTATGTATTTAACAGGATGAGCTAATCTCATACGGTAAATCCCTTTGAACAGCTGGGAATAGAATTTAGGCTCTAGTGGATTTCAGAGCAGGGCTTTTATTCATCCTACAATTTTCCACTTCATTGTGCTGGCATTTCAGTACATTTCATTTGATTTAAATAGTTGGAATTATGATTCCCATGACTGTGATTTTGCTCAAGTTAAGGCTAACAGCCATTATTGGAATATGTGGTAGTAAGCATCTTTAGAAATTTTCAGGGTGTTAAGTCAGATTTTTAAGAGGTTTAGGACTTGTTGGTTTAAAACTCCAGTGTTAAGATAACAAGTTTTGTAGAGTGGATTTTATTCTTAATGTCACTTGAAAAACAAGAATAAAATGATTCAAAAGGATTAGAAAAAGATAAGAAAAAGAAATGTAAAAAGATTCTAAATAGGGCAAATAGAGCTTGGTCTAAACAGCAAAAATAAGCATATTTACTTTGAACTCCTTTAAAACAGAAATCATTAGCTATTTCTAAATTTGAGAAAACTCATTACATTCCATATATTATGGAATTGAAAACCTCTCTTGCTATATAGTGGCTGTTAAGTCATAATGAATAAAATGAAATATTCTTAACTTACACTGAATAAAGAGGAACATTTTATCTTCCATTCTTCTCCAGCTAGAATTCAATAAAGTCAACATTCACTGGCACTTACTATGTACCAGGCACTAATCTGATCTTTCCACATATAATTCAACTAATCATCACAACTGTGATGGGTATTATCACTCCCATTTTACATATGAAGAAACAGGTGCAGAAATACTACACGCAGCCCAAAGACACACAGCTAGTAAGTGGAGGAGTGAATTAACCGAAGCGGTTTGCCTCCAGAGTCTGTGTTCTTAACCTTTTTACTATAATGACTCTTTCTATAATGTGAGAAAATTATTATGTTGAAGAAACAGGCAGCATTATGGAGGTAAGAAATTTGAGACTGAAGTTAGTTAAATTTATTTATACATAACCACAAACAATACAGTCAACCCAACAGATGCTGAAGAAGAACAACCCAAAACAAAGTATGCTGATCATCCAGACTGCAATTTTAAGAAACTATAGTATTTAGGAAGTACCTCCCCATCACTTTGAGCACAATGGAATATTATTAAATCCCCTTTCTAGCCAGAGTACCTGAATCATAGGGGTTAGAGCTGAAAGCAAAGAATGAATAGAGTGATCTACTCTTCTGTTAGTCCATGTAAGTTATATGGACTAAGTATATGGTGCTTCCTTTCAAATACTTTTTCCTAAATGAAACCAATTATTTTCTCTTGTTTTCACAAAGCAACTTGACATCAAGAACACTTTTTCCTAAAGCAGATATGAAAAGGAATTCAAATGGGTCAAATGATAAGATAGTATTTAAATTATAATATTTGGGCTCTATTCTGTATCCATTTGAGGTTGCCTCCCGGGCCTGACTAAAGTTTTTTATTGCTTCCCGGTAGATCTAGTAAAACTAAGAATCAGAAGATCTACACCTCATGTACTCAACTGTGAAAGGGCTAAAATAGTTTCGGTTTATCAGTGATCTATTGACAAAGATAAGAGAAATCTCTTTCAAGGAATTACAGTGTTTTCAAAATAGACTCTGGTCAGCAAATCTCAACAATGAAGAATCCCAAACAAGGCTAGCACAATTAAGATGGTGAATTTATCATATAAGATATATTACAAAGAAGTTTTCTTAATGGCACACAAAAACTCAAACTTAACTTACCCTACCATCTTGGTAAGAAAAAATAGATCTTAAATGTAGACTGCCCCTTAAAGAGCCAACTATTTCAATATGACTACAGTCACTGAGGAAGGATAAGAAAGCTTAATTCCTACAGACATAAATATGTACAAATTTTAAATGGGTGATTCCTTTTCATTCTGTATCAGTTTTGTTTGTGTAGAGGAAGACCAAATTTACTTGTACTTTTATCCACAGCTATGAAATACTATTAAGATAGTCACAGCCATAAACTGAAGCGACAGAAAAACTAGTAGTAAATATTTAAAATTAGTTCAATATTATCTGGCAAATATACATTTTTAGAATGGGCAAAAATATAACAGAATACAGTTGTAAAGAAGATCTCAGAGTATGAAAATAAAACCTATTGAAAATTTAGTGATTAAATTTTAAATGTCATGATAAAAAAGGAGCACAAAGCTAGTTTACCCAGAATAGACAAATAGAGTTACTGACAAGTTATTGTTATTGGTAAATAAGACTAAGAGGTTACCTTACTATGCCAGCGGTTGGCAAAACTTTTTGCATAAAGGATCAGACAGTAAATATTTTAGGCTTTGTAGGTCATATAGTCTGTGTCCCAACTACTTAGCTGTCACTGTAGGGTGAAAGCAGCCCTAGACAGTACATATATGAATGGACATGGCTGTATTCCTCTACAATTTTATTTACAAAAATAGATATCAGGCCAGATTTGGCCCACGGGCTATAGTCTGCTCAGTCTGTACTGGGTAATAAAGCCTTTGGAGGCATAAGCTGTGTTGTGTTTATATGTACTTAGTACTGTTACTAACATATAATGAGGCTCGTTAGTTATCGTTCAGATCAACCAAGTCATTATCTATATTAAATATGATAAAAACAGATGGAACTAAATTCATTCACTTGGGACATAGCAGTGAGCAAAGAGACAAAAAGTCTCACTATTGTGGTGGGGAAAACTCTAATGCTCTTGAAATGGCTTCCTTGTATAAGCTTGTTACTAGCTGCTCTTTTGGGGGGTTAAAGGGAGAGTGTGTCACTTTTGTGAATACACAATAAAAAAAACTATTGGATATTTAAACCCCAAATATAATACCTAGTTTTCAGTGTTGTTGCTGTTCTTGGCGATTTGAATCCCCACCTGCTGACTCCTGCCATTGCCTCAAAGGCTAATCCACTTATGATCCAGGAACCCTTAAGCTGCCTACTGTAGTTCCAAAACATCTTCTGATTTCTCTTTCCTGTAGTATACAAAGATGAAGGAAGCTAAAGGAGGAGTCAGAGGGACAGGGGAAAAGTAGTGACTGTTAGGACCAACGTGAGAGACTTAATTCCCAAATTATTCCAAAATACAGATGGAGAACAAAATCCATCATGCTGCCTCCCAAACCTACACTAGCTACTATGCATGTCTACATACTCCCACAACCTTACGTAACAGTTCATTTAGTATCAATTCTTGGTTTTGGCAGGTTAGAAGATTAGGAAAGCACAGACTAGGACTGTAATTTAATGCCAACAAAACAATGGTCATTGTTTGCCAAAATCATTGTTTCATTTCCATCTTCCCAACAACTCTATCCAGCAGTATCACCCATTAGGAGACTGAAGCTCAAAGGTGGAGTAGCTTATCTTTTTCACAAGTGTTAAGAAATGGAGGCAAAATCTGAACCCAGATTTAACTCTAAAGCCCATGCTCCAACACAAAAAATGGTGGAAATGTACTCTACTTATAAACCAGAAGCTTCTTTTATATATAAACTGGGTAGGCAACAAAAGTCGCTTAACAAATACTTAGTAATTATGTAAGGACACTAGAAAAAACATATTTAAAATGACAAACCTACCAGAGGAAGGAAAATGATTATATCTCTTGGGATATTAAGTAGGCTAAAACACTTATTTTCTTTTTATTCAAATAAATGGTCTGACAGCAAAGTAAACATCTTTTATCATTCATTTTGGTGGAGAAAATCTCCAATCTCTGTACCAGAAGGTGGGAAATGTTATGTTTTGTTTAAATATTCTTAATGTTGCTTTAGGTCTCTGATAAACTAATTTAAAACATACTTTCATATTAAAGTAACTGCTATTTAGATCTTCTTAGTCCTAGCTCATTACTTAGATCACGAGGGATTAAATATTTTAAGGAGTTGAGTAATTATAAATCAGGTGCTTTAAAAACCACTGTTCCTATGTAAGTAAAAACAGCATCTAACTTGACAGACTAGTGAAGCTGAGGAAGTCCTTTGCTGTCTTCAAGGGGTAGGAGGGTATTCCCTACCAGAATGTTAGGCTCCAACACTGGAGGCTCAGGAATAGTGTTGTAAATATAGCATGGCATTCTTAATGGAATGCTGGAATCATGAGTTGTAAGTTCTTTTCTAAGTTGAACCTACTTCTGGTTTCAAGAGGTTTTTAGAATGTTAGAATTAGGTAAAATTTTATTTGGTATACGCAGCCATCCACTTCTGTATTCCAGACCTTTTTTTTTTTTTTAAAGAACATTCTGAGCGCTGAACAAGAAATGGATATAAAACAAGACCTGGTTCTTCCTCCCCTTTCTTAGACCAGTCACTCAGGCAATTGAGGCAGGGACTTAATATTAATAGGAACATAACTATCAAAGAATGACTCTAAAGTCATGGAATTATCAAAAGGAAAGGCTTAAAGCTAAATAGCTATGGAGGATAGAATTCTCAAGAAATAAAAGGTAGAGGGAAAAGATTCTTGAAGAAAAGAATGAACGAAAATTGCTATACATACTAAAAGTTTATTCCTAGAGGAATAGCTATTATTTCACACTTTTGGCCCCATTCCCTGCCCCTTCAAAGCAGTTAACTCTGGATGGACAGGTGTTGTCTTCTGTTATTATAGGAATTTGAGGCAATGAGCTCTCTTTCTTATTCATTGTTAATCTAAACAGAATAGAAAGGGAAGAGGAAAGGAAGAAGTGTAGAAAGCAGCCTGCAGATTTTTACACTTCTAGGAATGTGTGTTGTCAAAGAGTAGCAAAGTTAAATACGTCTCCTCATGGAGCTTGGCCAACACCAGTCTCACCTTCACCTTAACTCATCCCTTCCCAAATCTGGAAGTAAGCAAGTTGAAATTTGCAGAGAACCTTCAGGCAAGAGGTTATAGTGGAGGAACAAATTTTGCAACTAAACACTTCAATAATAATTTGTCTTGTAGCTACCTGAGTAGCTGACTTTCTTTAAATTATTAGGGCCAGGGTCCAGAAAGCAGGGATGTTTGCCACAGGCCTTCCCTACTTCTGTCTAGGGTAGGAACATGCAGGGTAAAGGCAGAAAGCACTAAAAATTTAAGCCTACAGAGGGCAGACAGCTTCTCCCAGGAGGAAAAAAATATTGAGGATAAATTCTATATCTCCAGGCCAAAAAAGGCAGTAGGGGAATTATTTTAGTCCTAACTCTTATTTACCTGTCTCTTTAAATGTCTTTGTATATTTCCAGAAGGAGCTGAAGGAAGAAGGATGTTTTCTGCTACAGAGAAGAGAAACTGAAGGCTGCTTCTACAGGACCAGCACTAGGGGGCACCGGAGCAAAGTATACTGAGCATGACCTGTGACTGCCAAAGAGCTTCAACTCTGGAAATTAGGGGAACAGAGGAAATACCCATTGGTGAAACCGAGTGCACTTTTTCAAATAAAGATCTAATCCTTTTCTTGATATAGTCTTCTCATATACTTCATTTAATAAAACAGTGCTCATAACTTCAACTTCAAATATAACTATCATTCATAATCTCCTGAATGACAGTGTTCATGAAAATAGAGAAGAAAATAAATTTTAGAAAGTAACTCTAAAAAGAAATTCGGCAATATGTATCAAGCCTTAAAAGTATGTACAATCTTTGACCCAGAAATTCCATTTCTAAGAATATAATGCAAGATGAAACAATGTAAAACACAGAAAAAGCTTTTGCCACCTGAATGCCCATTATGGTATTAATTTTATTAGTTAAAATATTTAAACAACCTAAATACTGAAGAGAGGAGAGTGGTAAAATAAATTATAGCATAGCTATATGATGGACTGCCATGCATATATTAAAAATACTATATTTAAACATTTCTTAATAATTGAAAATGTTAATTGATGAGAAAACATAAAATTGCAAATACATTAGTATCTCAATAAGACTGAAAAATATGTAAGAAAAAGCACTAAAAGAAAATACACCAAAATATTAACAATGGTTATCCACAGGTGTTAAGATTCAGAAATTTTATTTACATATTTTTTAAAACGAACATGTACTCAAGTGAGAGAACCCAAAATTATGAAAAACCACTCTATATTTTATACCCCAAACTAAATAATTTATTAATTAAGAATTTAAGTGACCTCTTCAGAGATTTAAATGTGTTTCTTTAAATGAAAAAGAGAAAAACAAGTAGTGGTCTGTTGGATAGCTCCCTCACTAGCAAAATGGTTCATTCCATATTAACATAATTAGTATTCAACAACAAAAAACATTTTCAAGTCTCTAACTGATCAACATTATAAATGTTATATTATAACCTCAAGGTCTATATATAGACCTCAAGGGTCTACTGCATTACATTTAATTTTCAGGAAACAAATTCAAGGGAAAAATAAGTATAGAGAGTTTTAGATGCATCATTACCAAAGTCATTTGTATAGTTTAACTGTAACCCATGGCATTACAAACTAAGCCATTTAAAAATCAAAGTAACTTCTCATTTAAATGCTTTTAGGGTACAGAATGATGAGAGAAAACTGGCTATGTGACATAACTTACAAAGCTTTTCAATACCCAACTGACTGACATGGCTAATGTGTGTTCGGTTAGGAGTTAAACAATGTGCCACTAAAAAATTTATTAAAAAAAGAAAAAAAAATGCAACAAAACTCTCTAGAACTAGTTGTAACTTAACAGAATTTAAAGAGTGCTACAGAAAGACCACTAGATTGAGATTCAACAGACTTGGCTATGTAAAGTGTTATCTTAGGTAAGTCCCAATTTTTCTAAGTATCCAGTTTCATATCTGTAAAATGGGATTCTAACACCTATTTTACAGGATTATTAATAAGATTTAATTAAATTAGAGCATTTAATTCAAGTGATTTGCAAAATGTAAAAACATCGGCAACATAATTACAACAATGTCTCCTTATCTAAAACAAGCAGGTTTCATCAAATCATTTCTAAATTCCCCCTTATAGCTCTAATATTACATTTATAAACAACAGAATAATGCTGCTACAGTAAAGAAGATACAGAACACACTAAAATTTTTCTAGTATTCATCCAAGCTCAACAACTGAGTTATGAGTTGTGAGTTACATGTCATAAACTAAAACCTAAGATTAGGATGGATAGTCAAGATGTTTTTGTACTAGTAGTTTTTAAAAATTATTTTTTGTGATAAAATTATCACTGTTAAATATCAACAGTAAAAAAAACCCTCAAACAGTATCAAAAGGTATAAAGCAACAAGTACATCTCTCTCCTTATGCTTGTCCCCAAAGAATTTCTATTTCCCAGAGGTACCACCGTTAAGACTTTACTCAGATATTTATCCAGACATCTTCAGTATAGCAGTTATTAAACCTTAGCATAGACTGCAGAATTTTAGAGATAGAAAAGATGTGCCCAGTACACTTTTAAACTTAAAAATGAGTAACATGAGACACAGATGTGGTTTAGTTGCTATCAATATATGGAAAGCACTTTATAATTGATAAATTGCTTTAACATAAATCATCTGTTTTAAAATTATTTAAGTAACTTGCTTCAAGGTTATTTACACAACTTAATGACTTAGATGGAACTATAGTTAGGAAGTTGGTATCTTATTAAGTGGGATAATATATAGATTATACGCACACTACAGTATTTATACGTGTGGCTCTTAAATTTTCAAAGATAATCTACATCACATAAAGGATTAGGAGTGTTGCAATTCCTGATCTAGTAATTATTATGTATGTGTCATTAAAATAATTGTTTTAAAAGGAGAATCTTTGTAATGAAGGAGTGGTTTTTAAAGTTTGGTGTGTTTTGAAGATTCAGGCTTTTCAAGATGATCACTTAGAGAATCTAATTTTAAACCACAAACACAATTGATACACAATGATTACTGAATATACTTTAAATTTAAAAAACAATCACAATAACTTCAACTGAGAATAAGTTGAAAGAAAAGTAAGAAGAATTTCATAGTTGATATAAATGCACACAGAACTATAAACAGAAATCAACTTAATAATAAAGCCAATGAAAAGATGCTACAGCATTCTTTCTGGCCTGAAGAAAATCAGTGTTGGCCACAAAATCTGCATTGCCACTGTGGCAGTGACAATTATGAAATCTGTATTATGATTAATAACAAAAATGAAGCTATCTTTTATTGTAAGAATTGTCAGACCAAAACTAAATTGAAAGGCAAGGAAGCTCAAAATAATTCTGCTGTAACAGCATTAAAAAAACCCAGAAAAATAAACAAACAAGTGGGTTCAAGAATAGAGATTCTCACTTCAATTATTCAATATTTGGAGTAAAGGACAAAATTTAAATTAAGTTTAATGGAGTTGAATTAAGCATTACTTATGCTAATTTTTTAGGCAAGTATATATTCCAAATTTCTAAAATGCAATTATCAACATTCAGCAAAAATACAAAATAATTCAGATATCAAAATGATGTCAGTGGAAAAAATGGAATATAAAAATCAACCAGATGAAAAAATCAGAAAAAATCCTGTGTGCAATATATAAACTCTTGTTATCAAATTTTAACTTAAATTCAATCTTTTAATTTTACATACTAAAGAACATTAAAAAAAACATGAAAATGTAATACAGTTGTAGAGTGGCTTTTCCTAATAAAAGAAAGGTTAAGTTTGAGTTGTGCTTTTCACTACTGAAATTGTTAAAAGAAACAAGGAAGCTAACTAATATATTAGCATCCTATAATTGAAAATAAACAAAAAAACCCTATTATTTTCTAAAGGCAGAGAAATCCTCAAGTTATTAGTCAGAAAGGACAAAAAGAAAAAAATTCTTTTTCTGAGAAAAGAATGCTCCATATCAAGCTGGTGGTTCTATATAGAAATGCATTATTAACCTTCTTTACTGTTGAACACCTTCTGCTTTGTCAAGATGATGATATGTAAACATCATAATATTTTTACTTGGTTCTTTATCAAGTGTTTGCTCATTACTCACATGTTCAAGTATTTCTCATTCCATGAAACATTAAAACATATTTACTTTATATTTATGTCAGATTATTCCAATGTATAAAATATTTTTGATTTGATTCTCTTCATGGTCCTATTAATGGTTTCCTCTTTTCTTTTTAGTTGAATGATTTTTCACTATGAGATCACTTTTCTTAAAAAATTTAATTGGTGGAAAAGTTCCTTCAGAAAGGATTCACATTTGATTCTGTTAGGTCTGGGGATACCAGCACTACAGAACATTATAAATCAAAAGCTTAATTAATTTTTTTAAATGGACCACTGAAGTAGTATGAATTTAGGGTGGAAACCTATGTAAAAACTAGCTCATGGTTACAAGCTTTCATAAGAGACCTATTTTCTCTTCTTTGATCAATGGCAAATTTTAAGACAAGCTTTTTTTCCTTACATTCCTTCATGAATAAAGATGGTGTGGGTTTATTCTTGTGCTAGGAATAGCTCTTAGGATCTCAACTTTACCACGGAGATGTGCTTACCTATTAGATATCCACCTTGGAAGGGCCTTGGGATTTGTCTAGATTAGAAAATATCCTCAAGGTTAAGTAGGCTTCAGTGCTCTGCTCGACTCTCTTGCATCCTTGTTTCACTTAATTTCTCTGGTATGTATTTTCCTTTTTGTTTTGCATGGTCATGGATAGATTAAAATTAAAAAAAAAAACCTCTATCCAACAATTTAAATTGTTTTTAATAAGAATGATATTTAGTTTTGGCCCCAAGGTGTTATTATGTCAGAATCACAAGTTACATGCATTACCCTTCAATATTATTCTCTTTTTATAGCGTGGCACCTATCAGAGCACCTATGGTTTCTACTACATATATTTCTCATAAGAATTCTAACTTTGTGTGTATATACAATTCTGTGTCTGTTGCTTGAAGAACTAGTTATCTTCCAAAGAGGTAAAACATACTTAATCATAGGATAAAGTAAGAATTGATAACAATATTATATATTTTATTGAAAGTTATAATTATAATATTTGATATTAATAAGCTATTAATGAGTTAAGTAAAGTTACTTTATTTTGGTAATAACCCTCCTGCCTTCAGAAACTTTTACTTACTTTGGAAGGAGAACCATCAGTAATTTTCACCAACTGCCAAAGGATCGAATAATGGGAGCACTGCAGGGCCTGTACGACTATCTGCATCCAACAGAAAAATTCAATGAGAGAACAATATTTATAAGTTTTAATCTTATTTTTGTAGAATTAATGAGAATGTATAAAATTATATTTGGTTAAAAAAAAGACAAAGCAGCATACTAACCTAGAGAATAAAGATGTAACATATCTTGATAAATATGGACCCAAATAACACTACATTTTCAACAAAAATGACACTACACTTTCAACAAGTCATGAATATTTTTAGCCATATTTTTGAAGGGAGACTGAATTACTTACATCCAAATTTTATAACTAATATCTGAAACTGAAATTCATCCAAATTTTGCTAAATGATTAGTTTTAAAGCATTCTTAACATAAAATATAACTCATATAAAATGTGCATAAAACATATAAAACAATGAATAACTATGTAACCACCACCCAGGTCAAGAAGTAGAACATAGCCAGCACCTTCTGTCAATATATAATCTCTCCTCCCCAATAAGGGTAACAGTTATTTTACCAGGCAGTCAGTACATTTTTGCCACCTAAGAGCGCATTCTTAAACACTGAGGACCTCAGAGGGCTTTTGTTTATGTGTTATTTCTATCTGCATTACCATATTAGAAACTAAAACTTGTAATTATATTTAACTTATTCAAAACATATATTAGAAACTATAACTTATTTAAAAACAAAACCAAACTGATTATATCATAACATAAATATTCCCAAAAAAGAACAAAATTTTCTAAAATGAAAAAATTTTGGTGGAAAGATGGCACTGTTCTACATTTTTGCAAATCCTAACATTTGGCTTAACTGGAGTTTTGTATCTGCTTCTGCATTCTGTTACATATGTTGTTTTGATTGGAGTATATGAAGAAAATCCAGTGTTACAGATTAGTTGGAAAAAGAAGGTATATTTTAATAGTCTTGGTGGATAAATCTGGATATTCTTTGATATGACACCAATACTTCAATGTACATTTGTGAGAAAATGAGAATGAAAAAAACAAACATCTTCCTGTTATTACGAAAATAGTTTGACTTCATGGTCCTACTGTGGAAAACCCAGGGGTTCCTGGACCATGCCTTGGGAATCACTGCTCTAGGAAGAGGATTGCTGGGTCATAAAGTATGTATATTTTTAACTTTATAGTAGTTAGTACCAAACTGTTGTCCAAAGTATTTAATGAGCTTTGATACTTCCTGTGGCTCCATGTTTTTACCAACATTTGATATCATCATGTTTTAAATTCTGTGATTTTATTATGTATGAATAGTATCTTAATGTGGTGTTAACTTACACTTCTCTAATTACCAATGGAGATGGGCACCTTTTCATTTTTTACTGGCACTGCATTCATGGTTTATGAAAAGTCTGTCCCAATTTTTCAAAGAGATAAGTAACAGAATTCAGGAAAGTAAAGTTGATTAAGAATCATAACACAAAATAGAATTTCATTTTGGATAGGAATTTTTCTAGCTTTTTTTTAATACATGGTATATATTTATTGTAATAAAGCTTACCTGATATGATATTCTATTATTATAGTGTGTCTTAATCTTCCTCACTTGATAAACTAAAAACTGTAAGGATGAATATATATAAAGAATAAACCCAAAGAGAAAAAAGTATGTGGAATGCTGGAGGAAGTAGTTAGAATTTTAGCTTGTTTTACTTTAAAAATTTCAGGTTTCAGACCACGAAAGAAAAAGATATCTGTAACAAGCCTACTCAGCACTGAAAATAGCTTAACGATATTAGAGGAATGAGTGGTGCTGCTTTTGATGCAACACATATGAGATGATGTTAGGGTTTTATTAAACATAATAATTAATGACTGATTCATGGCAGACTGCCAGAAACAAGACTACTGAAACACTATCAAATTATGAACATTATTGCTAAAGAAATCACCTTACACTACTTAGAAGATGCTCAATATGGTACACCTATTGGTATGGGATACCTTTTGATATCTTCTATTTTAAAATATAAAGTACATTAGTAAAGTGGTTTGTGTGGAAGGAAAAGAGATTTAAATTTCTCTTCAATTTGAAACCATCTGAATTGTTAAATTACTAGAAGGGATATACAAATTAACAAATCAATGGGAAATTAGGATATGGAAAAAGTAATGTCTGAGAATTGCTTAACTTTGGTTATATCATTTATCCTAATCATCACAAATATAATTTCTGTTCTTTCTACATTTCTATTGACCTATATACTAGGAATTATTCTGTGTTTCAGAGTTTTGCAGAAGTTTCTTGGAGGTGGTTATAAGGAAAGAGAGGTATTTGGCACTCCAAAACCTATTTCAAATAAAGCACCTTTATTTTAACCTGCTTCATATACTGGTATTTGTCTTAAGTTTATTTTAGAAGGGCTCCACTGCTTTATTTTAAAATAAAAAGCTCACTTTCATTGACTGGGCAGCACTTTGCTTTCTCACCGGTATGGTTATATAATATAGCTGATCACACTTCAAAGAAAATTCAGAACCCTTCTCTCCAGGTTATTCCAACAGTTATATTGGTATTTTATCCTACATACCAGCAATGTTATCCTAACTTGTCCAGAAGTCATTTACTCAGCAACTTCATTTTTCTGTAGTACAGATGAAACAACCAGGAGAAGGGATTGTTCGAACCTGTGAGGAACATCATCTTATGTTTTTCTTCACTAACACTGCTCTATCCTGGAGAGGATCTTCAAATAATAGCAAGTGTGGGTCTGATGACTAAGAATTTCTTCCAACCCTACTCTTCTGTGCTCATGTTTATAAGAGGTAACATTCCTGGGAGGACACAGTAATGTGTTTTGCACATATCTGGGCAAAAGTAATTAAGAAACAGGCAGGCCTTTTCTATCTTCTCCCCTATCTACTAGCTGGATACCAACGGCCCAGGAGATCTTGGGTCCCTGAATGACTGTGTGGTGGTGCAGGGACATGACATTTCCCTAATTGCACTTCATGTTCGGGGGCTGAGAAATAAATTTCTATTGTGTTAAGCCACTGAGATATGGAGATTAATCTATTATAGTAGTTAGCATTATCTTAACTAACAATTTTTTATTAGGTTATTTACTTAATAGTCACTTCTTGTCTATTTAAAGGAACTACAGCTCCTTATCTTTGATTAGCAGATTGAATCAGTGAGAATCATTCAACCTCCAGTTAATGATATCACATATCTTGAAGATGAACTGTATTATTACATATAAATTAAGACTAAAGGCTAACCTAGAAGGTTAGAAAAACTGAACTTGCATGGAAAATAAAATCTGACTAGAGAATAAGAAAAAATCATTATGCATATGCAATATATATACACACACATAGATACATATTATCTACACATATGGGACATGTTTAAAATGATCCCATCATAACTGTGGGTAAATTTGAACTCTTTCACTTTTCTGTTTGCACAAGATTTTAAGGGGATGTAGGATCAAATTTTTTAGTGGATATCCCCTTTTGGAAAGCGTGTTTAGATGCAAATTAATAATCAACATGGCTTCACGAAAAAAGGATATAAGGCTGGCAAATAAGCACATGAAAATATGTTTAATATCATTAACATTAAGGAAATGTACATTAAAAGCACAAGGCACCACACACATACCTACTACAATGGCTAAAGTAAAAAATAGTGACAAATACCAGTTGCTGACAAGGATGTAGAGCAACTGGAATTCTCATATATTTATGGCAGAAATGCAGAATGGTACAGCCACTCTGGAAAATGGTTTGGCAGTTTCTAATAAAATTAAACACACACTTAAAATAAGATGCAGAAATTGCACTCTTGGGCATTTACTTAAGAGAAATGAAAACTTATGTTCAAACAAAGGACTATACACTTATATTCACAGCAGCAGTTAGCTGTGATACTCAAAAGCTGGAAACAACCCAAACATCTTGCAACGCGTGAATGGATGAAACAAACTGTAGTGTCTGCACACAATAGACTACAACTGTGCAGTAAAAACGAACCAACTATTGATTGACACAACTTCGATTCATCTCAAAGCCACTGTGCTCAGCCAAAGACTTTATGCTCTAAAAGGTTATGGTATGATTTCATTTATTTGGAAATCTCAAAAAAAAAAAACTGTAGTGATGGAAAATATCAGTGGTTTCTAGGAGACCACAGGTGGGGCAAGCATATAACTATAATGGGGTAAGTTTTTGGGATGATGAAAACTGTTCTGTATCCTGACTGGGTGGTGAGTACATAAATCTATGCATGCTTTAAATGCATACATCACATAAAAAGGAAAATTAATATTACTGTGTGGTAATTTAAAACATAATAATATGGCAGAATGGCATTTGCAGTAATATATTTTTCTTGAGGAAATGCTAAGAAAAGCACAAATATCAAAGGAAATCACAGTGATAACAAATACTTCTTTAATAAAGAAGATTCCTAAGTTTTACATGTGCTTTGGGAATGAGGGATCATCCAATGTGCTATATTACCAGAAGGCTTGCTATACTATAGATTTAAAAATATCTGGAGATGGATGAAACTCAGATTCAAAAAAATTCGAACAGTAAAAGGTTAATTTCTGTAACTAAAAAAAAAGAAAACTTGCCTAGAAATCGATTACATAGCAGTCTAATGTATATTAATGCTTGGCAGTTCTGGACCCTGGGATATTATTGCCAACTTTCTTATAATTCCAAGTAGTATATGAAACAAAGGAAGAGTATGAAGAAAAATATGTCAATAATGAGTCCAGTATGGAATATTATATTCTCTTTTAGTAGTAATCTCTTTATACTGATTTCCAAAAGGGGATTTGGTATATAGTGGAAAGCACATTGGATGAGGAGTTTACATCACACCATCTCAGGCCTACAACAGTCCATGTGCACTAGCCTTTTCTCCTAATTTATACTCCTTTATTTATTGCAGCATTTATTTTAGTAGTCAAGATGTGGAAGCAACCAAATCCCCCACTCACGTCCCCTATGGCAACCACCAGTCTGTTCTGTGTTTATTAGCCTTTTTCTGTTTCTTCTTTTGTTTTATATTTTAGAATCCATATATAAGTGAAATCATATAGTAACTTGTTCTTTCTCTAATTTCACTTAGCATAATACCCTCTAGGTCCATCCATGTTGTCTCAACTGGAAAGATTTCATTATTTTCTTATGGCTGAATAATATTCCATTGTGTATATACCACATCTTTATCCATTCATTTATCGATGGACACTTAGGTTGCTTCCATATCTTCGTAAATAATGCAGCGATAAACCTAGGAGTATATATACCTTTTTGAATTAGTGATTTTGTGTTCTTTGGGTAATTCCCATTAAGTGTAGTTACTGGGTTGTATGGTATTTCTGTTTTTAGTTTTTGAGAAACCTTGAGAGAGCAGATGAATTTCACCCTAGCCATGCCTCTGAAGGACCTACGAAGATTAAAAAAAACACAAATTTTTCTGTGGCTCCTGGTTCTAAAATTTACACCAGATGATGAATGTTTTCTTTTGTTGTGGTTGTGTTTTGGTCTGGGACTTTCTAAACCTTAAAATATACATTGGTCAGGCTTGTAAGTGGCCTTCATTAAGTATGACAAACAATTATTCCTCTCATTTTTAAAACACTAAGCTATAATTTACATATACAGGAAAATTTCCTGTGTTTAACATACAGTTCATTGACTTCTGACAAATATATAGTTATGGAACCACCAAGAACAATCAGGATTTAGAACAGTTCCATCATCCCTAAAATTCCCCCATGCCCTTTTGTAGTCAGTCCCTTCCCATATGCTGGATATCTCTTCTCTGCCCCTGCAGTTTTGCCTTTTTCTAGAATGCATAGCCAATTATACAGCATGTAACTTTGTACATCTGGCTTCTTTGACTTTATGTTATTGAGATTCATCCATGTTGTTTTTGTAACAGTACATCCTTTCACTTTATTGCTGAGAAGTATTTTATTGTATGGATGATAATTTGTCTTCATACATTCACCAGTTTATGGATATTTAAGTTATTTGCAGTTTTGGCAATTATGAATACAGCTGCTATAATCATTCAGGTATAAGTTTTTAGGTAGTTAAATTTTCATTTCACCTGGATAAATACCCAGGAGAGGGACTGCTGGGTCAGATGATAAGTGTATATATAACTTTATAAGAAACTGTCAGACTGCTTTCCAAAATGGCTATACCATTTTGCATTCCCAGCAGCAATGTGTAAGGAGTTCCAACTGCTTTCTGAAAAATTTGTAGCAGTATCTTATTGTGGTTTTAATTTCCATTTTTATAATGACTAATGATATAATAAATTGCATTTAATGTACTTACTTGCCACCTACCATCTTTGATGAATATCATTTTGATTCTTTTGCCCATTTTCAAAAACTGGGTTGTTTTTCTTACTATTGAATTTTGAGATGTGTATATTTTTGGTACAAGTTTGTTATTAGATCTGTCACTGGCAAATATTTTCCAGTCTATGGGCTTGCCTTTTCAATTATCTTAATCTTTTAAGAGCAGAAGTGCTTATTTTGATGAATGTCTATAATTTAACTTTTTTCTCTTACCGATTGTGCTTTTGGTGTTGTATCTAAGAAATCTTTGATTAACTAATGATCACAGATTTTCTTTTATGTGTTTTTCTAGATGTTTTTTAGTTGTAGATTTTTACATTTAGGTCTATGGTCTAATTTCAGTTAATTTTTGTATATGGTGTTAAGTATGGATTGAGATTCATTTTTTTTGTATATGGATATCCAACAGTTTCAATCCTTGCTGAAAAAATTATTCTTTCTCCAAAGAACTGCTTTGGCACCTTTGTCAAAAATCAACTGACCATATATGTTTAGGTCTATATTTGGATTCTCTATGTTGTTCCTTTGATGTATGTATCTATCTTTTCTTCAATACCACATTAAATTACTGCTTATAGTTATAAACCAAGTAGTGTGAATCTTCTTCATTCTTTTCAAAATTCTTTTGGTTATTTTATTTCTTTTGCCTTTCCATATAAATTTTGGAATCAAGCTGTCAATTTATACAAAAATCCTGCTGAAATGTTAAATGCAATTGTGTTAAAATCTAAGATGAGTTTAGGGAGAACTGATATCTTAATAATACTGAGTCTTCTAATTCATGGACATGACATATCTTCATTTACTTAAATCTTTGATTTCTTTCATTAGTGCTTTGTAGTTTTGTATATGGATCTTCATGTATTTCATTAGATTTCCACCTATGTATTTCACTGTTTTTGGTGCTATTGTAAATGGTATATAATTAAAAAAATTTCAATTTCTAGTCATTCATTACTAAAAAACTGTTTTTAAGCAATAGATATATATGGTAAAATATCCAATAGTACAATGGTGCACAATTCAAACTAAGTTTTCTGACCACTACAGATCTCTAGTTTTCTGTTGAGAAAGTCACTGCTAACAGTTTACATATCACCCCAGAAATAGTCTGTCAATTAAAAGGCATGTGTATAGATAGATCTTATCACCTTTAAATTTACATACTGTTCTGCTCCTTGCCTTTTTCACTAAATTTCTTCTCACACAGAATATTTAACATAAATATCAACCTCATTCTTTTATTTATAGGCGCATAGCATTGCGCAGAACCAAAAAAACTATCCTACCAAAGCTAACTGCCCTCTAATGATGGACATTTAGATTATGTGAAGTTTTAAATTTTTATAAATAATGCTACTGAGAGCACCTTTGTATACATATACAACTATAAGTCTGTAGTCTAAATGTCTAGAATGACAAATGTGCAATGAAGGGTATATTCACTTTGAGTTTTGACAGAGATTAACAAATAATCTTCTAAAGGGATCACACCAATTTATTTTCACAATGCTATTTGAGAGTATGTCAGTATTAAAAAAAAAACAAATTTCATTAAAGTTTTCTGATGTATACATACGGTTGAGAACTAGTAGAACAGAACCAAGATTGTAGAGAGAGTGAAACTGAGGTTACTAAGACAAAACGGAGCTCCTGCTGTGGTTCATAAGATAAAATATGAAGGGTTAAACTAAGGAGATAGTTGGAAGGCTGGAAGAATGAGGTGAGAAGAAATATTCAGAAGGGAGAATTAAAACAAAAGTCTCTTGAGATTAAGGACTGCTTCTAATATACTCTTTTATCCTTAGGACCTGAGACCTGACACTCAAACACACTTTCTGATCAATAATGGCTAAGCAGGTGGTAAACTGGATGTGTGTATGGGTGGTGGCAAAGTCCCAAAAGATTCTGATAAAGCATGCCCAAAGAGTAGTTGGAAGTGGGTAGCTGAAATAATTTCTAAGCCTGGACAGGGAAATACTTGTGTAGTCGTCTAAGGAAAGCACGACTCCATTATTTACATAAAAGTCATAATATATCCAAAATCAATAACCTAAGTTAAACACTTGTATTATGTTCAATTTAAAGAAAGGTGTTAATTTCCACATCACAATGACAGATTAACTACCAGCAACTAATCGCTCCCCATAATTCCCAGTGAAACAATACAAAAGATGTTAGGAAAAATAAAAATATAAAAAAATAAGAGTCTGACATGGGGCAAATATCAGAAGATACTGGATACTATAAATAGTACAGTCAACCCCTGAACAACTTGAGGGTTAGGGGCACTGACCTATGTAGTCAAAAGTCCATATAGAACATTTGACTCCTGTAAAAGTTAACTACTAAGAGCCTGCTGTTGACGGAAGCCTTAATAATAACATAAATAGTTGATTAACACATATTTTGTATGTTATATGTATGATGTACTGTATTCTTACAAAAAATAAGTTAGGGAAAATGTTATTAAGAAAATCATAAAGAAGAGATATACGTTTACAGTACTGTATTTATTGAAAAAAATATCCATGTCTAAGGGAACCTGTGCAGTTCAAACCTGTATTGTTCCAGGGTCGCCTGTAGTAGCAAACTAGCAGCAGAAAAGGAAGCACTGAAAATAATTCAGAAGTTTGGTTTGAGTGGGTATGCAACAGCTATGTGACCTTAGTCAAGTTATAAACATCTCTATGCTTCAGTTTAATTATCAATAAAACAATGATACATATTCCATAGGGTTGTCATAAGGCTTAAACAAATGTATACATGTTAAGACTTAAAATAGTACCTGATACATAATAAGTGGGAAGCAAAAGTTTTCTATTACACATGCCTTGAGAAGCCCAAAGGTAGTGACATATGATTACTTTTCCTTCTTAATGGGTTTATCACAATATTTTCTTATACAGCAAAGATTTATCAAAATCATTCACAAATGTTCTTTATTGGTTTTCAAAGTTTAGCGTTAACTCAGATTTTTCTGGAAACTATATAGTAAAGCAAAAGTTTAATATTTTATTTGTCTTAGATGTTACCTAAGACAAGATTTAAACTTAAAACCACACTAATAGGAAATAGGAACAAAGCCACAAAATAAGTAGAATTTAAATATTTCTTGCTTTATTTTACAAAAAGTTATATGAAGAAACACTACAATAAATTCTGAAATGTGGGCTTTCACAAGCTAATGATTATTGTGTTAAGGAATTGCAATAACTTTTAATGTTTCATAGGTTAAAAATTCATTAGAACAGAGGAAGGCATAAACAGGTGATGGAATATATTTGTCTAAGTTATGTCAAAGTTTGAAATGAAACAGGACTATTTACATAGTCCTGAGGAAACGTCCCACAGATCACTAACTAATTAAAAAAGGAAATGATAACTCTACATAGAAGAAATTTGGCATGACCTACCTTACTAAAGTGATCAAAGTTAATATTACAAAAATAGTGAACAAAATGACATCATGTGCCTCCTGATGTAATGCACTGAAGATAGAATATATTTTATGCAGCATTCTTGCCAAGAATGCACAATCTGAATATGAATATGTAGATCAGACAAAACTAAATTGAGAACATTCTATAAAATAAATGGTCTGTGTTGGCAAAACTGGACAGCTTATATGTAAGAGAATGAAACTGGATTACTGTCTAACCCCATACAGAAAAGTAAACTCAAAATGGATCAAAGACCTGAATGTAAGTCAGGAAACCATAAAACACTTAGAAAAAAATATAGGCAAAAATCTCTTGGACATAAACATGAGCAACTTCTTCATGAATGTATCTCTTCAGGCAAGGGAAACAAAAGCAAAAATGAACAAGTGGGACTATATCAAACTAAAAAGCTTCTGTAGAGCAAAGGACACCATCAGTAAAACAAAAGACATCCTACAGTATGGGAGAATATATTCATAAATGACATATCCGATAAGGGGTTGACATCCAAATTATATAAAGAGCTCATGCACCTCAACAAACAAAAAGTAAATAATCCAATTAAGAAATGGGCAGAGGAGCTGAACAGACACTTCTCCAAAGAAGAAATTCAGGTGGCCAACAGGCACATGAGAAGATGTTCCACATCACTAGTCATCAGAGAAATGCAAATTAAAACCACAATGAGATATCCCCTCACACCAGTTAGGACGGCCAACATCCAAAAGACAAACAACAACAAATGTTGGCGAGGATGTGGAGAAAGGGGAACCCTCCTACACTGCTGGTGGGAATGTAAATTAGTTCAACCATTGTGGAAAGCAGCATGGAGGTTCTTCAAAAAACTAAAAATAGAAATACCATTTGACCCAGGAATTCCACTCCTAGGAATTTACCCAAGAGTGCAACAGCCCAGTTTGAAAAAGACATATATACCCCTCTGTTTATCGCAGCACTATTTACAATAGCCAAGAAATGGAAGCAACCTAAGTGTCCATCAGTACATGAATGGATAAAGAAGAGGTGGACATATACACAATGGAATATTATTCAGCCATAAGAAGAAAACAAATCCTACCATTTGCAACAACATGGATGGAGCTACAGGGTATTATGCTCAGTGAAATAAGCCAGGCGGAGAAAGACAAGTATCAAATGATTTCACTCATCTGTGGAGTATAAGAACAAAGAAAAAACTGAAGGAAAAAAACAGCAGCAGACTCACAGAATCCAAGAATGGACTAAAGGGAAAGGGACTGAGGAGGATGGGTGGGAAGGGAGGGATAAGGGGGAAAGGGGCATTACGATTAACACACATAATGTAGTGGAGGGGGGTACGGGAAAGGCAGTATGTAGAGAGAAGACAAGTAATCATTCTATAGCATCTTACTACGCTGATGGACAGTGACTGTAATGGGGTATGTCGGGGGGACTTGATAATAGGGGTCTAGTAACCATAATGTTGTTCAAGGTGTACATTAATGATATTAAAATTAAAAAAATAAAAATAAATGGTCTGTATTCTTCAAAATGTCAACATCATAAAATAGAAAGACTGAGAAACCATTCTAGATTAAGGGAGACAAATAAGACATATTGACTAAATGAAATGTGTTATTATGGCTTGTATCCTGAGCTGGGGAAAAAATGCTATCAAGAATATTAATAATATGTTCAACACACACACATGCATACATATATAAAGAGAATGCGAGAAAGTGTGCACTGTGGAAAACTACTGAACAGTAAACTTCTCTATAATTTGACTTTTCAAAAATAAATTATAAGAATAGTTAAATTCTTTTAAACTTTGGTCATAAAGATTCTAAAACTAGAATAGTTTAAAAAAAAGTACTAGCATGAGAAAAGAAACATCACTGGAAGACAGGGGAAAAATATTCACTTAATCCTGAATAGAATGACTGGGAAACTTTTAGGTGAAATTGTTATCATGGAAAACAGTTAAGCATATGGAGAATACAATTAATCAAAACAGCTAGACAGCAAATTTTAAGGCATTGTCAAAATGTTAAGTATGACTGACAGTTAACAACAGCAAACATTTGGGTAGTTCTTTCACATCCTTGCTGTAAAATGGTGCTTTTTTCTGGATTCTAATTCAAAGTACAGAGTTGAAATCTAAAAAAGTGAGCTTGTATGGTCCTATGTAGAATTGGTTGAGTATAGTTTTTGAGTATTCAATACTGGCTATCTGCAGAGATGTCTTCAAAAGCTGCCAATTGCTAAAATGAACAAGAGTACAATATAGTGCAGATGCACTCAAAGTTCATACACATGATTAAAGTTTAAGAACATGTGTCTAATATTAAAGTTAATAAAGTTAAAGCAGATTTCACATAAATATTATCATATTTAAGAAATTAAAATGCGGTAATAATACATATGCAGTGAAAATAAATTTAAAAAACCCAAAATAATCACAGAAGATAACACTGTGATACTGTCACAAGTTGGTTCTAAGACAACAAATGATGGTGTAGTGAATCAAAATAAATTCAGACAGTTTTTAATTCCCAAATGAAAGAGATGTGCTACTCTTATTCTCTTCTTGAAGAAAATAAGGAGACCTAGAGGGGAAAAAGATGGTGGAGTAGGACAGCAAGATGGAAACCTCCTCCTATGTACACACCAAAGAAACAAATATAGCAAATACAACTAAGCCCTGAAAATGACCTGAAGACTGCAGAATAGACCACCTACACCTGGGGAAGAAGAGACCACATACAGAAGGATAAAGTGGCAGAGCTGCAATCAATCAGGACCCAAGCCTTTCCCTCATACCAGCCCACAAGCAGGAAGGAGAGGAACAGGGCTGGGAGGGGATAAGCACTCTGGAAGCCTGCACATCAGTCCCTGAAGATCTGTTCTGGGTACAGAGTCCACATGAAACAGGTGATCCAAGGGGATGGACACCAGGCAGAGTTGTAGCACTCTGGGAGGCTGAGATTCCTGTCCCTTGTGGTGGACAGGCACCCTCTCCATCTGTCCTGCTGAGACCCAACACAGAGGCAACAGTTTGAAAGTTTTATCAGCAGTGTAAAGTGTGGCAGAAGGGAGCGGGTAGGAAGGCACATTCTTTCTGAAGGAGAAAGGAGAGGTGCACAATACTTTCCTAGCCCTCCCTCAACCCAACTGGTTGGGTGTTTGGGGAAGCCAGCTCCAAATGCTCTCTCTTGCTGATGGCTTAGCCCCATAGCATGCCTCTTGCTGCCTGGCAGGCTTTCCCAGCTTTCCCGGCCCTTCCCAACTTGGGAGGCACTTGTGGGAACTAGCTCTAAACTCTCCAGCTTCCTCACTGCTGTCTCTGCCCCATGGCAGTGGCTTCCCTGCTCACCTGCCCCGCCTGGCTGGCCCTGGCCAAGCAGTGGGTGCCGTGGTTGACTGGCAGGCAGAGGGTGCTCTACACACAACAAACCCTACCAGAAGCACCACATGACACACAACAGCCTGTAGAGGTGAGCTTTCGGCCTCTGCTTCCAGACTAGCAGAAAGGCTGCCCTGCCCACAGCCCACCAACAGCAATTACAGCTCCACCACGAATGAGAGCAAAGCACTGGTGAGCAAAGAGTCTTGAGCTTCTTGGGTACCACAGAATGCCTTCTTCGTAAAGCTGAAAACCTTTGCTCTAATATCAGGAATAAGACAAGGATGTTCACTCTCACCACTTTTATTCAACACAGCATTGGAATTACTAATCATGGCAATCAGATAAGATAAAGAGATAAAAGGCATCCAAATTGGTAAGGTAGAACTAAAACTGTTACTATTTGCAGATGACATGATACCATATACAGAAAAATCTAAAGACTCCCATCAAAAACTATTAGAACTAGTAACTGGATTTGGCAAAGTTGCATTAATGCAGAGATCTGTTGTGTTCCTATATACTAACAAACTAGCAGAAAGAGTAATCAGGCAAATAATTCCATATATAATTGCATCAAGAAGAATAAAATACTTAGGAATAAACCTAGCCAAGGAGGTGAAAGACATGTATCCTGAAAACTATTATAAGACACTGATGAAAGAACCTGAAGAGGACACAAATAAATGGAAATCCATCTCAAGTTCATGGTTAGTAAGAATTAGTATTGTCAAAATGGCTATCCTACCCAAAGCAATTTAGAGATTCAATGCAATCCCTATCAAAATACCAATTTCAATGAACTAGAGCAAAGAATCATAAAATTTATATGGAATCATAAAAGCAATCTTGAGAAAGAAGAACAAAGCTAGGGATATCATGCTCCCTGATTTCAAGCTATACTATAAAGTTAGTGATAAAAAACAGTATGGTACTGGCACAAGAACAGACCCACCCACAGAACAATGTAAGAGAACAGGGAGCCAAGAAATAAACCCACGCATATATGGTCAATTAACATATGACAAAGGAGTCATGAATATACCATGGGGAAAAGACAATCTCTTCAGTAAATGGTGCTGGGAAAACTGGACAGCTTTATGCAAAAGAATGGATTACTGTCTAACTCCATACACAAAAGTAAACTTGAAATGGATCAAAGACTAAATATAAGACATGAAAGCATAAAATTCTTAGCAGAAAACAAGCAAAAATCTCTTGAACATAAGCATGAGTAATTTCTTTTTCTGGACATGTTTCCTCAGGCAAGGGAAACAAAAGCAAAAATGAACAAGTGTAACTACATCAAACTAAAAAGCTTCTGTACAGCAAAGTACACCAGCAACAGAACAAAAAGTCATCCTACAGTATGGGAGAATATATTTGAATGTTTTATCTGACAAAGCATTAACATTCAAAGATATAAAGAGCGCATATGCCTCAACACCAAAAAAACAAACAACCCTCCCCCCAAAACCTGACTAAAAAATGGGCGGGCTGATAAGAACAAAGCAAAAACTGAAGGAACAAAACAGCAGCAGACTCACAGAACACAAGAACGGACTAACAGTTACCAAGGGAAAGGGACTGGGGAGGCTGGGTTGGAAGGGAGGGAGAAGGAGTATAAGGGGTATTACAATTAGCACACCTAATGGGCGGGGGGCACGGGGAAGGCAGTAAAGCACAGAGAAGACAAGTAGTGACTCTATATCATCTTACTATGCTGATGGACAGTGAGTGTAATGGGGTATGTGGTGGGGACTTGATAATGGGGGGGAATCTAGTAACCACAATGTTGCTCATGTAAATGTGTATTAATGATACCAAAAAAAAAAAAAATGGGTGGACGACCTGAACATTTTTTCGAAGAAGGAATATAGATGGCTAACAGGCACATGAAAAGATGCTCCAGAGGGCTAATCATCAGGGAAATGCAAATCAAAACCACAATGAGATATCACCTCATACCACTCAGAATGGCCAAAAGACAAGATATAACAAGTGATGCCGAAGATATGGGGAAAGGGAACCCTCCTATACTGTTGGTGGGAATATAAATTGGTGCCAGCCCCTATGGAAAGCAGTATGGAGAGTATTAAAAAAACTAAAAGTAGAAATACCATATGACCCAGTAACTCTAGGAATTTACCAGAAGAAAACAAAATCTCTGATTTGAAAAGATATATGCACCGCTTTGTTTATTGCTGATTACTGATGACAGCCAAGACATGAAAGCAACTAAAATGTCCATAGAGGATGTGGTACATATACATACTGGAATATTATTCATGGGGATGGATACAGCAAGAAGAATATAGCCAATGGTTCTGTAACATCTTTCTATATTGACAGTAGCTGACCAGTTGGGTGAGGATTTAATAATGTGTGTAACTGCTGAATCACTGTGTTGTATACTTTAAACCAATATAATATTGTGTATCAACTATACTTCAATTAAAAATAAATAAAGATCGACACTAAATAAATAAATAAAACAAGTAAAGAAACCAAAAAAGGAGTATCTTAATTCTATCATTCCTTATAACTTCGAACATAGCTAGAGACTATCAGTGATTTGCATTTAGGCTACTGAAAAATTTGAGATGAAGAGAGGATGTAAATTGAAGAGTCAGCAACAAATAAAGGAAATCAACAGGGCCAAATGATTAGCCTCTCTCCACAAACTACCTAACATAACCGTGGGCATTTATTATTAAGAGTAGCTGTTATATTAAGTAGAGATCAAAAACATGAATTAAGGCAACTTAGAAGAATTAATCATAGCAATAATAACACTATTTATATGATTAACATTCAATATGAAATTACAATTTTGTTATATCTGTTAAAGTTCTTACTGCTTTAGTGTAACGAAGTGTTATCTAAGCATTCTATAATCCAAATAAGAATGGATGACAGAGAAGACAAGTAGTGATTCTATAGCATCTCACTACGCTGATGGTAGTGACTGTAATGGGGTTGGTGGGGGGGATCTGATGAAGGGGGTAGTTTAAGCACCATAATATTGCACATGTAATTGTAGATTAATGATACCAAAATAAACTGTTAAAAAAAAAAGAATGGATGAGATTACCCCTAAACAGCCCTAATACCTAACTATGGGGCTGGCATTTTGGTCCACATGAATGAATGTCTACAATGTTCAGAATAACTACTAATTCTAACAGATTGTTATTAAGTAATAGTAACTGTAATTGTTAATTAAAATCAATAAATCATAATAAGTTTAACAATTAATTGTAGTAAACATTAATTGTTAATTAACAATGAACTGACAACATTCTAAGTCTCTCTGGACTAGACAACTCTTGTTGAATTTCTGCCCTTTCTACTCTAACTTAGGTATGAATGCACAAAGGTCTAATTCTGCTAAAGGCCCCCAACCTTATTTGACTATAGTTTTACTACAAAAATTAAGCCATACTTAAAGTTTACTATTATCAATACCTAGGACAGTGCCTGAAACACAGCTATGATATGATCAGAAATTTTCATTATGTTGAGTTAATCAAGTTTTGAAATTGCTACTATAAAAATTAATGGTATTTTTCCTAAAAGAGTAATAATATTTGCCTTAATGTTAAAATTTTGAGATATATAATAGCAAAGATTCTCTTTTTTTTCTGTTCAAACTTCAAGATAAGATACATTCAATCACTATAGCAGTAATTCTCAAAGGAGGTGGCTGCATTTAAGAATTATAAATTACTATCTATAAAAGGCATTTAATAATCCTATGTGATCTCAGAAAGCTGTTTTCTCAAATGACATAGAAGGAATATCAATAACCTCCTACCTGTTCTGGCATAGCTCCATGTTCAATTCCAGTCTTCAATAATCTATAGCAATTACCAAACAGATCCCACTTTGTGAGATCGTGAGCACTAAAATAAACAAAAAATGCATTAACTTCATTCTAGAGTGGGAGAAAATTTAAATTTGAGTTTAGTTTCAGTGGGTGGAAGGATAAAATAACTTTATTTTCTTTTGGAATTGAAAAAGATTCATAAATGTTCAAGTGCTCAAACTAGGAAGGAAGGAAGGGAAGGAGGAAGGAAGGAATCAGAAAGAGAAAAAAGAAAGAGTGAAAGCTTTGGCAGAAAGAAGGGAAGGAGGGAATAAGGAAGGGAGGGAGGAAGAGAGGAAGGAAAGAAGGAAGAGGGAAGGAGGGAGAGAGGGAGAGAGGAAAAGAGGGAGTGGGGAGAGAGACCAGAATGCAACCTGATATTAAGAATTCATTAAAAGAAATCAGTAACAATAAAACTTCACATATTTAAATGAAGGTCACCACCACATGGTCAACCCAGGCTCATATTCCACTTCTTTTTAGTATATTTTAAAATATGTTTAAATAAGTACATTTACAATTTCAAAATATTAATAGATGTGTATTTTTAAAAAGATCTGCATTCTCAAGATGGAGATAAAGACAAAAACAAGGGAAAAGAAATACGGCAAAGCTAAGAACTTTAGGGTAGCTATTTACATGGGCTGAGGACTTCTGAGTTGAAATAATGTTAACATTTTAAATTCTCATGAGCTCTACTACTAAAAATAGATCATTGCCTGTCAACTTTAATTTTCAAGTGTCAAAATAATTTTTTAAATAGGAGTTTTGACATTTGTTGTCAATTCTTATTTTCAAAGATCAAAATATTTTTAAAAATAACTGTTTCTCCAAGGAATTCCAAAAAGATGTGTATGAAGGCTTAGATTTTAGACACTCCTTTGAAATCCGAACTACTCATTATATAAGAGCTATACCCAAACACTCTTTTGACCAGAAAGTTTTCTATTTTCCTTTCTTTATGGAGAAGCATGCCTCATTATAAGGGACATGCAAATTATGATTTGAAAATGACACTTAATTTCATTGATCTGAGCCTTTTTTCCTTATTCAAATATAACTTTTGTTCAAACAGAAAACACACAATAGTAAGCAAACAAATAAGAGCAATTCTGGATAAAAGCTCATAGAAATAACTTTCAAGGCTTTCCCCAAATCTTACTTCTTACTAAGATTTCTAAAAGCTATCAGATGATAACTATACCTATAAAACTCTAGCTACTAGAATAAACCCATCTAATTTATTAGTAATACTGATTAACTTAAGCTCTGACAGTGTACAATGTACATTCATTACACTGAATGATAAATCTTACTCCTTAATCAAATTACAGTAAAAACTCATAATTTATCTGGAGAAAATATGAATATCAAAGAAAAAAATCGCAACATCTCAATATTTCTCTAAAATTTCCCATTGTTTTATAATGTTAAACATTACAAAGACAATCAGTTTGCTTTATATTGGCTAATACGTTATTCACTAAATCTACTTTAAATAAAGCAACATACTTGTGAAACGAGGTTAACCGCTTTAAGGTAGAAAGAACATTGTAAATATCATCATCATCAGCTTCTTCTCCCTATAAATAAGTAGATTATCACCTCGTTACCAGAACTTTACTCATCCTCAAATTCAAATCAAAGTCTATTAATACTTACTGCCTAAAGAAAAATTATTTTTTATTATATAAACAGTACATGTTCACTATTGGTAAATAAGAAAATACATATAAGCAAAAAAAAAAAAACCCAAAATAAAATATACCCATAATCCCAACACCCAGAGATAACCATTTTAAACAATGTCATGAACATGACTTTGTACACCTCTGATTATGCTCAGTGAAGTAAGCCAGGCAGAGAAAGACAAATACCAAGTGACTTCACTCATTTGTGGAGTGTAACAACAAAGCAAAACTGAAGGCACAAAAACAGCAGCAGACTAAGACTCCAAGAAGGGACTAGCAGTTACCAAAGGGGAGGGGTGGCAGAGGGTGGGTTGGGAGGGAGGGAGAAGGGGATTGAGGGGTATTATGATGAGTACACATGGTGTGGGGAGAATCACGGGGAAAACAGTGTAGCACAGAAAAGACAAGTAGTGACTCTGTGGTATCTTACTACACTGATGGACAGTGACTTCAGTGGGGTATGGGGGATTTGATAATATGGGTGAATGTAGTAACCACAGTGTTTTTCATGTGAAACCTTCATAAGAGTGTATATCAATGATACCTTAAAAAAAAAAACTTTAGGATAAGTTCCTTGAAATGGCAGAGTGAAAGGCTATGTACTTTAAAGATTTTATTGATGGTTAGCTTCCATGGCTTCAAAATCACAATGAAAAATAAAAAATGGTTGAAAAAAATTAAATGCTAAAGAAAGTTAATATTAAAATTTGAAAGTAGGGAAAAATTGGTTAAATGGATTATAAAGAAGATCCTATCAGCCTGACCATCAGAACACAGAAAGCTGTGGGGGTTCCAGATTGCTTTATACAGATTGGAGAGAGAAGACAAGAGATGGGAATCACAGAAATAATTATAAAAACAACCGTTGGAGATGCCTGTTGCTACCTTGGGCATATTACTGGTAAGCAGCCATCACTTATCAGTAACCTTAATTTTTATGTTCTATTCATTTACACATGGTAATAGTTAAGCAATATTAAAATGCAAATTAGTCCCAGAAATAGAAAATGAAAAAATGAGTTAAGAAAAGCCAGACCTTAAAAAGATTTTTCTTAAAAGAGGAAAAAAATATAGCTTTTATGAAACAGGTTTTTCAGTTAAACATAAAGTACAACCAAGGTTGATCTTTATAGGATGAACAACTTCAATAATGCTGCTAAGTTTTGAAAGGGGTAGCCACTCTGAATAATTAAATCATTGAATTAGTCAAAATTATTACAATTACACATTAATTTTAAAACAGACCTCTTGTAATAGATCTTCCACAGAATGATTGAATCGATCTACAAACTCATCAATCAGCTGACTTCGAGCTATGTCAACTCTGTTCTGGATGGTATACTCTTCACTGCATAAGATGCTATAGGTTTTACTGCAGGCTTCTAGAACGTCTGATTCTACGTGTTTTTCCACAACAAACTTTATCTGTTTTAATAAAGCATCCAGATGCTGAGAAGGAAAAAAGAAAAACTGTAATATTTAGATAATATTTAGATTAGTAACAAAAAATAAAAATAACCACTTGTCAAATAACAAATAAGTCTATAGATAACATGAAAGTAAAATAATCCAGTTAATAAAACTAATTATAATAGCAGAATTTCAGTTTCAGTGTCTTACCTTCTCCATTCTTCCTGTGCTATAAATTTCTAGATCAAAATACTGTGGGATTTGTAGCAAGTTTGCTACCTTCTCTGCATCTGCAGAATACTAGAAGGAGGAGAGGCAAAGAAAAAAGTACTTTAATAGTACAGTGTAATAAGCAAACTCAGTGGCATATCAGGACAAAAAAGTAAATAAAACTGTACCTTTGACAGCAACATAGGAAGTGTGATAATAAAATGCTCAGTCAATTTGTTTCTATCATCAATTTGAGTTTTCCTTTCTTTGGCAGTTAGTACCTAGAAATAAATTTAAATGGGCAAAGAGTAAGAGTGTCATGTACTAATTTATAAATCTAGAGTACTACAAAGATGGTGAAGCACTGGCAGATAATATAACTAAGAATTTTCAGAGGAACTTAAACTAATAAACACATCTAGTTTTATGCAGATTTCTAGTTAATATGCACCATTACTTTATAAATAGCTACTTATCTAAGAATTACTAAACTTTAGGTAAATTACTACTTGTTTAGATTAAATATAAAAAATAACATTTCAATAAAACCATAATTATGAATATAAAAATATTGGACCAATGGAGAAACAATTTTTTTGGACTTTTAACCTCAATGTTTCCCTATGTTAAATACTTTTATAATAAAATACTTCTTTAGAAGGTAATGCTTTTTTAATACCATCAGCAGCTAACAAATTTTCACTTATTTTTAAAGAATATACTACCAATATCTCTGGACTTATTTATATTTGATTGTCTTTGTATCTACACTCATAAATCTGCTTGGCAATAATCAAGACAGTGGGATATAGCCTATGGTACTGAACAAATTCAAGCTGGTAATACCTATCATATTAGTCTGTCTGTATTCAACCAGTTAAATCATAGGTAGTTTCAAAGACAAAATATTAAAATGCAAGTTCAGTTAGTATAATCATTTCCTTCAAGTATTCTGCATTTTATTATCTTGAAGGAATTCACTATCATAATGTTGAATGATTTTACGGAACAGAAACACTCCAATATAAATTGGCACTTTATAAACATGAGAATGTGTGAAGGGAGTAATAGGGACTCCTATCTAGTTCTTCTTCCAGGGACTTTATTATTTTTCAACCTCTTAAACATAAAATAATCACTTTGGAATGACTTACAAGTACTGTGTTTAGTTCTGCACAAAGTAATTAAAGGGGCTACATATAAAGTAGAATATATATCTAGGAAAGAACTGAGGATATGAGAAGTCTTGAAATTCATCTGACAATGTATGATGGTCTAAGAATATTGATTTTAGAGAAGTAGCTACCTTTGATTAAATGATCAATCTCCCTGATAATAAGAGCAAAAAATGGCATAATACCTATGGAGTATTTGACAATACCTAACAGAATTATATATATAGCTTTCCTTTGACCTAATGATCCCACTTTTAACAATTTAACTCACTGATATACCCAGTGCACATATGAAATAACACAAGATTATTCACTACACATTATTTCTAATAGCAAAAGATTGGCAACAACCCAGAAGACAGAAGTGTGCACATAATGGACACTATGTAGCCATAAGACAATGAAGATTTCCAAATACAGTTATACACTGTTAAAATGAAAATGTAAGGTACAGAACACTGTATAAAGTATACTATCTCTTGTAGGAGGTTAAGAGGGAGGAGGATAGAAAATAAGAATACATGTGGCATCTATTTATCTGTATTTGCAAAATGAAACACTGGAAGGATAAACCAGAAACAAAAGTATTACTGGTAGGAATTGGGTGTAAAGGGAGTTATTATGGAAGACTTCTCTCAATATATATTTTTATGTGGTTTTGACTTTTTAACTGTGTAAATGTATTATGTATTTCAAAAAAATGAAAATGAGATAAAACATACAAAATTAAAGAGGTAAAAACCTTGTTTAAATGAGAAATATCAATATGAATGTATAATTTAAATATATCTGTATATGTAAATATATAGATTTCTTAGTTCTTATGTACTAAACATGACTAGCAGAAATGGTAACCAATCTTAATGTCAAGATTATGATCTTTAAATATTATCCTCTATTAAAAGGAAACAGGGTTTGCTGGAGATTCTTGTGCTAGGGTAATGATGGCATAGTCTCTTCCTACAGTGAATAAGGCTGACATGTACAACCAGCAGAATATTGTGGAAATGATGCTGTGTGATTTTGGAGAGCTAGGTCATAAAAGACATAGAAGTCTACTTCTTTACTCTCTTTTGGATCATTCATTCTTGGGGAGGCCAGAAGCCATGTCACTCAAACAGTCCTACTAAGAGGTTCACATAGTAAAGACCTGAGGAAAAATCATCATTAACTATTGGGCCATGTGAGTGAAGTAGTAAATTAGCAATCAAACTTTCAGAGGCTAAAGCCTTGGCTAACATCTTAAATACAACCCTATGAAAGATCCTAAACAAAAATAATAGATAAGCCCTGGCCAATTTTTGACCCACAGAAACTGTATGAAATAATGAAGACTTATTGTTTTAAGCCTCTAAGTTTTGAAGGAATTTTTTTACACTCCAATAGATAACTACTATAAACAGTAAAGGTAGCAACTGAACCCGGGGAATCTTGCTCTGGAACAAAGCAAGAAAGTGCTAAAAAAAAAAAAAAGGATTAAGACATGTCAAAGGACACATCCTGAAAAGGCTCTCAGGCAAAGTTGGGACCATACATTTTTTAAAACTTTTATTTTGGAAAATTAAAAACACTCATTCTTGCACTATTGTTTCAATTCCCCTAAAGGTTTTTTTCCTGTAGCATTTTTAGGTGAATTCTTGGTATATTGTTTCACTCATATATATTTAAGTAGATGTCTTTAACAGATGAAGACTTAATAATAATAAAACTTACTATCTCCAACAAAATTAAACATTAATTCCTTAGTATCATTTCATTCCCAGTCCATAGTTTTCTCAATCTCCATTTTTTTGGATTCTTTCTTATATTTGTATTTAATGTAATTTTTGATATGGTTGTCAGTCATTGTGCTATTGTTATTTTATATCTCATGTCTTTTTTTTTGTTTCGTCTGTTCTCCCTTTACTGCTTTCTTTGGGATCATATATTTTTTAGTGCACTATAATTTGTTGACTTTGTTTTCCTTTTTTAGGTATGAATAGTTGCTCTAGGGATTACAATATACTTCTTTAACTTATTACAATCAACTTCAGGTTAATACTGAATTATTTACAGCACAATACAGAAATTTTGCTCTAATACAGTCCATTTCCTTTATCATTATTTCTGCTATTGTCACATATATTTATACATATTATAATATTAATACTACAGTGGTATCCTTATTTCTTTAAATAATCTCATGTCCCTTTAAAGAAATTAAGAGAAAAAAAGAAAAAATATATAATTTACACAGCCTTTTATGTTCACCGATGTATTTACCATTTCTGGTACTCTTCATTACTTCCTGTGGATTACAGTTACCATCTGGTATTACTCTTTACAGCTTAAAGGACTTTTAACATTTCTTCTCAGGCAGGTCTTCTAGCAACATGCCTCTCAATCTTTGATTATCTGGGAATGTTTTTATGTTAACTTCATATTTGAAATATAACTTTACTAGATTTAGAATTCTAGGTAATTTTTTTGTTTTTCAGTGAATATGGCATTCTATTGTCTTCTGGCCTCTACTGTTTCTGATAAGAAGTCAACTGCCAATTGGATTGCTGTTGCCTTATATAAAAGAGTTGTTTTTCTTTTGCTGCTTTCAAGCTTCTTTTGTCTTTGTCTTTCAACAGTGTGACTACCCTGTGTTTAGAGGTAGATCTTTTTGTTTTTTCTACTTGGGTTTTGTCAAGCTTCTTGGATCTTTAGACTGCTACTCATTAAATTTGGGAAATTTTTGGCAATTATTTCTTCAAGTGTTTTTCCTTCCTCTTTTACTTTTTTTCTTTCTGAGACACCACCACACAAATATGGCACACTTGTTTCACACATTTCCAAGGCTCTATTCATTTTTCTTCAATCTTTCTTTCCTCTCTGTTCTTCATAATGGATAATCCTTATTAATTTTTCTTCAGGTTCAGTTTTTTTCTTGTCATCTCAAATCTGCTACTGAGTCCATCTACTGAATTCTAAATTTACTGTACTTTCAATTCTAGAATTTCCATTTGGTTTTTCATTATTGAGATTCCCTGTTTCTTGTTATCTTATTTTCTGGAAATTCTTTAAACATGTTTCTCTTTAATTTTTTGAACACATTCATAAAAAAGGCTCTGAAATATTCATTAAACCCAATAACTGGGCCTACTGGGCAGTCATTTCTATTCTCTGCTTTTTTTCCTTGACTATGGTCACATTTTAGGGTTTCTTTGCATGGCTGTAATTTTTCTGGAAAAGTGGACACTTTAGGATAATATAGTATAGTAACTAATGGATTGTTAGCTTATTTTTCTTAGTTTCATTAAAAAAAAAACCCCACTAATCTTTAACTTAAACTGTGTAGTTTGTTTCTCCCACGATATGTGGCCTGTGCTTGGAATTTTTCTTTTTTACTGTTTTCCTAGGAGTCTTCTGTTTCAGTTGATTATTAGTCAGCCAATGATCTGGGCAGAAGTTGTGCTCAAATATTTCAAATCTGTAAGTCTTTCTCCTCATCACACCTAGTCTATTTGTAGGTTAGAGGCATATTCAAAGTTTAGCCAGTTCTCAAGTTTGGCCTGACTTTTATTTTCCATTGGGTTCTCTCAGGTTTCCCAGTCAGCAGGGATATGAAGAGCTTATGTAATCCTTTTATGGCTTTCTCATTCCCAGCTTTTTCAGTTAGATTCTTGGCTGGTCCACTGTTCTTACTAACCGGGACCACAACTACAACCACTGAATATCGTACCTGTGGGTCTTTTCCCAAGTTTGCCGTTTCTAGTTGACAAACTTTTCCTATATTGAGACTGCCCTGCCTGAGAGCAAAGCTGCTGGCTTTTGCAGTGTCACTCTGGTAATACTATAGGTATAAACAATCAAGCTTGTGGGTTATGTTAGTATTATAACCCAGGCAAGAAGGCTGTAGACTTCCACTGCTTTTACCTAAAGCAGCTTTAGCAGTTTTTCAAGAATAAATGCTTCTCTCTCTTTTTTTATCTTTGGTCAATTTCCAGAGTCCTGATATTGTTTTTTGACAGTATTTCCAGTATTATATATTTTTTCCCCCAAAGAATTGCCTACCTATTCACACCACTAGAGCCAATCTTTCCATCTGTGATTACCTGAATACATCCTAAATACCAATAACACCTGCATTATTAGCCCCATATTACAGATAAGGGAATCAAGGCACAAAGAAAATAAACTATCCAAAGATTACATAGTTGCCAAATGGAAGAGCTTACAAAACTAGGCAGTTTGCTTTCAGAGCCTTTCTGCTTTTAACAGATATGAATGTGAAAATTATTGAAGTATTAGACTAGAAGCAGGTAGGCACATATGAGATGCAATAGGCACATGGGAGAAAAGAATATTTTTGAAAGCTGAGTATAGTAAATAGGATATAAAGATGAAGTACCACAGCATATGTCATTTGCAAAAATACCACGTTTTTAGGAATAATACACCAGTAACATTTCAAATACTTAAGACAGTTGATTACATTAAAAGCCTTTTTGTACATTTTTCACTAATACAACTTACTCTCTTGCCAGTACCCCTTCCCACTGGAGGATGTGCCTCAGCAGCCTGACGAATTGTACAAACCATCAGCTCTATAAGAGCACTCTCTTGGCGATCAGACATTGCTAAGGTAAAACAAAACACATTAGTATGAGTAGTTTTACAATAAACATACACAATTATTAAAAAACTGCAACCATATTCTAATACTTATTCTTAAAGACAAATTAAGATCTGTACTTTGTCTTTTTACTTTTTTAAGAATATGTGTTTGTCATAAGTCAGTAAGAAAGATAAACAAAGTAAAGAAAAAAGAGGATAAACTGGTTTCTTCTAATATGTGGTCTCTTCTAACACTATATTTCTGAATTAGGCAATGCCAAGATTTTACTGTATTTCCTTTTACATCATTTCAAAGCTCATATAATTAGGTATCTTTCTTTTATGTTTTTTACCTAAAAAATGCTATACCTATTTTTATATTACAATGGATTTTTAACATCTTTCAAGTCACAAATACATATATGAATAATTATTTTAAATAATTATGAGTTATTACAAATCTGTATTCTACAATTTAGTCAACCTTCTCCTATTCATATTCAAATTGTTTCCAAATTTTTGTCACTATTAAATATGTAAAGAATATCATTAATACAGATATATTTATGTAACTGATACTTTCAGATCTGTAGAATAAATTCCCAAGAGAGGCAGTAATGGGTCAAAGGTTAAAATCTTGATACTGACTAATCATAATGTTATTTACCACAATTCAAACTTTGTTTAGTTCCTCATACCCCTGCCAGCACTGGATGCTATAAATCCCTTTAACTTTTGCCAGTTCAATGACTTAAAAATGGTATTTCATTGTTACTTTGCTCCTCCTTATCTACTAATTAGTGGAGTGTATTTTCTTGTTTATTGGTTTCTAGAATATTCTCCTGAAATTCTTCTGTTTACTCTTTGCCCATCATTGTACTGCTATTCAACTTTCTTGAACTCTTGTATATTAAGAACAGTAATTTTGTCTTTTGAATGATGCCAGTATTTTCTCAGTTTGTCCTTTTGTTGTCAGACTCCTCCTGGTATCTTGTCAGACAGAAGTTGTTAATTTTTACAAGAACACATCTGTACCAATTTCTTTTATGGCTTGTGGGTTTCTTTTTTTTTTCTCTCTCCAGTTTTATTGCAATATAACTGACATACAGCACTATATAAGCTGTATAACATAATGATTTGACTTACATATACCATGAAACAATTATCACAATACGTTAACACCCATCATCTCATACAGATACAGAAAGGCTTCTGTGTTTCTTGCATTGCTTTAAAAAATCTCCTTGTCCTAGAGATGAAAGAAATGCATTTTCTTCTCTCTCTCTTGCTTTTACATCTTTAATCTGTCAGGAACTTATTTCTGTTGATAGTATGAAAAATGGGCCTATTATTCCTACCAGATGAACAGTCAATTATGCCTTCACCATTGTTAAATAAACCAACTTTTCCTGTTGAATTTAAATGTTACTTTTTAACGTGTCTAAGGCTCTCATATGTTTATCTTTTATAGATTCCTTATTTTCACTAATCTATTTCTTTTACAATGTGATACTATTTTTTGATTATAGCAGCTTTATATTATGTTATAGTGTACTTTACTATGTAACAACTCAACTGATTTAAATATTTAGTTGAACAAGTTTCTCTTATCTAGTCTTCTTTCTAAAATTTTGCTAGTTTCTATAATGTTAATGGCAAAGACTTTAACACTAAGCATTTTCTATGTACAAGGCACTGTTATAAATGATTTATATGTATTTACTTGTTTTATCCTTAAAACAATTCTCAGAGATAGGAACGAATATCTTCACACTTTACAGAAGGGGAAAATGAGCTACAGAGAGGTTAAATAAGTTTTCATTCAGATGGTAGTAGGACCAAGATATGAATCCAGGTAGAGCACACCAGGGTCTGTGCTCTTAAGCAACATGCTATACTATGTTTTTAAGATAAGCTTAAAATTCTGTACAAACTTTAGAATCATTTTCCTTAGTTCCTCCTCTTACTGTACCTCCCAGAATTCTCTCAAACCCACTGGAATTCAAATTAAGGTCATTTAGGAAATCTATACATTGGGAATAACTAACATTTTTATAATTTTTTCAGTCATGATTCAGCTCTTCATTTTTGAAATCTTACTTGACATCATTTAACAAAGCATTATGGTTTTTTAAAAACTTTTTAATTAAGGTATTATTGATATATACTCTTATGAAGATTTCACATGAAAAAACAATATGGTTACTACATTTACCCATGTTATCAAGTTCCCACCCATACCCCAATGCAGTCACTGTCCTTCAGTGTAGTAAGATGTTATGGCTTTTTTCATACTGATTCTGAACTTCCCCTGTTGAATTCATTCCCATGTATTTTTAAAGATAGAGTTTGAGGCTAATTGAATAGTTGAATTCTATCTTTCTGTTTCCCTCCTTCTCTCCCTCTCCATTTTGCTGTATACTTATTTATGTTAAAAAAGCAATAGATGTGGGATTATAGAGACAAACAACATATAAATAAAAAAATATCAAGCTTTAGAAGTTTAAGTGATTTTAAAATAAATTGGGGCAACAGCAATGAAAAGGCAAAGACATAATAATATCTTGAACTTTATTTTGTACCAAAATTACCCTGCACAAGAACATATATGTACATCTTAATTCAAAAAATTTTAAAAACATTTCCGTAGAAAATCACATAACTTCAGTTTGTCTTAGGAACACCTAATGGAACAGCTCCTACTTTTCCTTTTAATCTCTCTGATCCAATGCCTAATAATATGAAAAAGCTTCTCATTCAATAAAACAACTAGGTTTCTATTTTTATGAGTCTAGAATTTCATAATTTTTCACATTTGGGGATAAAGGAATGACAAAGTTGTCTATGAACTACATGCATTTTCTTTTATTTATAAAGAAAATCTAGTTTTGTAGAAAGTTAGGGGAGAGGAGCAATTTATCTCAAGTATGGAAACACTGACCTACCATTTACTAAAATCTGTATCAGTGTTGAAGAATAACCCAACCTTACAGAGTGTTCAGTGCCATCAATTTGATTAGTCAGCTTATAAATTAAAATCATCCATTTAGACATGGTAAACTAAAAATAGCTGAAATTTAATTGAAATCACTTTCAAGGTATGACAGCAAAACCAAATGATAAAACTGAAAGCAAAGCAAGCCTTAGGTCACAGATAAAAGCCAAATTGCCACAATGGCTGAAAGAAATGGATAGCTATTCAAAATATGAATTATCAGATATACATGATTTTCTAAAATTTCAGAAACCTCTTTGTACATCATCCCATATCCTCACTACTGATTTTGTTCTAATACCCTGAACTGTGGGGCTTTTCTCCTTACTTACCACTGAAAAGAAATGCTTCAAAGTCACCAATGATCAGATTTCAAACTATACTACACAAATCTATAGTAATCAAAACAATATGGTACCAGCACTGAAACAGCACATAGATCAGTGGAATAAAACAGAGAGCCCAGAAATGAACCTATGCATATATGGTCAATTAATATACAACAAGGGAGGCAAGATACATAATTTAAATAAAAGACAGTCTCTTCAATAAACGGTGCTGGGAAACCTGGACAGCTACGTGCAAAAGTATGAAACTGGACCACTTTCTTATACCATATATACAAAAATAAACTCAAAATAGACTAAAGACCTAAATGTAAGATCTGAAACCATAAAACTCCTATAAGAAAACATTGGCAGTAAACTCTTAGATATTTGGTCTTTGCAATGTAATTTTTTGCTCTGTCTCCTCAGGGTGGCAGAAGCAAAAACAAACCACTAGGACTACATCAAACTAAAAAGCTTTTTTGCACAGTGAAGGAAATCAGCAAAATGAGAAGGCACATATTGCATTAGAGAAGGTATTTGCAAATGACAGATGTGATAAAGGATTAATACCCAAAATACATAAAGAACTCATATAACTTGACACCAAAAAAGCAAACAAAAAATGGGCAGAGGACCCACTGATTACATTTTTCCAAGTAAGATATACAGTAGGCCAACAGACACATGAAAAGATGTTCAACATCACTAATCATCAGGGCAATGTAAACTAAAACCACAATGATATCGCCTCACAATAGTCAGAATGACTAGTATCAAAAAGGCAAGAAATAACAAGTGTTGGCGAAGATATGGAGAAAAGGGAAACTTCATTTACTGTTGGGGGAATGTAATATGGTACAGCCATTATGGAAACCAGTATGGAGGTTCCTCAAAAAATTAAAAATAGAAATACATATAACATAATTTCACTTCCTGGTATTTACCTGAAGAAAACAAAGTCACTAATATGAAAAGATATATGATCTCTTATGTTTATTGCAGCATTATTTACAATAGCCAAGATATGGAAGCAACTAAAGTGTCTACTGGTAAGTGAGTGGATAAAGAAGATGTGGTACATGTACAATGGAATATTATTCAGCCATAAAAAAGAAGAAATATTGCCATTTGCAACAACATGGATGGAACTACAGGGTATTTTGCTAAGTGAAATAAGCCAGGCAGAGAAAGACAAATACCATATGATTTCACTTTTATGTGGAACCTAAATAAGTAAAACAAATGAACAAACAAACCAGAAATAGAGTAAAAAATACAGAAAACTAACTGGTGGTTGCCAGAGGGGTTGGGTAAGGGCAATGGGCAAAACAGATGAAGGATTAAGAGGTAAAACTTTCAGTTACAAAATATGTAAGCCACAGAGGCACAAAGTACAGCATAGGGAATACTGTAAATAATATTGTAGTAACTTTGCATGGTGACAGGTGGTAACTACACTTACTGTGATTAGCATTTTGTAAGGTATGTAAATATCGAATTACTATGTTGTACACCTGAAACTAATATGATGTACATCAACTATATTTCTATTAAAAATGAATAAATAAAAGTAAAAAGTCACCAATGACCTAAATCATCACTAAAGCTAACAATCCTTCCATAGTCCTTTTTCTCCTCTGTGATATGTGATGGTTATTAACTATTGTGTTGTTGAAGACCCTCTTCACTGGGCTTCTTTATAGGGTATAATTTTCTCTTATCATCCTTTTTATACAGCTTGCTAGAGCTCTCATTCTGTCTTGCTCTTCCTGCTTTCATCCCCTATCCACAATGTTTAAAATTCAGCCATAGGCTCTTTCTTTCTTCATAATCCATCTTCCTCGTATATTTTTTATTATAATTTCTCACAGACCATTGTAACAGTTACCTAATTGGTCTTCTGCCTATTCCAAACCATGTTTACAAAAGAGCATTTTTCTTAAAATATAAATTGGATCACATCATTCCCCTAAGACATTTCAATGGCTTGCTATTACATTTAGAATGAATTAAATAAATCTACTTACAAACTAAATTGTTCTAAGTCATTTGGCTTCTGCATCTATCTCATCTTGTGCTACTGGCTCATTATGCTTTAGCTATTGCAGTTTCTGGACTACAACAGCATCATTCATGCTTCAGGTACATTGCAATTGCTGTTTAGGCGCTTTTTGACACCTCCCATGGCTAGCCCCCTCATCCAGTCAATTCTTGGCTCACTGGTGGCTTTCTCAGAGAAATCTTCCTTTTAGGATTTAGTCTAAAGATAGACCCCCTCCTTCTTATCATCCATCACAGATTCTTAACAACTCCTAAAATCATTGTGACTGTTGGTTTTGGTCTGCATTCACCACTAAAATAAAAGCTCTCTAGGGGCAGTGTGTTGACCTTATTTAGGAATGCACCCTCAGTACTTAGTTTAATAGCACATGGAAGGTGGTCAATAAATACTTTAAAATTATAAAGAATTAATACATGGTGTGTGGAGGTCACGGGGAAGACAGTGTAGCTCAGAGAAGACAAACAGGGACTCTGTGGCATCTTACTACACTGACGGACAGTGACTGCAATGGGGTATGGGGGGGACTCGATAATAAGGGTGAATGTAATAACCACATTGTTTCTCTTGTTAAACCTTCATAAGAGTGTATATCAATGATACCTTAATTTAAAAAAAGGAAAAAAAATAAATGAATTAATAATTCCCTATTTTGAAGAATTCCATTTGCCCACATTTACTTCACCCATCAAGAAGGATCACAGAATTCTACCACTAGGAATGAATTCAGAAGACCATCTAATCAAAGGGCTTGATTTAATAGATGAAGAAGCTGAGAAGTTAAGTGATTTAGTTGTGGTCTTGTTACCTGATTACCTGTTACCTAGCCCTCACATTATACTAAACATTTACCCAGCAATTTTTTTTTCTTTTTTTTTTTACAATTTATTTTATTTTAGTATCATTAACCTACAATTACATGAGCAATATTGTGATGATTAAACTACCCCCAGCAATTTGATCTTGCCGTAGATCACACACACACACACACACAGACACACACAAACACACCGCAACAATGACAAAAGCCTGCCTCTTTAAAACACTGCAAGGCAGTCTTAAGGTTACTGTGATTTAAACTGCTATTGGTAATCTTTGACAGTGCATCTATTTTCCCAAATTTTAGTCCTGTATCTTCAACTGCTAACTAGATTTTCATCCACTGGATTATCTATCACATCCCACTTACCTAAAATACAACTTAATTTCTAATCAGTCTTAAAAAGTAAGTAAGTTACCAGTGGAATTTTATCATAAAACATAAGAAAACACCAGCACAGAAAATTACTTTTGATGCCATTCCACACCTAAGCTTCTACATGGCCCATCATACATATGGGCAAATGTGTTAAAAATAGCTGAGTCCTGATGTAGATATAATTCTGTGTTTGCTTTGCATGATTTCTCAGTTTCTGTCATACCCTAAAACTGTGGTTCACTTGAATTCTCCCACTATTACAACTCACTTTTCTACTTAAAAGCAAACAAACCAAACCAAATCAACCTCTTGATTGGAAGTTGAACCCAATGTCAACTAAATTTAAACCACAACGAAACACTTAATTGTGTATAGTTATTTTAACCAGGTAAATCCATCCAGTATCTGATAGACTTAGTAATTACTATCTACTGACTGACACAACTTACTTAAATGAGTAAAAAGTTAAAACCACCAAAGCATAGCACCTTGGGCTCTTCCCTTAATTTATATTCCCTTCCTCCCTTCTCCACAAAATAACATTAGAGGGCATGAAATGACAGAAAGAAAAATGGCTTGGAATCATAAAAGAGAAGCTCTAACCCACTCTGATAATTGGCCAATTTCTATGGCCATAAGCATGGGAAGGAAAAATGGATGGAATGTCCTAGCAAATACAATGCCAGGCACTTTGCTCAAGTGTTGATTGGGCTCTAGTGATTAGAGGGAGAATTTATTCTATTAGAGAATAATACTAAGATTAGTTAAAAAAAAATAGAATGTATTAAAGTATAATAAGTCAGTGAACTTAGGTAACATATATGAGTAACACAAAGAGGAGAAAAAGTAGAATGTATGTTCATACTCCTTTAGCACAAAACAGAAAGGAATTTGAGTCTGAGTTTGACTTAGTGAGCAGAAAGCCCTGTAAACTTAGAAATAGGGCCATCTTCTTACCAAGGATATGGACAAAAAAACCATATGCAAATAAAGTAAATAATAACCAGAGGCGGGGCCAAATATACTATAGTAACTTCCACCTTGAAGAAGGTTTGAGAAAATTTTGAAAAGGATTTGTGTTACAGATTAAGAATGAGGTTGTGAGGCAGATGTTCTGAGTTTAGAAGAGGTAATTTGGGCTAGTTTAACTATGAGGTATACCTGCCATTTCTCATTGAATTTTGTCAAAGCCAGAGTGGATAATATAATCAGCATTACTGCTTGGAAGAATGCTAGGGGGTGGTCAATCTCCTGGGGACCTGTTCCGGTAGTGTACTGCAGGAGATGGCTCATTCTGTTCTTTCATCAGAGGGCTGAACCATACAGAAGAGTAGGGGAAACCGAAGAGAGAATCAGCAATATACTATCTCATTAAAAGCCTTACGACTACATAAGGTATAAAAGAAAATACTATCTGTTAAAGAAAAAGAAGCTAAGGACAGAAAAAATGAGGACATTAGTCATAAAGAATGATTTAAAAATCTGAATCTATTTCTTTTGATTCTGAAGTCCACGTTCAGTTCATGACAAACATCACTTACGTTATGGTATTGTCTACATTCCAGAACTATTGCATGAATTAAATAAAATACCATTTCTTCAAAGTACTTATTGCATCCCAGTTTAAAAAATCAAGCCATATATATGAAAAAGCATTACTAGTTTTAAGTAGTTAATATTCATGTAAGTTTTAGAATATAAATATTATCCACTTATATGGATTATGCAAATGTGTATGTATGTATTATTATGGAATGTGTGTAATAAGACACATATTTCAGAAATTATACAGCAATTATTCAATCCTGTTTCTTGAATAGCTGGGTAGATGACTATATTTTTGATTTTCTGATTTTAATATTTAAGAAAATATAATAAAAGAGGGGATGGTTGTAGTTTAATTAAATAGTTGTGTGTCAAAGGCTTTTACAAGTTCCCATCTAAATACAGCAAAAAGATCCTGGATGTCGCCCCACCTCACCTTTTTCCCATATGTCAGTACTTTCTTTCTCAAATCAGCATAAAGGAAATTTTTTGAATATTACATGACATACGGATTTTTAAAAAATATGTGTACCATTGTTACAGTCTCAATTTAGGAAGATGTTATGAACTATTGAGACATCCTTGTTAGAGGAAACAAATTGTTCTCTTTGGAAAGATACACAGCATGCTTGCATATATTAATTTTTAAGAAATGATCTATACAGGATGGTATGATTATTAATGGATACCCCAAACAATATGTAAATCAACTTGTCAAAATACTATACCTTCCTCTCCTTGAACAGGTTCTTCTAACAGCAACTCTGTCATACATTCCCAGTCTTTCAACAGTTCTTGAGAGCTCTCCCACAAACTGTCCACCAAGTAGGCTGCATGTTCATGTAACTAAAAATTAAAAATAAGTGTGACTCAACAACATTTAATGAAGACACTACTAATAATACTTTGAGTTAATAAAAAATTTTATTCATAATTACAATGGCTTGGTCACAATGTTTCCAAGAACCAGTTACAGAACAAATATATATATTTGTACTCCATTATCAATAATGGGGGTGCAATATGTTGGACTCAATCAAAAAAATTTTTTTCTACAGTCATAAGGTTAAAGATATCCTAGTCCAACATCATTCATAGTGAGGAAACTAAAAGTCTAAGCAGTTAACAGACTTCCTGAAATTATAAACTAGATATAGTTCACTTTTTATTACCCTTCATTTGTCTCTATATTTATATAAAGGAAAACAATTACTTTATTCCAGAATTCTATTTGAAACTTTGGTATCCCTTACTCACTTTACTTACCTCTCAGGTTGGTCAAGGACAAAATGTAAGTTACTCCACCTTTCTTTTTCTCTCTTGATTGTGTTAACTCAATGCATTCCCCATCACAACCAACCCCCACTTTTTGCTGCTCATTATTCGTGGCAATTGTCTTTGGAAACCCATATTTTCACAATGAACAAACATCCTCAAATTCTTCATTCAACACTTCACATCAAACCCTCCACCACATGTTAATCACTAAACTGTGAGGAATACTACACTTTTAAACTTATCAGAGAAGGTAAGCAGAGGTGTTCACACTGTTCTTGCATAGAGGATTACAGTTTACTTCTCCATCATTGTATAAAACTTCTACCTTTACGGCTCATGAAACCCAGCTAAACCACCTTCTAGACAAGTGGGGTTTTTTTCATTTTTTTCATTTTGCTATTATTAATATACAATTACATGAGCAACATTATGGTTACTAGACTCCCTCTATTATCAAGTCCCCACCAGAGACCCTACTTCAGTCACTGTCCATCAGAGTAGTAGGATGTTAATAGAATCACTACTTGTCTTCTCTGTGTTATACTGCCTTCCCCGTATCCCCCCCCATCACCCCCACTCCAGCTACATTATATGTGCTAATTGCAATAGCCCTTTCTCCCCCTTATCCCTCCCTTCCCACCCCTCTTCCTCAGTCCCTTTCCCTTTGGTAACTGTTAGTCCATTCTTGGCTTCTGTGAGTCTGCTGCTGTTTTGTTCCTTCAGTTTTTGCTTTGTTCTTATATTCCACAGATGAGTGAAATCATTTGATACTTGTCTTTCTCCCCTGGCTTATTTCACTGAACATAATACACTCTAGCTTCATCCACATTGTTGCAAATGGTAGGATCTGTTTTCTTGTTATGGCTGAAAAATATTCCATTGTGTATATGTACCACATCTTCTTTATCCATTCATCTACTGATGGACACTTAGGTTCCTTCCATTTCTTGGCTATTGTAAATAGTGCTGCTATAAACATAGGGGTGCATATGTCTTTTTCAAACTGGGCTGCTACATTCTTAAGGTAAATTCCAAGGAGTGGAATTCCTGGGTCAAATGGTATTTCTATTTTGAGTTTTTTAAGGAACATCCATACTGCTTGCAACAATGGTTGTACTAATTTACATTTCCACCAGCAGTGTAGGAGGGTTCCCCTTTCTTCACATCCTCGCCAACATTTGTTGTTGCTTGTCTTTTGGATGGTGGCTATCTGAACTGGTGTGAGGTGATCTCACTGTGGTTTTAATTTGTATTTCTCTGATGACTAGTGATGTGGAGCATCTATTCATGTGCCTGTTGGCCATCTGAACTTCTTCTTTAGAGAAGTGTCTGTTCAGCTCCTTTGCCCATTTTTTAATTGGCTTATTTGCTTTTCGTTTGTTGAGGCATGTGAGCTCTTTATATAATTTGGAAGTCAACCCCTTATTGGATATGTCATTTATGAATATATTCTCCCATACTGTAGGATGTCTTTTTGTTCTACTGATGGTGTCCTTTGCTGTACAGAAGCTTTTTAGTTTGATATAGTCCCATTTGTACATTTTTGCTTTTGTTTTCCTTGTCCGGGGAGATAAGTTCATGAAGAAGTTGCTCATGTTTATGTCCAAGAGATTTTTGCCTATATTTTTGTCTAAGAGTTTTATGGTTTCATGACTTACATTCACGTCTTTGATGCATTTTGAGTTCATTTTTGTGTATGGGGTTAGACAGTAATCCAGTTTCATTCTCTTACATGTAGCTGCCCAGTTGTGCCAATACCAGCTGTCAAAGAGGCTGTCATTTCCCCATTGTATATCCATGCCTCCTTTATCATATATTAATTGACCATATATGCTTGGGTTTATAACTGGGCTCTCTATTCTGTTCCACTGATCTATGGGTCTGTTCTTGTGACAGTACCAAATTTTCTTGATAACTGGGGCTTTGTAGTAGAGCTTGAGGTCAGGGAGCATAACTCCCCCTGCTTTATTCTTCCCTCTCATGATTGCTTTGGCTATTTGGGGTCTTTTGTCATTCCATATGAATTTTAGAACTATTTGCTCTAGTTCAATGAAGAATGCTAGGTATTTTGATAGGAATTACATTGAATCTGTAGATTGCTTTAGGCAGGATGGCCATTTTGACAATATTAATTCTTCCTAGCCAAGAGTATGGAATGAATTTCCATTTATTAGTGTTCTCTTTAATTTCTCTTAAGAGTGTCTTGTAGTTTTCAGGGTATAGGTCTTTCACTTCCTTGGTTAGGTTTATTCGTTTGGATGCGATTGTGAATGAAATTGTTTCCCTTAGATAAGTGTTTTAAAAATGATAAATTGCAACCCATTCATTGACTACTCAGCTAATTTAATGCATGAGATGAAAGATTCAAAAAATGAAACATATACAAAAGAGTGTATACAGCATATAGAAAGTTAGGTACTGTTTCATATTAACTCTTATTTCAGTTATATGTGCCTGTACTTGTGATAGTAAACAGTTTTCTCATAACGAATAGTGGCTGGAAAATGTCTGAAAATCACGTTTCTAGACTTACTGGCTTATCTTGGAACATTTGGCATGTGAGTTGGTTTTATTCCTCATTGCTAATTCCATCACTATTGTTAAATTTTATTAAGGTATCACTGATATACACTCTTATAAAGGTTTTACATGAGCATCACTGTGATTACTACATTCACCCTTATTATCAAGTCCCGTCCACATACCCCATTACAGTCACTGTCCATCAGCGTTAGTAAGATGTATAGAATCACGACTTGTCTTCCCTGTGTTACACTGCCTTCCCTATGACCTCAATACATTATGTGTGTTAATCACAATACCCCTTAATCCCATTCTCACTCCCTTCCCTCCAACCCTCCCAACCCCTTTCCCTTTGGTAACCGCTAGTCCCTTCTTGGGGTCTGTGAGTCTGCTGCTGTTTTGTTCCTTCAGTTTAGTTTTTTAGATATACTCCACAAATGAGTGAAATCATTTGGTAGTTGTCTTTTTCTGACTGACTTATTTCACTGAGCATACTACTTTCAAGCTCCATCCATGTTGTTGCAAATGGTAGGATCTGTTTTCTCCTTATGGCTGAATAATACTCCATTGTGTATATGTACTACATCTTCTTTATTCATTCATCTACTGATGGACACTTATATTGCTTCCATGTCTTGGATGTTGTAAATAGTACTGTGATAAACACAGGGGTGCATATGTCTTTTGAATCTGGGATCTTGTTTTCTTTGCGTAAATGCCTAGGAGTGGAATTCTTGGTTCAAATGGTATTTCTATTTTTAGTTTTTGGAGGAATATTTCTTTCCACAGTCGTTGAACTAATTTACATTAGCACCAAGAATGTAGGAGGGTTCCTGTTTCTCCACATCCTCACCAGCATTTGCTGTTTCCTGTCTTTTGGATGTTGGCCATCCATGTGTGAGGTGATATCTCATTGTGGTGTTAATTTTCAATTCCCTGATGATGAGCAATGTGGATCATCTCTTCATGTGCCTGTTCGCCATCTGAATTTCTTCTTTGGAGAAGTGTCTGTTCAGATCCTCTGCCCATTTTCTAATCAGGTTATTTGCCTTTCGGGTGTTGAGGTGTGTAAACTCTATATATTTTGGATGTTAACTCCTTATCAGATATGTTATTTACAAAAGTATTCTCCCATACTGTAGGATGCCTTTTTGGTCTGCTGATGGTGTCCTTTGCTGTACACAAGCTTTTTAGTTTGATGTAGTCCCATTTGTTCATTTTTGCTTTTGTTTCCCTTGCCTGAGTAAATGTGTTCAGGAAAAGATGCTCATGTTTATATTCAAGAGATTTTTGCCTATGTTTTCTTCTAAGACTTTTATGGTGTCATGACTTACATTCAGGTCTTTGTTCATTTCAAGTTTACTTTTGTGTATGGAGTTAGACAGAAATCCAGGTTCATTCTCTTACATGTAGCTGTACAGTTTTGTCAACACCAGTTGCTCATGAGGCTGTCATTTCCCCACTGTATATCTATGGTTCCTTTATCGTATAGTAATTGGCCATATATGTGTGCATGGATATCTGGACTCTCTATTCTATTCCATGGATCTATCGGTCTGTTCTTGTGTCAGTACCAAATTGTCTTGAGTACTGTGGCTTTGTAGTAGAGCTTGAAGTCACGGAGTGTAATCCCCCCGGCTTTATATTTCCTTCTCAGGATTGTTTTGGCTATTAGGAGTCTTTTGTGGATACATATAAATTTTAGACTGTTTGTTCTAGTTTGTAGAAGAATGCTGTCAGTATTTTGAAAGGGACTGCACTGAATCTGCAGATTTTTTAGGCAGGGTGGTCATTTTGACAATATTAATTCTTCCTATCCTTAAGAATGGGATGTATTCCATTTATTGATGTCTTCTTTAATTTTTCTCATTAGTGTCTTGTAGTTTTCAGGGTACAGGTCTTTCACCTCCTTGGTTAGGTTTATTCCTAGGTATTTTATTCTTTTAGATGCAATTGTAAATAGAATTTTTTTCCTGATTTCTCTTTCTGCTTGTTCATTGTTAGTAAAATTGAATGCAACAAATTTCTGTGAATTCATTATGCATCCTGCAACTTTGCTGAATTCAGTTCTTAGTTTAGTAATTTTGGAGTGAATTCTTTAGGGTTTTTTATGTACGATATCATGTCATCTACAACCAGTGACAGTTTAACTTGTTCCTTACCAATCTGGATACCTTTTAATTTCTTTGTGTTGTCTGATTGCCATGGCTAGAACCTCCAGCACTATGCTGAATAAAAGTGGGAATAGTGGGCATCTTTGTCTTGTTCCCATTCTTGAGGAAAAGCTTTCAGCTTTTTGCTGTTAAGCATGATGTTGGCTGTGAGTTTGTCACATATGGCCTTTATTATGTTGAAGTACTTGCCCTCTATACCCATTTTGTTGAGAGTTTTTATCATGAATGGATGTTGAATTTGTCAAATGCCTTTTCAGCATCTATTGAGATGATCATGTGATTTTTGTCCTTTTTGTTGATGTAGTGGATGTTGATGG
>JAQQAC010020790.1:22376878-22491325 GCA_029783875.1 Phataginus tricuspis | reverse complement strand
TTGTGGTGTCTTTGCTTGGTTTTGGTAGTAGAGTGATGTTGGCCTCATAGAATGACTTTGAAGTATTCCCTCCTGTTCTACTTTGTGGAAGACTTTCAGGAGGATGTGTATTAGGTCCTCTCTAAATGTCTGATAAAGTTCAGCGGTGAGGCCATTGGGTTTGGGGGTTTTGTTCTTGGGAGTTTTTTGCTTACTGATTCAATTTTGTTGCTGGTAATTGATCTGTACAGATTTTCTGTTTCTTCCTGGTTTAGTCTTAGAAGGTTGTATTTTTCTAGAAAGTTGTCCATTTCTTCTAGGTTATCCAGTTTGTTAGCATATAATTTTTCATAGTATTCTCTAATAATTATTTGTATTTCTGTGGTGTCCAAAGTGATTTTTCCTTTCTCATTTATTAATCTGTTTATGTGTGAAGACTCTTTTTTTCTTGATAAGCTTGGCTAGGGGTTTATCTATTTTGTTTAGTTTCTTGTAGAACCAGGTCCTGGTTGCAGTGATATTCTTTCTATTGTTTTATTCTTTTCAATTTTATTTATTTATGCTCTAATCTTCATTGTGTCCCTCTTGCTGACTTTGGGCCTCATTTGTTCTTTTTCTAGTTTCATTAATTGTGAGTTTAGACTGTCCATTTTTGATTGTTCTTTCTTGAGTTAAGCTTGTATTGCTTTATACTTTCCTTTTAGAACTGTCTTCGCTGTGTCGCACAGAGGTTGGGACATTGAACTGTTTTTAAAATTTTTCTCCAAATATTGCTTAATCTCTGTTTTTGTGGTCATTGATCCATTGATTATTTAAGAGCATGCTGTTAAGCCTCCATGTGTTTGTGAGCCTTTTTTTCTTTGTACAATTTATTTCTAGTTTCATACCTTTGTGATCTGAGAAGCTGGTTGGTACAATTTCAGTCTTTTTGAATTTACTGAGGTTCTTTTTGTGGCCTACTATGTGATCTATTCTGGAAAATGTTCCATGTACACTTGAGAAGAATGTGTATCCTTTTGCTTTTGGGTGGAGTGTTATGTAGATGGCTGTTAGGTCCATCTATTCACTACTGTTAACTTTATTTACATTTTGATGACCTTAAAGCTCTGACTCATTTGCCCTCTTTAATTGTTACTTCATTTCTGCTCCATTTCAAATTTCACATACCAGCTCCTGAAATGCTTCAGGGGGAGCACACCCACCCACCCGCAGTCTCCCAGTGATTTTTGTCAAAGCCAGAATAGATGATATTCATTAGTATTTCTGCTTGGAAAGGACATAGGCAAAAGGACTGCAACAGGATACATTCAAACTTTTGAAATTTTCATAACCTAGGCAACTATTAGTAAACCATCACTAATATCATTCCCACAGTGACCATCCTGCCTAAAAAATCTACTGGAGAACATGTGGTATACAACCTGGTATCAAAATTGACAATTAGCAGAAAATAGAAAAACAAATAGTTTCAAAATTGTTGCTACTAAAACCTATGCTGAAATGAAATTATTAAATAGGTACAGAGTTTCAGGTTAGGGAACTTTCAAGAAAGTTTCAGAGCTGAATGGCAGTGACAACTGCACAGATATATGAATATACTTATTGTCAATGAAATGTGTATTTTAAAATAACTAAAATGGTAAATTTTGTTATGAATATTTCATCCTAGTTCAAAAAATATATATGGTGAATAAACTTGCTTTTATGTCTGATTATGTGTACATATTTAAGTATATCTGTAGAATAGGTATAAAAAGGCTCACAATTCTTTCTTTGGTGGTTTATACCTTCTATACATATAAAATACCCCCTCTTCCTATTAATGCTTTTGGCCCTCAATTCTGGTTTATCTTATATGATAAACATGGCCTTTCAACTCTCCAGCTGGTTTTGTTGCTGACTTTATTCTCTATTCATTTCCAAAGAACTTTAAAAATGTTGACAACTCCTTCACCACTTTTCTGCCCTACTTTGCCCTAACCGCACTCATTCCAGTGACTCAGCGTACTTCTCTCAGATTTTAATTGTCATATAGGCTGCCTATTTGTCTCTCTATTCTTCATTTCTACAGCTTTTCTAGTACTTTCAAATTTGAGCAGTCATAGAATCTTTTATGTTTCTCTTCTTCCCGGATATTCTAACACAAACCAAAAATACTTATTTCCCAAGTAAAATTCAGGGTCCTAGATTTCTAGGCTTTCCCTATTTTCTTTGCAACTCATATCCCAACTCATTACTAAGCAAAGTAGGTTTAGTTTACCATTTCCCCAATATCATACCAGCAGTAGGAAAAACAGTTCTAATATCAAAAAGCATTTAAGTGGGCAAACCAAAGTTCACTTGTGTAAAAAGATTCTGATAGATATATTATAAATGCTAATCATAAAACTAAGTGATAAATGACATGGAAATACTGCTACAGAGTTTACTCAACTATTACTTCAAACATTTAAATTCATATTTTCCTGTATTCTTATAATTTTCAACTAAGGTAGAACGAATGGTTTAAACAGCCTGATAACTTTCATAAACTATTTAATGTAATTTAAAAGCTACAGGCAAAAACTCAAGAAAAACAAAATGTGAAAATAAAGTATGCAGTATTGCAACACTAAAAAAATTGAGGAATTACTAGCTTATATTCAGTGTTGATCTATACCTGCATATATATTCCCACAAGAGGTAGAGTACTAATTTCATAATCAGGCAACCCATGAAGACAATTCTGTAAGAACCAGGCTTTTTTTTTTCATTTGATTGAAAAATATCAGTTAATTACAATGAATTAAATGACAATTCTATTTAAAAAGTAATCTAAAACAAAAACAAAATAAAGAATTATGTTAAAAATTTACCTCACTTTCAAGAAAGAAAAGAACCAGCATTCTAATGAGGTTCCCATTTGGACTGTTTCTTCCCCTCCTCTTTGCTAATGCTTCTTCTGCTTGTGGGTCATGTCTGCTAAACAGCCTGGAAATAACAAAACAAGAGAATTATAAATTTGCATGAATATGAGCTTTAGTCTTTCCCTTCACTGTACAAATTATTTCAGTGTTTTGAAAAAAAGAAAAGAAACAAGTGAGGGATTAGGTTATTGATTTATTCAAACACAAGTAAGTAACTTAGATTTTTATGGATAAAAATAAAAAGGTTAGTTCAGAACTATAATTTTAGTTACATATAGAGTATAAAAAGAAGCTATTTTACTGATGACTAAACAATGTTCAAAAATTGATGAAAAATATAAATTGTTTAAATCGTGTATGGGATATTAAGTAGAGTATATAATTTTAAATGGTTCTATATTCTTAAATATTAAATAGTCAAGTAATTAAAGTAACCAAATGTTCCATCAGCAATAATAAAAATTCATTCTTTAATTACTTCTTGTATTCTTTTCTGCTTATTACCCTTTTACCTAGAAACAGCACTCACTAACCAGTACTGAGTAAAATGACACAAACATTAAATTTTAAAAAATAGCACTTAGTGACATAACTTCTAAAATATAGCAAAGATATTACTTGAAATTTTTAATTTGCAAATAAAATTTATTCTAATAAAATTAAGGACTGATAAAGGTGTTTTATTCCCATGTATTGCTCTAGGTAAATGGGATAGACAGTGAACAAAGACATAATCCTGTTCTCACTGAGTTCTCGCTCCAGTGGAGAGAGATAAATTATCTCAGGGATTAAAAAAAAAACAAGAAACTAGGAATGGGGATATACAATATGCTATTTAGATATGGAAGTCACAGAAAGTCTCTCAGATGAGAGACTAAATAACCGAATAAAGTAAGAATTTCATGTGACATAAAACTAAACCAATCTCAAGCAGAAAATGAGTATAGAGAGGTTTAATATTTTTGAACAGGGGTAAAGTAATACGGCAAGAGAGGACTACAGTATCACCTTCAAGCTGTATCTGCATAGCTATCAGAATGGTTTAAGATAAAGTTTTGTTTGTTTAGTTTTCAGAGGGCAGAACACGGAAAATTTGAGGGTCTTTTGTAACTTAAATGTATGAGTTTCAATAATCACATTTACCATACATACATGTAAGGTACTTTAGAATTAGCTTAAGAAGATGTCCTGAGATTGTGAAAAAGATAGCAGAGTAGGAAGGCAAGGGAGAAACTTCCTCCCACATACACAGCAAAGAAGTAACTATAGTAAATACAACTAACCCTGAAAATGACCTGAAGATTACAGAACAGACCACCTACACCTGGTGAAGAAAACACCACACAGAGAAGGGTAAAGTGGCAAAGCAGTGATCAATCAGAACCCAAGCCTGTCTCTTATCCCACCCTACAAGTAGAATGAAAGGAACAGAGAAGGGAAGGGTCTCAGGAACTCGGCACATCTGGCCCTGGAGATCTGCCCTGGGAATGAGTCCACATTGCACTGTAGATTGGTGAGTGACAGGGTTGGACACCAGGGAGAGTTGGAGCACTCTGGGACGATAAGACTCTTGTCACTTGTGGAGGACAACCACCTCCATCAGTCCTGTGAAGACCCAACACAGAAGCAAAAGTTTGAAAGATTCACCAGTCTTTGGAAGGCTGCTACAGGGGCAGAGAGTTGGACTAAGCTCTCTCTGGAAGAAAATGGGCAGATGGAAAATGCTACCCTAGCTCTCCCTCAGCCCAACAGGCTGGGCACTTGTGGGAGCGAGACAAGTCTCCATACACTTTGCTGGTGGCTCAGCCCCAAGGTGCTTTTCTGCACACCTGACATTGCTGCCTGCCAGGTGGAGGGAGACTTTGCTGCCGGGCAGGTGGAAAGAGAATTTCCTGGCTCTCTTTCATCCCAATTGGGAAGGCCCTGCAGGGGCCAGCTCCAAAAGTTCCTCCATGCTGGTGGACCAGCTGTGTAATGTGCTGTCCCATGCATAAGCCCCACCCAACCCATAGGCACAGCAGCACTGCCATTGCTGCTGGGCAGGTAGAAGGTGGTGCCACACACAAAGATCCCAAGAGAAGCATGGCTGCACAGCTAACAAAGGCCCACTGCTGACAGAGAACAGCCACTGCCGGAAGACAGGCAGAAAGGTGGCCCTGTCCACAGTCCACCAACAGCAACAGTGCCACCAAGAAGAACGACCAGGCACTGGACAATAAAGAGTCTTGAGCTTCTGGACACCACAGGACACTTGTTCATAAGGCCATTACTCTCTAGAACAGGAAGCATAGAAGATCCACTTAATACAAAGGAAGAAACACAGAAACCCTGACAAAATGAGAAGGCAGAGGATATGTTCCAAACAAAACTACAGGAGAAGACACCAGGAAGAGGGTTAAATGGAATGGACATCACCAATTTTCTTCATTAAGATTACAAACTAACAGTCATAAATATGCTCACTGACTGTTGGAAAGTATTGGCATTCTCAGGGAAAACCTCAACAAAGACAAGATTTGAAAAAGAACCACTCAAAGCTGAAGAATATAGGAATTCAAATGAAACATACAATGAGGGAATGAATAATAGACTGCTGAAAGTAGAAGAGACAAATAGATGGAAATTAGAGAAGAGAAAAATGATGAAGCTAAGGAAGAGAGAAAAAAATCTCTAGAAATAAAAGGATGTTAAGAGAGCTGTGTGACAACTCCAAATGAAACAATATTCCCATTATAGGGGACCCAGGCAGAAAAGAGGGAGACAAAGGAGTATAAAGCCTCCTTGAAGAAATAACAGCTGATCCTACAGTATGAGAGAATATATTTGTAAACAACTCACCTGATAAGGGGTTAACATCTAAAATATATAAAGACTCATATGCTTCAACACCCAAAACACGATTAACCCAATCAAAAAATGGGTGCAGGACCTGAACAGACACTTCTCCAAAGAAGAAATACAAATGGCCAAGAGGCACATGAAAAGATGATGTACATCTACTAATCAGGGAAATGCAAATTAAAAGCACAATGAGATATCATTTCACACAAGTTAGGATGGCCAATATCGAAAAGACTAAGAACAACAAATGCTGGTGAGGATGCTGAGAAAGAGAAGCCCTCGTACATTGTTGGTGGGACTACAAATTGATGCAACCGCTTTGAAAACAGTATGGAAGGTCCTCAAAAAACTAAAAATAGAAATATCATTGGACCCAGAAATTCCACTCTTAGGAATTTATCCAAAGAAAACAAAACCCATGATTCAAAAAGATATATGCACCCCTATGTTTATTGCAAAACTATTTGCAATAGCCAAGACACGGAAGTAAACTATGTGTCCATCAGTAGATGAATAAAGGTGTGCCACATATATACAATGAAATGTTATTCAGTCATAGAAAAGGAATCCTGCTATTTGTAACAACAAGGATGGATCTAGAGGGTATTATGATGAGTGAAATAAGCCATGCAGAGAAAAACAAATACCATATGATTTCAATTATTTGTGGAATATTAAAATAAAGGAAAACAGGAGGAACAAAACAGCATTAGACTCATAGACACTGAGAAGTGACTGCTGGTTACCAAGGGGGAGAGGTTTTGGCCGGTGTAGGAGGGAGGGGAGAGAGACTGTTGATGATGTACATTCAATTAAAAAAAAAAAGAAACAAAGAAAGAATAGCTGAAAACATCCCCAATCTGGGAGAAGAAATAGACACCCATGTCCTGGAAGCCCAGAAAGCCCCTAACAAAAGGATCCCCAGGAAGGCAACAAGACATATAATAATGAAAATGACAAGTATTAAGGATAAAGAGAGGGTACTGTAAGCAGCTAAAGAGAGACAAAAACTTACTTATAAGGGCAACCTATAATGCTATCAGATTTCTTTACAATAAACTTTAAAAGACAGAAAGGAGTGGCACAAAATAATTAATGAATAAACAGAAGGACATTCAACCAAGAATACTCTAACCAGCAAGTACATCATTCAGAATTGAAAGCGAGATTAAAGATTGTCATATAAATTAAAGTTACAGGACTTCACCATCACGAAACAAGCCTTACAGGACATGTTAAAGGAACCATGGTAGATGGAAATGTACTTAAGCCTAAATATTTCTCATTAGTGATAATAAAATCACAGGAAAGGTACTAGACCGATTATTGACTAAGCAAGTATGAAGTTAAAAAAAAAAAAAAGAAAAAGAAAAAGCCCAAAAGCAGTAAAATCAACTATAAACAAAATCAGTCATGATACAAACACACAAAAAATGTAGGTTATCTGAACTCAATAATCTTCCTGAAAGAGAGTTCAAAATAAAAATCATAAACATGCTCATAAAGATACAGAAAAATACTCAAGAACTCAGGGACGAATTGAGGACAGAGATTCAATCATTAAGAAATTCCATATCCGAAATGCAACATACAATGGAGGGATTTAAAACCAGCACTCAACACAGGATCACCTACATATGTGAAACAAATACTAACAGAATTAAAGGGAGAAATAAAATGCAACGCATTAAGAGAGGTGCTAAAGATGGCGGCGAGTAGGCGGAAATCTCCTCACAAAACCATATATATTTTGAAAATACAGAAAATACAACTAAAAGAGAGACCAGAAAATACAGTACAACAGCTAGGTCACATCTACATCTGCAAGAACACAACATCCCACGAAAGGGTAAGATACAAAGCCGTGACCCAGCAGGACCCGAGCATTCCCCCGACACCAGCTCACTGGCGAGAGGAAAAGAATCAGAGTGGGTAGGGAATGGAAGCACAGGACTGCTAAATAACCAGCACTACTAACCTGCACCGGGAGCAAAGACACACACTGCATAATGTACTAGATATTAGAGACATGGAAAAGTAAAATCTGAGATGGGAGACTGTGAGCAGGTGCTCACAGTCGGCTCCCATGGGACAAAAGAAAAGGGGGTGTTTTAAAAGTCTTAAAGGGACAGGATTTAACAGGTGGATAAAATCATCCCGGCACACTCAGCCCAGCAGGCTGGGAATTTTAACAAACTTCAGGCGCCCAAACTCCCTAGGGGTTAATGCAGCTCTGAAGCCCCTCTCAGTGATAACCAGCCTGCTGTTCATTTTCCCCCGCTGGCACTGCAAGCAAACCGGGTGACCCGACATTGCTTCAGACTAGCTGGGGAGCAGCACCGCTCACAGCAACCACACAGAGTCTTCTCACAGCGCGCAGCTAACCGGACCAGACTCAGAGGATGCTGCGAGCACGCAGCTGCCTCGGACAGACAGAGGAAGTTCGGAAGGAACGAAGGGGCGCCGTTCTCGCAGGAGAACTCACAGCATCTGCCTGCGACCCCAGGCAGTGCCATAGAGAAACCCGAGGGCTGCCCCGCCCATGGAATCTCAGGGGATTAATCCAGAGGCTGCGCCCTCTGTGCAGGTAACCGGCACAGGCATCAGAGAAGGGCAAGGTGACCAGCAAACAGGAAGGGATTTTGTTATCCCAGCTGACAAATGCGCCACTTGCCGGCAATCACATTTATGCCAGGTGAGACAGATATAACCTATCATCCTGAAAAAGAATTAAAAAAAAAGTCATAATTATGCTGATGGACATGCAGAGAAATAAGCAATATGAAGTTAGGAGGCAGGTAACAGAAATGAAACAATCAATGGAAGGACTTAAGAGCAGACTGGATGAGATGTAAGAGTCTGATAATAATGGAATAGAAACCAGAGAACAGGAATAGAAAGAAGCTGAGGCAAAGAGAGATAAAAGAATGTTTAGGAATGAAAGACTATTAAGAGAACTGTGTGACCAATCCAAATGGAACAGTATTCGCATTATGGGGGTACCAGAAAAAAAAGAAGAGAGAGAAAAAGGGACAGAAAGTGTCTTTGAAGAAATAACTGCTGAAAACTTCCCCAATCTGGAGAAGGAAATAGTCACTCAGACCATGGAAGTCCACAGATTTCCCAACACAAGGGACCCAAGGAGGAAACATCAAGACATATAATAATTAAAATGGGAAAGAACAAAGAAAAGGACAGGGTATTAAAGGTAGCCAGGGAGAGAAAAATGACCACCTACAAAGGAAAACCCATCAGGCTATCATCAGACTTCTCAACAGAAACCTTACAGGCCAGAAGAGAATGGCATGATATATTTAACGGAATGAATCGGAAGGGCCTTGAACCAAGAATACTGTATTCAGCAAGAATATCATTTAAATTTGAAGGAGGAATTAAACAATTTCCTGATAAGCAAAAGTTGAGGGAATTTGCCTCCTACAAAACACCTCTACAGGGTATGTTAAAGGGACTGCTCTAGATGGAAGTACTCCTAAGGCTAAATAAATGATACCAGAGAAAATAAAATAACAGGAAAGAAAGCAGATGAACCTAATACTAACTAAAGGCAAAAAACAAAATCAGCTATCCAAAACAGCAGTAAAGGGAAACACAACAGTACAGAATAAAACACCTAACACATAAAGAGTGGAGGAGGAACAATAAGAAGGGAGAGAGGTAAAGAATCATCAGACTGTGTTTATAATAGCATAATAAGTGAGGTACAGTTAGACGGATATATAGTAAAGAAGCTACCCTTAAAGTTTTGGTAACCAGTAATCCAAAGCCTGCAATGGCAATAAGTACATGTCTATCGATAATCACTCTAAATGTAAATGGACTAAATGCACCAATAAAAAGACACAGAGTTATAGGATGGATAAAAAAGCAAGACCCATCTATATGCTGCCTACAAGAGACTCACTTCAAACCTAAAGACTTGCACAGACTAAAAGTGAAGGGATAGAAAAAGACATTTCATACGAACATAGGGAGAAAAAAGGTGTTGCAGTACTTGTATCAGACAGAATAGACCTCAAAACAAAGAAAGTAACAATAGATAAAGAAGGAAATTACATAATGAAAAAGGGGTGAGTCCAACAAGAGAATATTACCATTATAAATATCTATGCACCCAACACAGTAGCACCTACATATGTGAAACAAATACTAACAGAATTAAAGGGGGAAATAGAATGCAATGCATTCATTCTAGGAGACTTCAACACACCACTCACTCCAAAGGACAGACCAACGAGACAGAAAATAAGTAAGGACACAGAGGCACTGAACAAAACACTAGAACAGATGGACCTAACAGACATCTACAGAACTCTACACCCAAAAGCAGCAAGATACACATTCTTCTCAAGTGCACATGGAACATTGTCCAGAACAGACCACATAGTAGGCCACAAAAAGCGATTCAGTAAATTCAAAAGATTTAAATCCTACCAACCAACTTCTCAGATCACAAAGGTATAAAACTAGAAATAAATTGTACAAAGAAACACAAAGGCTCAGAAACACATGGAGGCTTAACAACATGCTCCTAAAAAATCAATGGATCAGTGATCAAATTAAAGATCAAGCAATATATGGAGACAAATGACAAGAACAGCACAATGTCCCAACTTCTGTGGTATGCAGCGAAGGCAGTTCTAAGAGGAAAGTATATAGCAATCTAGGCCTATTTAAAGAAGGAAGAACAATGTCAAATGAATAGTCTAAAGTCACAAATACGAAAACTGGAAAAAGCAGAACAAATAAGGACCAGAGTCAGCAGTAAGAGAGACATAATAAAGAACAGAGGAGAAACAAATAAAATTGAGAAGAATAAAACAATAGAAAAAAATCAATGAAAGCAAGAGCTGATTCTTTGAGAAAATAAACAAAATAGATAAACCCCTAGCCAGACTCATTAAGAGAAAAAGAGAATCTACACACATACAGAGAATCAGAAATGAGAAAGGAAAAATCATGGACACCACAGAAACACAAAGAATTATTAGAGAATCCTATGAGAATCTATATGCTAAAAGGCTGGATAACCTAGAAGAAATGGACAACTATCTAGAAAAATACAACCTTAGAAGACTGACCAAGGAAGAAACAAAAAATCTAAACAGACCAATTACCAGCAAGGAAATTGAATCGGTAATCAAAAAACTACCCAAGAACAAAACCCCCAGGCCAGATGGATTCACCGCTGAATTTTCTCAGACATTTAGAGAAGACATAATACCCATTCACCTTAAAAGTTTTCCAAAAAATAGAAGAGGATGGAATACTTGCAAACTCATTCTATGAAGCCAGAATCACTATAATGACAAAAACAGGCAAAGACACCACCAAAAAAGAAAATTACACACCAATATCCCTGATGAACATAGATGCAAAAATGCTCAACAAAATATTAGCAAACCGAATTCGAAAATACATCAAGATGATCATACATCATGATCAACTGGTATTCATCTCAGGGATGCAAGGATGGTATAACATTCGAAAATCCATCAACATCATCCACCACATCAACAAAAAGAAGGACAAAAATGACACGATCATCTCCATAGATGTGGGAAAGCATCTGACGAAATTCAACATCCATTCATGATAAAACCCCTCAACAAAATGGGTATAGAGGTCAAGTATCACAACATAATTACGGTCATATATGACAAACCCACAGGCAACATCATAATCAACACTGAGAAGCTGAAAGCTTTTCACCTAAGATCGGGAACAAGACAGGGATGCCCACTCTCCCCTCTTTTATTCAACATAGTGGTGGAGGTCCTGGCTATGGCAATCAGACAAAAAAAGAAATACAAGGCATCCAGATTGGTAAAGAAGAAGACAAACTGTCAGTCACTATTTGCAGATGACATGATATTGTACATAAAAAAACCTAAAGACTCCTCCACTCCAAAACTACTAGAAGTAATATCTGAATTCAGCAAAGTTGGAGGATACAAAATTAATACACAGAAATCTGTTGCTTTCCTATACACTAACAATGAACTAGCAGAAAGAGAAATCAGGAAAATAATTCCATTCACAATGGCATCAAAATGAATAAAATACATAGGGATAAACCTAACCAAGGAAGTGAAAGACCTATACCCTGAAAACTACAAGACACCCTCAAGAGAAAGTAAAGAGGACACTATTTAATGGAAATTCATCCCATGCTCTTGGGTAGGAAGAATTAATATTGTCAAAATGGCCATCCTGCCTAAAGCAATCTACAGATTCAATGCAATCCCTATCAAAATACCAATAGCATTCTTCAACGAACTGGAACAAATAGCTCTAAAATTCATATGGAACCACAAAAGACCCCAAATAATCAAAGCTATCTTGAGAAGGAAGAGTAAAGCAAGGAGGATCTTACGCCCCAACTTCAAACTCTACTACAAAGCCTAAGTAATCAAGACAAATTGGTACTGGCACAAGAACAGACCCACAGACCAATGGAATAGAATAGAGAGTCCATATAATAACCCAAACATATACGGTTAATTAATATACGATAAGGGAGCCATGGATATACAAGGGGGAAATGACAGCCTCTTCAACAGCTGGTGTTGAGAAACTGCAGAGCTACATGTACAAGAATGAAACTGGATTTCTGCCTAACTCCACCCACAAAAGTAAACATGAAATGGATCAAAGACCTGAATATAAGTCATGAAACCATAAAACTCTTAGAAAAAAAACAAAGGTAAAAATCTCTTGGACATAAACATGAGCAACTTCTTCATGAACATATCTACATGGGCAAGAGAAATAAAAGCAAAAACTAACAAGTGGGACTATATCAAACTAAAAAGATTCTGTAGAGCAAAGGACACCATCAGTAGAACAAAAAGACATCCTACAGTATGGGAGAATATATTCATAAATGACATATCTGATAAGGGGTTGACATCCAAATTATAGAAAGAGTTCAGGCACCTCAGCAAACAAAAAGCAAATAATCCAATTAAAAAATGGGCAGAGGATATGAACAGACACTTCTCCAAAGAAGAAATTCAGATGGCCAACAAGCACATGAAAAGATGCTCCACGCTGCTAATCATCAGGGAAGTGCAAACTAAACCACAATGAGTTATCACCTCACACCAGTTCGGATGGCCACCATCCAAAAGACAAACAACCACAAATGTTGGAGAGGATGTGGAGAAAGGGAAACCCTCTCACCCTGCTGGTGGGAATGTAAACTAGTTCAACCATTGTGGATAGCAGTATGGAGGTTCCTCAAAAACTAAAAATATAAATACCATTTGACCCAGGAATTCCACTCCTAGGAATTTACCCTAAGAATGCAGCAGCCTAGCTTCAAAAAGCCATATGCACCTTTATGTTTATCGCAGCACTATATAGAATAGCCAAGAAATAGAAGCTACCTAACTGTTCATCAGTAGATGAATGGATAAAGAAGATGTGGTATATATACACAATGCAAAATTATTCAGCCACAATCAGAAAACAAATCCTGCCATTTGCAACAACATGGATGGAGCTAGAGGGTATTATGATCAGTGAAAGAAGACAGGCGGGTAAACACAGGTATCAATGATTTCACTTATATGTGGAGTATAAGAACAAAGAAAAAACTGAAGGAAGGGAAAGGGACTGGGAGGATTGGTGGGAAGGGAGGGATAAGGGGGAAAAGGGGCATTAAGATTAGCACATATAACACAGGGGGGCGGCACAGGGAAGGCAGTACAATACAGAGAAGATAAGTACTGATTGTACAGCAACTTACTAGAGTGATGGACAGTGAGTGTCATGGGGTATGTGGTGAGGACTTGATAATAGGGGGAGTCTAGTAACCATAATATTGCTCATGTAACTGTACATTAATGATACCAAAAAAAAAATGCAATGCATTCATTTTAGGAGACTCAACACACCACTCACTCCAAAGGATAGATTAACCAGACAGAAGTAAGTAAGGACAGACAGGCACTGAACAACATAATAGAGCAGATGGACCTAATGGACATGTCTAGAACACTCCATCCAAAAGGAACAGTAAACACATTCTTCTCAAGTGCACATGGAACATTTTCAAGAATCGATCACATACTAGGGCACAAAAAGAGCCTAAGTAAATTTAAAAAGGTTGAAATTGTAGAAACCAGCTTCTCAGATCACAAAGGTATGAAACTAGAAATAAATAACAAAAAGAAAATGAAAAATGCCACAAACACATGGAGCCTTAATAACATCCTTCTAAATACTCAATGGTTCAATGATGAGATAAAAACCTATCAAGCAATATATGTAGACAAATGACAGCAATAATTCAACACCACAAAATCTCTGGGACGGAGCAAAGGCCATGTTAAGAGGGACGTATACTGCAATACAGGCCTACATCAGGAAAGAAGAACAATCCCAAATGAACAGTCTAAACTCACAATTAACGAAACCAGATAAAGAACAGATGAGGCAGAAAGTCAGTAGAAGGAGGGATATAATAAAGATCAGAGAAGACATAAATAAAGTCAAGAAGAGTAAAGCAATAGAAAGAATCAATGAAAGCAGAAGCTGGTACTACAAGAAAATAAACAAAATAGATAAGCCCCTAGCCAGACTTAACAAGAAAAAAAGAGGGTCTACACAAATAAACAGAATCAGAAATGAGAAAGGAAAAATCATTATGGACACCACAGATATACAAAGAAGTATGAGAGAATACTATGAAAAATTATATGCTAACAAACTGGATAACCTAGAAGAAATGGACAACTTTCTAGAAAAATACAACCTTTCAAGGCTGACCCAGGAAGAAACAGAAAAACTGAAAAGTCCAATTACCTGCAAGGAAATTAAATTGGTAGTCAAAAAACTACCTAAGAACAAAATGGCTGGACCAGATGGTTTCACTGCTGAATTTTATCAAACATTTAGTGAAGACCTAATACCCATCCTCCTTAAAGTATTCCAAAAAGTAGAAGAGGAGGGAATACTCCCAAACACATTCTACGGGTCCAGCATCACTCTAATACCAAAAACAGGCAAAGAAACCACAAAAAAAGAAAATTACAGACCAATATCCCTGATGAACACAAAAATGCTCAACAAAATATTAGCAAACTGAATTCAAAAATACATCAAAAAGATCATCCATCATAATCAAGTAGGATTTATTCCAGGATTGCAAGAATGGCAGAACATTCGAAAATCCATCAACATCATCCACCACATCAACAAATAGAAGGACAAAAACCACATGATCATCTCCATAGATGCTGAAGAAGCATTTTACAAAATTTAACATCCATTCATGATAAAAACTATCAAGAAAATGGATATAGAGGGCATGTACCTCAACATAATAAAGGCCATATATGACAAACCACAGCCAACATTATACTTAATAGCGAGAAGCTGAAAACTTTTCCCCTAAGATAGGGAAAAAGAGAAGGATTCCTACCCTCCACACTTTTATTAAACATAGTGCTGGAGTTCCTAGCCACAGCAATCAGAAAACACAAAGAAATAAAAGGCACCCAGATTGGCAAGGAAGAAGTTATACTGTCCCTGTTTGCATTTGACATGATATTGTACATAAAAAAACTGTAAGGAATCCACTCCAAACTACAAGATCTAATATCTGAATTCAGCAAAGTTGCAGGATACAAAATTAATACACAGAAATCTGTTGCAACTAACAAGGAACTAGCAGAAACAAATATCAGGAAAACAATTCCATACACAATTGCATCAAAAAGAATAAAATACCTAGGAATAAACCGAACCAAGGAAGTGAAAGACCTATACTCTGAAAACGACAAGACACTCATGAGAGAAATTAAAGAAGATACCAATAAATGGAAACACATCCCGTGGTCATGGATAGGAAGAATTAATATTGTCAAAATGGCCATCGTGCCTAAAGCAATCTACAGATTCAGTGCAATCCTTATCAAAATACCAACAGCATTCTTCAACGAACTGGAGCAAATCGTTCTAAAATGCATATGGAACCACAAAAGACTCCAAATAGGCAAAGTAATCCTGAGAAGGAAGAATAAAGCTGGGGGGATTATGCTTCCTGACTCCAAGCCATACTACAAAGCCACAGTAATCAAGACAATTTGGTACTGGCACAAGAACAGACTCAGAAGAAGGGATAAGAGAGCCCAGATATAAACCCAAGTATATATGGTCAATTAACATACAATAAAGGAGCCATGGATATACAATGGGGAAATGATAGCCTCTTCAACAGCTGGTGTTGGCAAAACTGGACAGCTACATGCAAGAGAATGAAACTGGACTATTGTCTAACCCAATACACAAAAGTAAACTCAAAATGGATGAAAGACCTGAATGTAAGTCATGAAAGCATAAAACTCTTAGAAGAAAACATAGGCAAAAATCTCTTGAATAATAAACATGAGCAATCTATTCCCGAACACATCTCTTCAGCACGGGAAACAAAATTAAAAATGAACAAATGGGACTATATTATGCTAAAAAGCTTTTGTATAGCAAAGGACACACCACCAGCAGACCAAAAAGGCATCCTACAGTATGGGAGAATATATTCATAAACAACATATGCGACTAGGGGTTAACATACAAAATATATAAAGAACTCACACACCTCAACACCCAAAAAGCAAATAACCCTATTAAAAAATGGGCTGAGGATATGAACACTTATCCAAAGAAGAAATTCAGAGGGCCAACAGGCACATGAAAAGATGCTCCACATCACTAATTATCAGAGAAATGCAGACAAAAACCACAATGAGATATCACCTCACACCAGTTATGATGGCCAACACAGAAAAGAATAGGAACAACAAATGCTGACAAGAATGCGGAGAAGGCAGAACCCTCCTACACTGATGGTGGGAATGTAAACTAGTTCAACCATTGTGGAAAGCAATATGGAGGTTCTTCAGAAAACTAAAAATAGAAATACCATTTGACCCAGGAATTCCTCACCTAGGAATTTACCCTAAGCATGCAGGAGCCCAGTTTGAAAAAGACATATGCACCCCTATGTTTATCACAGCATTATTTAAAATAGCCAAGAAATTGAAGCAACCTAAGTGTCCATCAGTAAATGAATGGATAAAGAAGAGGTAGTACATATACACAATGGAATATTATTCAGCCATAAGAAGAAAACACATGCTACCATTTGCAGCAACATGGATGGAGCTAGAGGGTATTATGCTCAGTTAAATAAGCCAGGCAGAGAAAGTCAAGTATGAAATGATTTCATTCATCTCTGGAGTATAAGAACAAAGAAAAAACTGAAGGAACAAAACAGCAGCAGACTCACAGAACCCAAGAATGGACTAATAGTTACCAAAGGGAAAGGGACTGGGGAGGATGGGTGGGAAGGGAGGGATAAGGGGGAAAATGGGGCATTATGATTAGCACACATAATGTAGTGGGTGGCATGGGGAAGGCAGTATAGCACAGAGAAGAGAAGTAGTGACTTTATAACATCTTAGTATGCTGATGGACAGTTACTGCAATGGGGTATGTGGTGGGACTTGATAATGGGGGGAATATAGTAACCACAATGTTGCTCATGTGACTATATCAATGAGATTAGAAAAATGCAGATCATTACATCTAATACATAAAGCATGGATTGGGAAGGAGGATAAAAACATTTTTTAGACTGTGTTTGAAATAGAGCAACCATCAACTTTATAATATAGACTGTTATATATTTAGGAAACTATCTATGAACCTTATGGTAACCAAAATGCAACACACCACTGAAGAAAACCATTAAATAACAAGAAAAGAGAGTATAAGAGAGGAAGAAAGGGTCAGAATGGAACTAGAAAAACAACCAGAAAACAATAAAATGACAATAAGTACATACTTAGTATTATAAATGTTAAATGGACTGAATGAACTAATGAAAACATACAGGGTGGCAGAATGGATAAAGAAACAAGACCCATGTATATACTGCCAAAAGAGACTCATTTCAGACCCAAGACACACACAGACTGAAAGTGAAGGGATGGAAAGATATTTCATGCAGAAAATAGGGAGAAAAAAAGAGAAGCAGCAGTGCTTGTATCAGATAAAATACATTTCAAAACAAAGAAAGTAACAAGAGACAAAGAAAGACATTACATAATGATAAAGGTATCCATTCAAGAAGCGGATATAAGTATTATAAATATCTATATACACAACATAGGAGCACGTAAATATGTAAACAAATACCAAGAGAAGTAAAGGGAGAAATACACAGCAACAAAATCATATTAAGGGAGTTTAATACCCCACTTACTTCAATGGACATATCAACCAGACAGAAAATAAAGAAACAGAGGCAGTGAACAACACACTATTATCAGATGGACTTAACAGATTCATACAGAGCATTGCACACCAAAGCAGCAGGATACACATTTTTCTGAAGTGCACATGGAATGTTCTCTAGAATAGATCACATACTGGGCCACAAAAAGAGCCTCAATAAGTTGAAAAAGATTGAAATTGTATCAAGCATCTTTCCAAATTGCAATGTACGGAAGTCAAAATAAATTACACAAAGAAAACAAAAAAGTCCACAAACACATGGAGGCTAAAAAACATTCTTCTAAATAATCAATGGATCAACGAACAAATCAAAACAGAAATCAAGCAATACATGCAGAAAAATGAAAACAAAAATACAACAGTCCAAAATTTGTGCAATGTCAGAAAAGCCATTCTAAGAGGGAAGCACGTAATAAGAGGACTATCTCAAAAAACAAGGAGAATCCCAAACAGTTGAATCTCACAATCAAAGAAACTAGAAAAAGATGAACAAATGAAACCCAAAGTCAGTAGAAGGAACATAAAGATCACAGCAGAAATAAATAAAATAGGGAAGAATAAAACAATAGGAGAAAATCAATGAAACCAGGAGCTGATTCTTTGTGATGATAAACAAAATAGACAAACTCCTAGCCAGACTCATCAAGAACAAAAGAGAGGACTCAAATAAAAAAAATCAGAAGTGAGAAAGGAATAGTTACAACTGACACCACAGAATACAAAGACTTATTAGAGAATTCTATGAAAAATTAAATACCAATAAGTTGGACAACCTAGAAGAAATGGACAAATTCCTAGAAAAGTACATACAACCTTCCAATACTGGCCCAGCAAAGAGAAAATCTGAATAGACCAATTACCAGTAACATAACTGAATTTGTAATAAAAAAATTCCCAACAAACAATATACCAATACCAGATGGCTTCACAGCTGAATTCTACCAAACATTTAAAGAAGAGCTAATACCCATCCTTAAAGTGTTCCAAAAAGTAGAAGAGGAGAGAATACTTCCAAACTCATTCTGTGTGGTTAGCATCTCTCTAACACAAAACCAGAAAAAGACATTACAAAAAAAGAAAATTAAAGACTAATATTCCTGATGAACATATAGATGCAAAAATCCTCAACAGAATATTAGCAAACCAAAATCGGAAATACATCAAAAGGATCATCAGTTGCAACCAAGTGGGATATAGTCCAGGGATACAAGGATGGTACAATATTTGTAAATCACTCAATGTCATACACCTCATTAACAAAAAAAAGGATAAGAACCACATAATCATCTTAATAGACACTGACAAAGCATTTGCCAAAATTCAATATCCATTCATGATAAAAACTCTCAACAAAATGGGTAAAGACGGAATGTATCTTCACATAATAAAGGCCATATATGACAAACTGCCAGTTAACATCATACTCAATGGTGAAAAGCTGAAAGCTTTCCCTCTCACATCAGGTACCAGAAAAGGATGCCCACTCTCACCACTTTTATTCAAGATAGTACTGGAGGTCCTAGCCACTGCAATCAGACAAGATAAAGACAGACATCTAAATTGGTAAGGAAGAAATAAAACTATCGCTATTTTCAGCTGACATGATACCTTATATAGAAAACCCTAAAGATTCCATCAAAAACTATTACAACTATAACTGGATTCAGCAAAACTGCAGGATACACAATTAATATACAGAAATGTATTGCATTCCTATATACTAATGATGAATTAGCAGAAAGAGAAATCAGGAAAAGAATTCCATTTACAATTGCATCAAAAAGAATAAAATACCTAGGAATAAACCTAACCAAGGAGGTGAAAGATCTGTACTATGAAAACTGTAACACACTAATGAGAGAAATTAAAGAAGACACAAATAAATGGAAATCTATCCCATGCTCATGGATAAGAAGAATTAATAATGTCAAAATGGGATTCCTGCCCAAAGGAATTTAGATTCCATACAATCCCTATCAAAATACCAACAGCATTTTTCAATGAACTAGAACAAACAGTTCTAAAATTCATGTGGAATCACAAAAGACCCTGAAGAGCCAAAGCAATCCTGAGAAAGAAAAACAAAGCTGGGGGAATTATGCTCCCTGGACTGCAAGCTCTGCTACAAAGCTACAGTAATCAAAATAATTTGGTACTGGCATAATAACAGACCCATAGATCAATGGAACAGAATGCAGAGCCTACATAGAAACCTATGCATGTATGTTCAGTTAATATATGACAAAGGAGCCATGAATATACAATGGAAAAAAGACAGTCTCTGGTGTTGGGAAAACTGGACAGCTACATGCAAGAGAATGAACTGGGTTACTGTCTAATGACATATACAAAAGTAAACTTGAAATTGATGAAAGACCTAAATGTAAGACATGAAACCATAAAACTTTTAGAAGAAAATAAGGAAAAATCTCTTGAGCATATAAGCAGGAGGAATTTTTTTTTTCCAGACACATCTCCCTGGGCAAGGGAGACAAAAACAAAAATGAGTAAGTGTGACTACACAACCTAAAAAGCTTCTTCTGTATAGCAAAAGACACCATCAACAGAACAAAAAGGCATCCTACAGAATGGGGGAATATATTTGTAAATGATTTATCCAATAAGGGGTTAATATCCAAAATACCTAAGAACACATATGCCTCAACACCAAAAAACGCCCCCCAAAATAATAACCTTATTAAAAAATGGGTAAAGGAACCTCAACAGACATTTCTCCAAAAAAGAAATATAGATGCCAAACACACACATGAAAAGATGCACCATATCGCTAATTATCAGAGAAATGCAAATCAAAACCACAACGAGATATCACCTCACACCAGTTAGACTAGCCACTACCCAAAGACAAGAAATAACAAGTGTTGGTAAGGATGTCGTGAAAAGGGAACCCTCCTACACTGTTGGTGGGAATGTCAATTGGTGCACCCACTGTGGAAAGTAGTATGGAAGTTCCTCAAAAAACTAAAAATAGAAATACCATACAGACCAGTAATTCCACTTCAAAGGATTAACCCAAAGAAAAGAAAATCCCTGTTTCAAAAAGATATATGTACCTCTATTGTTTATTGCCACATTATTTACAATAGTCAAGATATGAAAGCAACCAAAGTGTCCATCAGTAGATGAACAGATAGAGAAGATGTGGCATACATACACAATGGGATATTTTTCAGTCATAAAGAAGAAATAAATCCTGTCATTTGGAACAACATGGATGGACTTAGAGGGTTTTATGCTAATTGAAATAAGCCAGGAGGAGTAAGACAAATACCATATGATTTCACTTACAAGTGGAATCTAAAAACAAAAGAAAACAAAATGAACAGAACAGTAGTAGACTGGTAGACACTGAGAGGTGACTGGTAGTTACCATGCGGAAAGGGTTGGGGTAGGTGGGTGGGGAGGGTGAGGGGGATAAAGGGGCATTAAAATTCTCAATCATAATATAAGTTGGTCATGGGGATGATAGTACAGCATGGAGAATATAGGCAATGATTCTGTAACATCTTCCTGTTGACAAACAGTAAGTGCACTAGTTTGAGTGAGGATTTAATAATGTGGGTAACTTGAACCACTGTGTTGTATACCTGAAACTAATATAAGATTGTGTATCAACTATAGTCCAATAAAAGATAAGTAAAAGTTAAAAGTAATAAAAAAAAGAATTAGCTTAATTTTTCTTACAATAAGATGTAGAATTCTTGATGACATTAAAACATTCATTTCAGATACATTAAAAAATATTTTGGATGCTTGGTTAAACTTGTGTATAGTTTATAAACTAGACTACAGACTAAGTATGTACGTGCACACATGCATGTTTTGAAAACCTAATCATGGAATTCCTAGGGCTACTCTACGGTTTACTTGTTGAAGATTTTAAAAGATCACAGTATTAAATGGTGGGAGAATGCTTTAAGCCATCATTAAGAATGAAGTTTTCTGACTATCTCTAGGTTAGGGGCATAAAGCAAGATTATGGAGTGAAGGTTTCATTAACATAGGAATTGGCTTCATTTTCACAAAGACATAAGAAATAACAGAGGCTTATACTTGCGGATTTTCATGTAAAATATTCCAATTTAAAAATTCTTAGGGAGTATTTCAAACTTAGATAAATACAATACAGATAAAATCAAATATATCCAAGGGCTCTTTCTGACTTAAGTGCTGCCAATTTATGGCCTCTATTCTGCAGAGAGCCAAACTTTTTAGTCTGTTTTTTTTCTTTGAAACCATAGAAGCAATAAATTCTTAAAACACAAAGCTTTATGAAAAGTTTAGTAGACAGCAGAAATTAATAGAATATAATAGTTCTGGTAAAAAAAAAAGTAAGTTAAGACTATAATCTTTTGTTATTTGTGACAGACAATCCGTAATACAGAAACAGCACTATTCTATTTGTCAAGTATGTCAGAGTCACTGGCAAATTCGGTATATTATTTTAAAGGTCATGTCTGGAAATCTTGACTTACTTTCTCACTTTCATTACGAACAGGTACTAGTAGCCAGATTCCTTCTTAGAGATTTTTCACAGTGAAACTTTTTCCTCTTTGAGAGGTATCACTGAGTAGAGAAGAACTTGTTGCAGCACTGAGATATGGATGCTGGACGGAGGGTCAGGTCTACTAATTATCAAGGCTAATCATCAACCACAACGGTTGCTCAGGGCGTGGTTGACACCTGTGCTTAGCATAATCACAGATTACTACAATGTAGTGGACTTTTGGCTTCACCTGCCAGTGATCAAAGTCACTAAGTTAAGTCTAAGAACAAAAAGACAAAAACAAAGCAAAACATTCCTCCCTCCAAGAATATGTTTATATTTTAAGAATGAATTTATTTACTAATAAATTACAGAACATATATAGTAGACCATGATCAATAATTTGTTTCATAAGGATGTTTAATTATATTAATAAACTCCCATTAATTCTATGCTTTGTCAAAAAAAAATGAGGTTTTGCTTTTTAATTAAATTGCAACTGTATATATAATTTTCAGAATCACTATGGATTGATGAAAATAATCCTCATCCCAACAGGAAGAAGGAAAAAAACCCTCCAAAAAATGAAAACTTGGGAGGCATTTTGAAGGTGATTTTAGATTATAAATGCTAAGAAGGTAATAATTCAGGATTTTAAAAGGGAAAATTCATGTACTTCCCCAATCTCCACTTACACCCTTAGCGGAGAATCATCCTTTCAGATTTCAGGGAAAAGGAATTTGTCTCAAGGGACATAATTATCAGGGATGTGATTCATCATGTGCACATAGCCTATAAGGATATTATAGCACCCAGAATTTGAAATGGTCACTTTCAGCAGTGTTTTTATTCACTATTACTCTCTTCTACTAACTCTCAAATAATGACAAAACAAAACACAAAAGCAGAACCTGGTTTCAAAGATAACTGACTCACTTTTTGTGAAGGAATTCTCCAGCTGCCACAGCAACAGGGCGATGTGCTGAGTACACCAAGTGGTAAACATTTTCACAGTCTTCATTGGAAAGAGCTTCTTCACTTCCACTGAAAAATTCAGAAAGCAACATCTAAGTCAAAACAAGTGTTTACTTGTAGCTCTACTTTAAATTTTTTAAAGTTCATTATAAAAACCCAAGGCATATTGATTTTTTTCATTTCTTTTTAATCTCACTTTGAAAGTAGTATTTCTTCTTAATTATGAAAACCACCTAATCATTATATATAATTCAGAAAGTACAGATAAAACAAGAAAATAAAATGTCCACATTTCTTCCCATACACTCCAAAAGACAATGACTGTTACCATCTTGGAACACATATTAGCTCAAATTAGCTCAATTTCTTTAAAAGTTTTGTTCATAGGCACTGGGACTTTTTTTTCCCTGTTGCACAGAGTTAAATCATTAATATGCTATGTAATTCTTCTTTCCAGAACTATTTTTTTTTGGCCATCCCTTTCTCTATGGCAACCACCAGTCTGTTCTGTGTTTATGAGTTTATTTGTTTTGTTTTTTAGATTCCACATATAAGTGAAATCATATGGAATTTGTCTTTCTCTATCTGGCCTATTTCAGTTAGCATAATGACCTCTAGGTCCACCCATGTTGTCACAAATGGCAAGATTTCATTTTATTTTTGTGGTGTGGCTGAGTAATATTCCATTGTACACGTGTATCACATCATCTTTATCCATTCATCTATTGTTAACACTTAGGTTGCTTCCATATCTTGAAGAGCTACCATAAATAATGCCGCAATAAACACAGGAATGCGTGTATCTTTTTGAATTAGTGATTTTGTTCTCTTTGGGTAAATTATCCAATGTGGGAAGTATGACAAATGATGTCTTATCACTATATTTACAATACTATTTAGTATTCTTTCTACATAAAATAGATTTAGCAGTCACTGTCATTCCTTTACTAACACCAACTTCCCACCTTTTCATTCATGCATTCTTAAAGTTTGAGCCATTTCTTAGTTTTCCAGAATGTGTCAAGTACTTTTTTTTCTAAAAAAGGAACATCTATTTCCTGACTATTTACATGGTTAAAAATGTCTGATATGATTACAGTTAACAACGGCTAGATGAAGTACAGAATTCTTGGGCCATAGAGGTCCTTGACAAGATGTAGGGGGAATAAGCTCATCCCCCAGAATTCAATCCTGGAGATGCCTCAGAAGCTAAGCAGAGATTGAGGGATCTGTCAAATAAACATACAATCAGAGTGACCTTTGCAGCAAAAGAAGGGAGTTCTACCACAGTATGAGAGAGAATACAGTTCTGAATGAAAAAAGCTGGATATCAAGGAAAATAGGCTAGAAGAATATTTTAAAGTACTCTTTTCCCCTCCTCTCAACAATACCTGTTCTAATTCTACTGTGAAGCAAAAACTGTAGCCAGTGCCGTGTGAGTGGGCAACAACTGGTTTGTGCTAGAACAGTAAGCACTGGGAAATTAAAAGTTGGTGTAGCCTGAGTGTCTAGCCTATGAAATAACTCTCCTCACATATCTCTTCAATACCTGAGGGTTAATGAGATTACAGCTGAAGGAGACAGTTTTTAAGTCTGCCAGGGAGGAGTTACAAATTGTAACCAGAGGCTTTCTGTCCTGAAGCAGAAGTCTGTGCCCATGCCCAACTCATACCCCTAAATTATGAGGGGCACAAAGCCCTACTCTCTTTACCCAGTTATATACCATCAGCTCAATTAGCTAATACCTTCAGAAGAAACTTGTTAAACTCATATAGGAAAATATTTAACAAGATATCTTAGGAACCTTGACCTCATAAGTGAAAGGAAAATTGATAATCTATACCAAAAGAAAGAGAATTAACAGGTGGACAGAAAAAGAATTCAAAGGAGGTGTAACAGGATATTAAATGTAACTTCACCTGTTGTTTTGGGACGTTTTGGTAGAGATCCAACAAGCCAAGAAAAATAAAGTCAGATCATTGCATGCAAATGCTGTAAGAGACTAGAAAGCTCATTTTGTGATCCTTACCTCATTACTAACCAAAATAACATATAAGGAGAAATTAGGGGATTGAGTAATACAATGGCTAGAGAAGATTTCTCTCAAGAGAAGTCAGAGTGTTGCAGTAATCTGAAACCTTCTTTCCAAGCCAAACTGCAGCACAAAGTTCCAGAGAACTACTATAAAAACTTTATAAACATTCTTTACAATTGTGAGGAGATTTGGGAAATGGTATCATGTGCAGGGCTTAAAAAGGTCTAAATGTGAAAAGCTGACTGGAGAAACCCATGGTAGTAAATTAAGAAAAGAGGGCTACAAGGGGAGTGAGGTGTACTTTCTCCAAACATAAATGGTCCAAGTTTCCTGTAGGCCATCTATGGAATATTTAAAGGGAGCCAGCCTGAATAGCTTTAAAATACTTTATTAACAGGACTATGTAGAGGGCAATCAATTTCAACAGAGGAAACCTGAACGTCAGGAGTAAATAGTAAAGGTCACAAAGTAAATAGCCAGAGGCGCTGTCCACTCTGGTGAACTGTAGTCACTAATACCTAGAGTGAGAAGAGCTCTCTGAGGAATCCGTAAAAGGACTAATGTACCTAATGAATTAGGACATCTGACACAGATTTAGGGCCATAGCTGCACACCTTTTAAAGTAAGACATGCTCTATCCTATCTCCTCCAATGAACATGCAGAAAAGAACCTTAACTTAAAAATAGACTTCTGAAACCAGCCAAACCGTTTTCTAAATTCATGATGAAAGTAGGATTTTTTAGCCAAACAAGTTCTCAGATGGTTTGAAAACATTGTTGTTTAAGGAAGTAAACTAGTAGGAAAGATAATCTCAGAAGAGTCTAAGAGATAATTTTTCTTCCCTGGAAGTAATAACAGCAAAGGAAAGTTTACTCCTGTCTGAATGAGCAGGTACTGAAACAAAACAAAAAAGGATTTAAAAAAGTGTATCTTAACAATATATATCTTAAAACTCTAGATAATTCCAGTGAAACAGTTGAGTGGGTGGAATACCAGGGTATATTTTGTTGAAGGGAAAGATTTGATAAGCTTGTGAAGCTTACAAGGAAATCATAACAGGAGGTGTTTTTAAAAATAGATTTGAAAAGGAAAAAAACTCTTCATAAATGCCAAGGAAGAATGGTACATAAGGATAAAATGAACATTAGGAAAGGGTGTACATATCACAAATGCATAGGTACTGATCTATACTCTGAAGTACACCAAACAAGAACCTATAAGGAAAAGTAAATGAACAATACTAGTCAGAAACTTTAACATATCCCTCTTAAAAAGTAGAAAAAAAAAAAGGCAATGGTCTCAATAATTTGAATGACACAGTAACATATTTCAAAGTAATGAATATAAATACATAACTATATATACTACATATATATATAATTTTTAAACATATTCAGAAAATTCAGAAAATTAACCAAACTATTCAGAACACATTCTCAGATAATACAGTAATACAAAATGGTCAGTTAAAAAAAACCTGATCTGGGGAGAATAAAAACAAACTACTGAGTAATCTATGATTAAACTATAAACCATAAAGGTAATCAAAATATTTAGCATTGAATGTCTATGAAAATACTGTATGTCCAATTTTTAAGAAACTAGTAAAGTAGTAATTAAAGATATATTTATTACTTTAAATATGATTATTAGAAAACAAGAAGCAAATGAGCCAAATGAAGCTAGTTCTTTGAAAGCAATTGTAAGATGGATAAACCTGTGGCACAATGATCAAGAAACAGAGGACACAAATAAGAGGATAAAAAAGAAGAATTAACAAGAGAAATAGCAGAGTTTTATGATAAAAATATTATGAACTATAAATAAATTTTTAAACTGTGATGAAATTGATATATTAAAGTTTATAAAGAGCCAAAATTAGTACAAGAAGAAATAAAGGTTAATTTAGGTAGATAACCATCGACTAAGTGAAAATAGTAATCAAACACGTTTTCTTCAAAGGAAACTCAAAACTGACATGGCTTTAACAAAAGAATTCTCTTAAAATTTCAAGGAAGAGTTCATCTCTCTCAGAAAATTTATTTCAGAACACAAGAAGGGCAAGAAACTACTGAAGATATATTACAAAGAGAAGCTGATTTAAAAGTTGGATTAAGGACAAGAAAAATATTGTGTCAAATTTACACATGAACACAAATGTGAAAATCCTTAAGATATTAAATATAACACTGCATTCAAGCTAAATACAATAAAACCAAATACATCATGTTCAAACAAGATTTACTTTAGAAATGCAAGGGTGGTTTACAATTAGACAAACCTATCAATTTCAGTAAGGCTCGTCAATATATAAAAGGAAAATCTCAACTCAGAATAAAAGGCACTTTTATCACATATCAAAACCTCTCTCAGAAATCACAGCAATATAGAACTTTACATGCCTTCTTAGGACAAGAACAAAAAAAAAATCCACTATCAGTGATACTTTTATAGTGCTGAAAGTCCTGCCTGATGCATATGGATAAGAGAATGAAATAAAAGTTTTAAGGTTAGGAAAGGGGGAGACAAAATTGAAACTGTATCAGATGATATACTAATCTACATAGTAAACCCATGAGAATCAAGAAACTATCAGAAAGCATAAGAATTCTAATAGGTTGCACGTATGAGAACAACATAGAAATTAAAGACTTCTTTGCTTCAGCAGTAACCAAGTAGAAAATTTTAACACTAAATACTGATCATATAACAAAACCATAAAGTATATAATAATTAACCTAATAAATACTGTACAATATCTCTATGAAAAATACCTCAGCACAGATGGTATTTGGTGCATGATAGATACAGCATCACAAATTAGGGAGGGGAGGATTTGTAATGACTTTGCTAGGACCTACTGGGACCTCCTTCTAGTTTTTAGTAAAGCTCTACAGATAAAACTGTTACTGTTTAAAAAATCATATTAATGACACAATTTAAATGCCTTATTTCCTTTCTTCTAGTCCTATACCATTCTATTTGAAAAATCTATCCATTTTGAAGCCTTCTCTCTCTCTCTCCTTTTTTTAAATAGGATGGTATGTTATTTCACTGATACTTGCCCTGGACTGTGTAAGAGAACTTTTATATGGAGGAAACAGAAAATAGTCAAAATAAAAAACAAAGAAAAACAGAAAACATTTTGTTTCAAATCTAGCCTTCATGTACAAAAGTAGAGCCTAAAGTACTAAGGATATATATTAAGGTTATATATGTGAAGTGCATCAATAATGCCAGGAAGAAGACATTAAAATATCAACAGATTAAATTAAAACATTAACAAATATTATACTTACTGAAGTATCAGAGTAACCAATCGAATAGCCTCCACAGCAACATCATATTCCTTATCAAGTGTCATTGATACAATGCGATCCTGAAATAAAGTTATAAATCAAATTGACCATGAGCAGAAAATAAGCTGGGCCCAACCAAAGGTAACGTCCTTGGGGAATATGTGCAAGAGTAATGACAGATTAAATGGAAAGCTTTATTCTTGAAATCATGTTATTATAGTCCTGCTTCCCACAAAGAAAGTATTAGCATAAATGTTCATGTCAAAAATCTTATCTCCTGAGACAGATAAACCTTAACTTGCAAAATTAATATAATTATGAAGAGCTATACATAAAGAAAATCTTACTTTAAACTGGAGAGCTTCTGTTGAAGGCAATAAATAAGAACTCATGTTGGTAATATCTTTTGTAAAGAAGAGATTCACTCGCCTATCTAATACAGGTTTGTTCAGAGAATATGTAGAAAAATATGAACTAAACACTTGTTTTGGTAAAGTCATTTGCTAAACTAGCTATAAATAGCATTCAAAAGTGAAAAATAAAATGAGCTAAGCGTCTTTGATGCTTACCTTGAATCGGTTAGTGAATAACTCCAATTTGGGAAATAATTCTCTATTGGTATATAGACTCTGAAGAGCTTTCAAACACTTCAGCCTGACTTCTCCTTGCTTCAGAAATACAAATAAAAACACAACAGAAGTGGTCAATTCCATGCTACAATAGTTGAAAAGATTTTCAAGTCTATTTGAAGACTAAAGTAATTTTCAGCTTAACCATTCAATTTACTTGCATTGTAATTTAACACAGGGTGGAGCTGAGCAACTGTAGAGTCTGTGTCCCACTTCTATTTAATTAAAAATGAACTTAAAATCTCTTAGTTACTTGAGAGTAAGCTATATTTTTTTCAAACATTTGTCAGTTCTAATTCACCATGTGGTGCTTCCCACATCATACTGCGACACTTTGACAGAACTTTTAAGCTACGATTTTAGAGCAGAGTGTGTAGATTTGTCCTTTATGTAACTACTGAATAATCCTGTAGAAAAACCTAATTCCCATTTTTTCGTTTAAATTTTTTCATTCCATAATTTATCACTTTTTCATTTAACAAATATTTATTGGATGCCTTTTACATTTCAGAAAGAGCAGTTACAGAAACAAATAAAGGGAAGAGCATTTAAAACAAAGGCAAAATGATCAGTAAAGTGTCCTGAGGCTTCTATTTACTAGTGGAATATCTTTAATAAAGTCATTAACTTGGAGAAGATGATTGTGATCAAAGTGCATTCAGCATCATCTAGAAACATAGCCAACTCTCTCAAAGAATTCAGAGGAGATTGAAACTTCTATGTTCAAAAAGAAGCAATGTGATGAACAGTAGGAGTACAAGTTCTGGAATCAGACAAAACTAGATTTCCAATTCACATATATAACTTACTGGCTACATGAGAGATGGCAAGTATATTAATCACTTTGATACTCATTTATAAAATGGCGACACTAATTTCGTAGGGTTGTCGTTAAAACCAGCTTTAAACCAGCTCTCGGGATGGGGCCCTGAATTGCTACAGTTTCTCCAGTCAGTTTCAAGCTATCAGTGAGATGTCACTGAAATAGTGTTTGCGAAGGGATGTGCATAATCACCCTCTTGCAAGATAATTCAAGGTAACTCTAGCACATCACTGAAAGAGATGATGTTTGTTAGTAAAATCTATAGGGCAGAGTATCCAAGATACTGCAACAGATGCTGTTGATACCTCTATATAGATCCCCGTATCCTAACATACAAGGTCTATTTTTCCTGCTACCTCCTGTATTGACTACTAATGGGTCATTATTGCACCTTTCTTTGGAGAACTGACCATGGTTGAAAAAGAACCACCTTGCAGAGATTTCTGAGAGGTTATGTTTTTCTTTGCCTCTCAGGTCCACAGCCTTTCCTTCTTTCAGACTGAGGCCCATAGCTAGTAGGGAATGATAAAGGGTAAAACAGCCCAATCTCCTTGCCTCAGGGCAGGACAACAACTAAGGTACAATTTATTCTTCATAGCTCCTTGTGAGGTTGTGCTGAGACAAGACTCTTGAAACCACATTTCTGTTAGTGTGTTTCCTGCTTTATTCTATTTTCCTCACTTTCTTAGAGGCTTTTCCTGAGAATACAAACCTCAATCACCAGCACAAAAATCTCTTACTCAGGCTTGGCTTCTAGGCAATGTGACCTAAACTGTTGGTACCAAGAGAGGTCCTAAGAAGAATTTAATGATGGGATTTGGGGGTTGAATCACTTGAAGGATGATTGCCATGAAGAAGGACCCAATTACTGGTAGTAAGGTAAGCTCTTGATATAGAATGCAGCCACTCAGTAGTTCATCTGTGGGTAAAAGAGGATGTGCACTTAGGTTGTACAACATGCATAGTATTTGAGGGTGCAAGGTGAATAGTGACCACAGGGACTATGGAATTGGGTGGCTGTGACACTGGGGTGGGAAAGAGAAAATGATAGGCTAATTAATCACCAGTTTAAAGCAAGTATTTATTGCCTCTTTGGCAACAGTTAAAGAGCCCTTCTCTCCTGCAAATAAAGAGCTGATTATATTGAAGACCAGGCCTAGGATTCAGTTTTAAGGGTGACAGAATTTAAGAGATGTTGCATACTAGGCAAGTCTCCTATACTAAAATCAGGGCCATTTAGGAAAGAAATGCTAAGTCCAATAAAGAATATCAAGGTGGATGCAGCTGAGAACCTTGGACTCCAAAGTTCCCATGAACTCATGGGCCTGAAGCTAAGGCTCATGTCCTCTTGTTGGAGGACCACATGTCCCTCCCCATCCCCACCCAAAATAGAAGTCTCAAGTGAAGCAAGTGCCTTAAGAACAATGCTAGTAGCCCTCATGCTCTAATCAACCTCCCCTGTGGCCACAGGCTAAGGTCAAATTTCAACATGGTCCAAATGAGGAAGTACTGGGTTTGCTAAGGAAGGAGAAGGATAAATGCTAAAAGTGCTGCAAGAACAGACCAATGTGAACCAGCAAGAACCAGGAGAATATGCTAGGGAGTGGTTGTTGAGGGTACTAGATTAAAGAGTGGGACTATAAAACAGAATATGGGAGTTTTTGAATATGGGGCCCTCGTCCCTGACTCAGGATTCAAGGCCACTAAAGGCCCCTGGATACGGCCTAACACATTGGTAGATACTTGAAAAAGCAAAAGTGCTTTAAATGAAATAGAGATGCCAGAATTGTAGCAGGCTGTGAAGGAAGGAATTTAAAGACACAAGGAAGTAAGCATGCCAGAAACAATCTATTATATAAGCTCAGAAGACCCTCCAGTTGAGTACGTTCCTCAGGAGGGCCCAGAGAATACTGTTTGCCAAGGCAATAAGGAAAAGACTGGTGAAGAGCGTGCAGACATTACTAAGAAGATCCGGAGTGACTATATTCTGTAGGCTAGGGCTGGAAGTAGGAGATACTCAAATATAGCTTCTGGTAGCAGTGGAGAAGATTAGATCACAGAATAGCAGAGGCAAGGTAGCATCATGTATTAGATGCAAAGGGGGGTGTAAAATTGTAATGCAGCAAGGTTGAAGGGCAGCCCTTGGAGATCTATGGAGATGGCTCACAGGACACGATCTTCCTCAGTACCAGTGGAGCCAAAAAACGTATTCAGCATATACAACTGTAAGAGATCAATAGTGAGTGAGCAAGAAGACACTAAGGACAGTTCTCCTGAAGTAAAATCACAACCCCAGATCTAGGACAGCATGTAAGTAGTTTCCTTCTCTCTAACTATAGATAAAAAATAAGGCCAGAAAAGATGAAATGACTCCATCCATTCACATGCATATGGCCAATTAGGTAGAGCAAAAACATTAACTGAATTTTATCTTCACCTTGTCCAATGGTGCCTGCCAATCACTACCTTTTCTCCCAAGTCTTGGTTCTTCATCTATAACATGCCCTGCCTACATTAGAGGAATGTAACAACTAAGTAAGATGTTGCCTTGAAATTGCTTTAGAAAACTGGGAAATGACTTATATGAAAATTCCAGTTGCCTTTTTGGTAATTTCTCTAATTTGTGGGTCTACTGCACAGAGTACCTAAATGCTTTGTAGTTTTCCCATTTCAAAGTCTCATTCAAATATGCATACTGTTTTAACAGTGCCCAACACAAAGTCCCTGCTCAATAATTTTGAATAATTACATAAATATATGAATCAACAACAACAAAAAAAACAGAATTAAGAAGGAAAGATAAAATAATTTGTTGAGGGAGGAGGCTAGGCATATTTGTCAGACTCCTTAACCTATCAACATTTTTTCAAAATTACTTTTGAAAAAAAGAGCTGTAAAAAGTATTATGTAGCATGAGTTGTTTTTTTAAGGGACAATAATTCAGGCTTCTAGGAGAAAGTGCAAATTTTATTAAAATGTATGTGTAATAAGAGTACCTCAATGGGAATACTGTAAAAAAAAGAGTTAAAATGAACCAAATCCAGGTGGCCTGTCAAGGAGTGGATGTGTTTGCATGTGGCAGAGGTGAAGGCATTAGACAGAAGCAATAATCTTTTTCTTCTTTTAACAGTTTTATTGAGATGTAATTGATATACAAAAAACCTTCACCTATTGATGAGCGTGCACATATGCATACATGCATGATACTATTACAATCGAAGCAATAAACATATGAATCACCTCCAAAAGTTTCCTTGTATCCCCTTTTCTTTCTCTCTCTTTTTTCATTTGGTAAGAAAAGGAGTAGTCTTGAGAGGTATTGTTATGTACTGTTGGGAAAGGCAGTCTTATGCATTTTGTCTTGAGACCCCCGCTTGGCTGCCTAAGAATGGGCCTGAGACCCGGGACACTTCCTCACCAAGATGTGGAGCTGCTAACAAAACGCACCAAGGTGTGTTGAAAATAAAAGGGTCAGTCAGCCAGCCCAGAGGGTCGGGTAGTAATATGGACTGATTAAGATGCTGGCTGTACAGGGATAAATGGGAGGTAGATAATCTCCCGGTCAAAGGGATGAGCTGGTGCAATGGATGAGGCTGGAAATGTGAAGTGGGTCCTAAAAAGAGTAAGGAAACTATATTCTGGCTCTTGACCACCTTTGTGCTCCCATACCACCTCCCAACTCCCATGGTGTCTTAGGGGTCGCTAATGACGTCTGCTCAAATTAGACCTGCTTTCACTCAATGCAAAACCACTGATGGTTTTGCTAAACACAAAACTGTTGAACTCTTTCTCTGAAAGTGAAATATGGAAACTGAAAGACATATATGGATAGGAGTCAGGAGAGTTGCATGCAGACTGGCTGGTGCATCTGTTAATAAAATGAAAGGGCACTGAAGGCTCAAATATCCAGGATTGAACACTACAGTTAGGGATACGGGCAAGGTCTTGGGTCCCCACAGGGGCCTATGCTCCTGTCAGGATGAAGGAAAAAGGGAGAGGTATTCAGGATTTTATATGTGGCTCTTGGTTACTGGTACCCAATGACAATAATCCAGTTCCCCAGAGAGGAAGGATTAAAATAGGATTAGGCTTTGGGTGGTTTTGGGGAAGGAGTACTTACCCATGGAGGGAAGTCCATTTGTTTGTGGACGGGGTCCTTTGGACCATTTCAGGTACTGGTAATGGTGGTTCCCACCACTGAGTACATAACAGGTATTAACATTTGGCTGTGTGCAGTACTGACCACCATCACTGTCTCAAGGGGTATACATCATAAGTACAAATTCAAGCGTTAAGGGCAAGGTACATTTTTAGCCAACTACAGAGTTGCTCAAACCACAGCACATTGTTAAAAAAAAATACTGAATTTATGGTGGGGAAAGGGAAATTATTCTGTTAATTCAAGACTTAATACAAGCAGAGGTGCTGATAACCACCATGCCACAATTTAACATCCCAGTCTGGCTGGTCTGGAAGGCCTCCAGAGCCTGGAGGCTGACAGATTACCTCAGGCTGGCCCCGGTAGCTGCTAATATCACCACCACTGAGATGGTGACAACCCACATGGGAAACCAGTATGCTGTTACAGTAATGCCTTCTACGTGATCCCTTTGCAGGACCAATTTGTGTTCACATGGAATGGCTCACAATACACTTTTATTGTACTTCCACAGGTTTACTTAAATCTCTCTGTAATATGCCACTAGTAGCTGGGGTTTGATCTTCAACAAGCCCAAGTCCCCATAGAAATTTTAGTCATCCATAACATGAATAACCTCCTGATAGCAGGGCCAACTGAGAAACATATGGCTACAGTGCTGCACTTAGTCACTGATGGAATGATTAGTGCCACTTTGACTACAAATCCAGAATAAGTCCAGGGTCTGCTGGCACAACACATGCAATTCCTAGGGACCACTTGTGCGGGAAGCCAAAGGTATCCCAGAGACCATCAAACAAAAACTAGACCCTGGCAGCACTCACTAATAAAATGGAGAGCTAGTGGGTCTCCCTGGTTATGGAAACAGTATGTGTCCCACCTGAATGTTCTCTTGGCTCCTTTAATCAAGGTGACCAGCAAAGCAATTTTAGATAAGGCCTTTTGCAGTATCAGGCCTTGGAAGCTGTTCAATAAACTATGGTCCAAGCACAACCTTTGGGACCTCTTAACCTGCTACCCTGATGGAACTATATATTTCTGTAAGCCACTCCTCCCCCTGCTACACACACACACTCTCATTCGTCTGTGGCACTAGGAAACTACCACTGGGGTGCACCAGCCTCTTGGATTCTGAACCTACCAACTTCCAGAAGCTGTCACCCATTTTGAATGACATTTCTTTGCTCACTGTTGGGCAATGCTGGAGATAGGGCAATACAGCCAGAATGCCACATGTGACACCACACCTAAACTGCCTGTTCTCATTTGGGTGATTATAAAGCTTGCCCAATTAAAATTGTAAAAGCTCAACAGAGCTCATAATGGAAATGCATTATTCCAGCATATAATGGAAATGGTACATCAAAGATCAGGCCTGGACAGAATCCCAAGAGATCAGTAGGCTCCATAAGGAAATACTGAGCTTACCAGAAAGGCCCAAACAACCTGCAGGGGATGCTTTGGCCTCTCTTGAGGCTACCTGGGGCCCAAGATATAAAGATGTGCCTGCTGACAGTGTGGCATGGTATATATATTGACAGCACAATGAAATTAAAGGCAGATGGAACCTGCTAGGTTAAAGCCACCATATGGCTAGCAGATGCAACCATTGCCTGCTAGGTTCATCTATAGACTGGACATAGGAGTCTAACACAAATGCAAAAATGGGCCAGAAAAGGCCTTATCCTGAAAGACTTCAAGACTAATGATAGTGCAATCTTGTGATCCTTGTCAATGCACTCAAATCATCTGGAGAGGAGAACTGTGACCCACCTGGGTCTAGCAGATTGATCACACTGACCCCCTGGCCTCCAGTCATGTGTACAGATGATGTCTCACTGCCATTAACACCTACGCAGGCTGTAGTACTACTGTGCCAATCTGGCATGTGGATGCTGGCTGTAATTACCATAGCTGCCCTTGAACAAAACTTGTGTCATATTTTTGGATACCCCATGGGACTTCACTTTGACCAAGGAATATCCTTCGCTGCCCAGCAAGATTCTCATGGAATATGGGGAACATATTCTCATGGAGTATGTACTGTATCACTTGCATGCCAATGGGAGCAACCAAATGAATGAGTGGCTGACTTAAATAGCCACTAAAGAAAGGATATCAAGAAGGCCTGTTAGTGGATAGGTACCGCACCTGATTTAGGGCTGCATGGCTACTAAACATTGCACTCCAGTGCAAGGGAAACATGGCACTGACACGCTGGCAAATACTGAGCTTATATGAGGTGGCAGTAGACTGGGCAGCTTTATGCTTAGGCTGTGTCCTCAAAACCCCAATCTCAGTATACCAACCATTCTTTTCTTTTCCCTCTTGGAGTGTATGTCTCTGGATTGGTTTGCAGTTCTGGCTGCCAGAGCACCCTGACTAATCGGGATGTGATGCTTCCCTGCACCTCCTTCCTATGAGACACCACAAGAGTGGGAGAGAAAACCAAGGAGTATGGTGCTAGGGTCTGTCTAGTGGTGCTGGGAACCTTCCAGTCAGGTGTGTGATGTTATCAGACATGTCAGGTTTGTACAGGATGTGACCTTCCCTCCTGGACTGGCCAAAGAGGTCAAGAAGTCTGGGTCAGGCAACAAGGGCACTGGGTGCCCACAGCAGCACCAGGATTGGGGCAGACAGCCTGGGTGGCAGTAGCCAGGGAACTAACATCACAAGGAGCAGACGAGAGCTTCTGGCCTCAGGAGGTTCATGGATGGGAGAGGGGTGGGAACATGAATCTTTCCTCTTCTTATTCCCACAGAATCCTCTGTTATGACTGGTACAATAACACCCTGATAAAAATCAGTACAGCCATAGAGAGAAAAGAGGCAAACTTAAACAGTGCTGGATTTGCCCTCCCAGAACGAAGACCCTTTCATTCCACACTCCCACTATAATGACCTGACTGATACACAACTATTCAGATCCGTCTCAAGATATCAAGGGGTCACTCCTTCAATACAGGTCCAAGTGCAGGCATGCTCTGGAGTCCCCTGCTTTAATATTACCTGTGATGTGACAGAAGAAGACTTCTGTACCAGAATGGTTATTACTGGTCTATAATGACATTTTGGACTTGGATGTCCAGTGTATAACATTTCTCTCTCTCTTCTACCATGTAGCAGAAGCGGGCTGAGACTGTATAACTGGATTAATCCCTGATGGGCATCACCTGTACCCTTTTGGGTTATGTATTTCTCTGTGGACTCCAATGGGTAATAGAATGCCTGCTTCCAGGGTAAGGATTTTGTTGCCTTAGAGTTCTAGGGGCCACCATCCAGTCAGCAACTGTACAAAGGGCTAGAAAAGACCCCACTTAGCTAACTTACCACAGAGTGGCTCATAGTTTACTCCTGGAGAGACAAACTAAGCACTGGATTTATTATGCTACCCAAAATCTAATACTAGGCATTGGTATACAGGCCATAGAAAAAATGGTGTACAACCTATCCTTAACCATGGCAGAAAGAGCTGATGCTACTGCCCAAGTCATCCAAGACCAACAAGACTTTACTGAACTCACTAGTCTACGTAGTGATGGGTAATCAAATAGCTCTCTGTCATCTGATGGCAGAACAGGGTGGTGTCTCTGTTACTGCCAGCATTTCTTGCTGTGTATAAATCAACCATTTGGGGGATTAAAAAACTTAGCTGGTGAATATACATGCTCAGGTGGGATGGTTATCAGCTGTATACTCATAGTCCCCCCCCAGACTCACTTTTTGACCTTTTAAATTGGCTTAATCCAGGATCTGGGGGTTCCTAGTAAAGACAGTTCTCCAGGGAAGCCTGACCGTCCTCCTGGGTCTGGCTCTCCTAATGACCCCAGTAAAGATCTGTCTCCAAATGACAAGGAGGCTCCATGTGCAATCCATATCCATACAGGCTGCTTAGGAGCCCCAGTGGACCCAACTCTGTCTCTAAGTTAGGGGTGGGCAACAGTCCTAAAGGATTTGATATGCTCCATCTACCACTTCAGTTGCCAAGCAGTGGTGAGGGGTGAACTGTTGAGAAAGGCAGTCTATGCAGTCTTTTGGCCCCCACCTGGCTCCATAAGAATGGGCTTTGGGCCTGGACCGCTTCCTTATTAAGAAATGAGTCCCCACATCCTGTTTTAGGTTTATTGCCTTGTGTGGAAATACCTTTCCTGATTCAGACTCAGTGTGTGTTCTTTGTTCTGCTTAAGCATGTGACTCATATGACACCTGGCCAACCCTACGACTAAATCTGTCCTGAGGGGAAGGGACAGGGTCCTTAGTTCTGTGGTACAAGAGCGGTGCATGCAGGGCAACTGTTCTGTGTTGACTGCTGGGAGGGGCCTACTGGCCATGAGGGACTGATACACACTACTGAAGCTGATCTTGCTCTGTCCCTTTCTCTATGTGAGTAAAGCACTCTTCCATCCAGGGCTTGACTGTGTTGATTTCCTTGGCTACCCTGATATCAAGATGCAGTGGGCAGAAGTGTTCAAAATTCTACTTCTGGAGACAGGCAACAGACATCATTTGCTTGCTATACACTAAGCTAAAAAGGTTTTCAGTGAATTTAAGAGAAATAGAATATGAGGTGAATCAACGTGGAGAAGAGGAAATGGGGTGGACTAACTGAAAATATCCCACTGAAGCACTTCAGAGATTGTGATACGAGGAATCAAGCACATGCAAGAAAGTAGAAGAATCATATACATAGCAGTAATAATGACAAAATGCAAAGGACAAAGGTAATTTAGAGTCATGAACATAAATACAAAAAAATTAAGGCATTTAGCCCAGAACACAGAGATTGCTATAGCTGTATGTAAATTAACCTATTCTGTGTCACCCTCAATGACAGAACTAAAACCAATGGGTAAAAATTAAAGTCTTGGTCAACAGAAAGACAAATTGAATCTCTAAATACTCCTTTAGCTGTTGGAGACTATCTTTCTATTAACCAAAGATTATACTATAAAAATTATATAAATTGGCAGTATTAAAAATGTTTGTCTTATTTAGGAGGGCAGACTAGGTTATAACCTCTAATATACTTAAGTCAAGACAAAAGAAATAGCAACTCATTATGTTGTATGCCTTAAAATAATACAATGTTATATGTCAAGTATAACTTAATAAAACTGGAAAAAATGCACTTGATAGTTAAAATATAATGTTAAAAAAAAAAAGACAGGGTTTTTATCAGCTCATCTGAAAATGCACAGGATGAGTCTGAAGGTAGAGGTCACAACCTACAGAATGAGCAGTTTCAACCAGATGATTCAAAGGAGAGAAAGCAATTGGCTATATTCCTCAGAGAAAACAAGAACAAGGAGATGAGAGTGGGAATGACAAAAAAGAAAGTTTAGAAGGGATTATTTAATACTTACACCCTTTTCTAAATAACTTCTAAATAAAGACAGTAGGAGAGGCTTATAAAACTGTATTTTTTATAATATTCCTTATATCATTTTATCAGCAATGTACAAGAGCAACCTACTTCTTCCTTTACCTGGATGGAGGATTTCTACAAGCACTGTTTAGTGATTTATTTTAAAATGATGGTTGATTGTCTTTTGGTAAGCCAATCAAATCGGTGGTGTTTCCCAGTATTGGTGGCCATAAATATGGTAATTTTTATTGTTATTTAAATTCAGTAGGAAAGGAAACTGGTGTGGTAGTGGTGGAGAATAAAAATTCAGGACTATATTCCTACTAAAAAGTTCTTGTTAGGTTTAGCAGTGTGTGTATGCAAGCGTTAGGGCACACTGTATTCCCCATTCTCTCACACTGAAATTTAAATGGATAAACCTGAGATAAGGCTTAGATGTGAAGGTCCCCAATTCAACATAAGGATTAGACAAAGAAAACTGAACCAAGCTTGGGATTTATTAGCGTAGAGAAACAGATCTGAATTGCTAGGGAAGATAAATATTCAGGAAAATATTCACTATGTACTAACTGGAGTTTCCTTCAAATGACGTTGGGGAGAAAAGCCCCTTTTAATCATCAATTAAAAATCAGTAATTGTGACTTTGAGCAAACAACTTGTAACAACCTCTCTATGCTCTGAACTCTCTATTATAGCAAAAATGGCTGGTAAAATTCCCTTGGGCCCTTTTATTATAATTTATGTAATTTTGTGGTTTTCAAAACATCTTTAATACTTAGCATTTAATACTGCTGTTTAAAAAGTAAATGCTCTACAGGCTGGTAACAGTAAGATATAGAAAATAAGTCTTAGAATATTATTAAAATTGCATTAGAAGAAAAAAGAATATAATTGCATTAAAAATAAAATGTCTTCTAATAACTTATTTTTAACAATTCAAATAATGGAATACAATAGTTTAAAATAAATTGTTTTAAGATCTCTATATTTGTGAACATCTGCCAATTTAAGACAGTCTTGATTTAAGACAGCATTACAACTAAGAGACAAAACTTTCTTACAAGGGCTGATGTTTCAAATTTTATCACGGCTATTAAGTTTACAGTTATCCAGCTGTATTATCTTAATTTCCATTATTATTCCAACTTTTGAAAAACCAACTACTGCCATCCTAATTTCTAGCATTCTACTAGTAAGATAAGCTTATCTTCTACCAAAGCCTGCAACAGAGTAACTTACCCTGTCATGAAGAGTCCAGCCAACATATTTTAGGTAACTGTCATTTAGGAAGGCATCACTATACATTTTCATCCACACTCCAATTTCTTCAATACAAATGGCTCTGATCTCAGCAATAGCATCACTAGAGGTGAAAAGAAGAGACAAATGTCTGATTAATATTCAAACTTAGAATGTACTTCATACTCATTTTCAATAAGCAATAAATATTAATATTATTCCTAATGCTGTGTTTATATATGTACTCTCCAAGACCCCTAACTTGAGTACCTTGTTTTTCTTTTTCATATGGCTTCTGTAAAATAAAAACTACCAATACTTAACTGAAAAAAAAATGCTTCTGGAAATCATCCTATCTTGACTGAACTACTCTAGTTTTCACTGGACTAAGAAATGGCATTTGGAGCTTTCTGAAAGCCTCATAACTATTATAGAGTCAACAAACATGTTCAATCTTCTGAAGCAACAGAGTACCATTATCCAAATGCAGAATGTAGAACTGAAAAGCTATCTCTCTAAAAAACTGTGACTTTCCCTAAGCTAGCATGCATCTAATGAATTAAAATAATTTTTATGACCAAGACACAAATTAGTATCCACTAGGCAAAATGATAGAAGCCTATGTTATTTGAAAATGTATAATAGTTTACAAAACCCAACAACCTGAAGTAATAGCACAGGAAATAAGAATTCACATTTAGTTACAATGGGAACAATCCTGGTGACTATACTGTGAAGTGGTGGCAGAACCAGCCCCAAAACTCAAGCTTCTGGCTCTGTGCCCAGATGGATTTTCATCTTACTGTAAGTATCTAATATAACTCCCCTGGGATGATTTCCCTACTCTAAAATCTGTGAACCACAAACAAATGTAATGTTAATATTTTTACCTTATCTTTCAACAGCTTATTAGTTCTAGCTTAAAACAAACAAATAACAAATAAAATAAATACTGACTTTCTTTTGTAGACTGATCTTCGAGGTTTCTGATTTATCATACATGAGTAAGTTAAAATTTTAGGTAATTTTTAACTCTTCAATTTACACAAGGCAATCATCTATCAATTAATTAATCAGGCAATAATTGAGCTGGAATTTTACTGTTAAGGAGATTTTCTTAGTGTCTCTTTCGTGATAAAATGGGTGCTAGCACTCTAATAGTTACTTCTCCACTCTAATAAATCTCAGTTCTTTCAAAGTCCCTGTAATTGCTTAGGAATAAAAATGTGAGAAACTTTCTCTTTCAAAGCCATACTACTAATCACAATCTTTTGTTTTCCTAAATTTTTTTGTTAATATCTTTGTATCTTGCACAGATTCCGTAGCTAGAGGCCAATGGTACAGGCTCTGAAGCAAGGCATCCTAAGGTCAGATCCTGGCTCTGCTAATTACTAGTTGTGTAGCATTAGGCAAGTTACTTCTCTCTTTCTTAGATTTTCTCATATGTAAAATAGGAATAAAAATTGTACCCAAAGGTCACAGAGTTACTTTGAGAATGAAATCACTTAATAAAAGTAAAATACTGAGCACTGTACCTGGCACCTACTAAACCTTCCATAAATGTTCACTATTATAATCTTTTAATTATCAATCTAGACATTTACAGACAATACAGTAGAAAGAGTAGCTTTATTGCAACTGTGAAAGAATGTTCCTAGACCTTTGAAATACTGAACATGAATGGCTTAATGGCGTTTCTTTTTCTCTAAATGTGAAAAATTTCAGACATAAAAACATCACAGAGGATAATATAATGGATATCTGTGTATCCACTCCTCAGTTAAGAAATATTACAATTGAAACTTCCTATATAACTCTTACTGATGTAGCTCCCTTCCCAAGAGTAAATAACTATCCTTGATTCAATGACAATAATTCCCATTGGTATCTTATGCTTTAACTTTGTATGTATTGTTTTATGTATCTTGAAACTCTACATAAATAATATCCTGTAGGTATCCTCTCCAACTTGATCTTCACAAACTATGTTTTACAATTTGTACATACTGATTCATATAGCTCCAGCTCTAATACATTAATTTTAACTGATGTTCAGTGTTCCTTTCAATATATACATATTACAAATTATTTATACATTCTCTCACTGGCAGACATTCATGTTGTTTCCAAGTTTATTGTTTTTTTATTAACAATGAATGCCATGAACATTCTTGTACACGTCTCCCTGTGCACATGTGTGTGAGTTACCCTAAGGCAGTGTTTTTCATACAATGCATCACTGTTTATCAGTATATTATGAAGCAAATTTAGTGAGTGGCAACAAAAACAGAAAAGAATTTAGGATAGAGAATACTAAAATGCTTGACATGTGGTAAAGGCAAATTGGTTTTATTCTGGGAACTACTGTGTACCTGATGTAGGACATGGTCAGTCTGCAAGACACTGTTTTTATACCCAGAAGTGAAATTACAAGGTGAGAAGGATATACAACTCCACCTTTATTAGATAAATACATTTCTCCATAAATTAGTGCTTTACATGCTTGCCCAACACTTGGTATTGTCCTACTACTTAATATAAATTTCCATCTTTGTGAACTACAGATTCATGTTTTGTCTTCTGCTAGGCTGTCCAAATAAAAACAAATGATTAACAGCAAATACAAAACAAAACAGCTATCCTCCAAAAACAAAACCCCAAATCATATCATCTTAGTTCTCCTAGCCCTACCAAGATGTGATGCATCACCCAGAGATCCATCACACTTATTCTCTGCTGTATTACCTTTGTGAAAAATCAATCCTAAAAGACAAAAACAAAAACAGGCTGAGTTTTTTATTACTCAATGTCAGGGAAGCAGGCTGAGGACAAAATGAGATTATGCATGACTAATTCCTAAGGCTAGAGAATGTAAAAATCTTATTAGCTTTATTGCAGTAGGACAAGTTTGTTAGTAACTTTAATAACCATCTCTACATTGAAGTATAATTTCTAATGCCTTTTAGTCTTGCTTATTAGACTCCTAAAAGTTTATGTTCTTAGAACACAGCTCCTCCTTGTCTACTGCCAACATACTGATACAGTTTGTCTTCTAGGAATCCCCATCCTTGTCTACTTTAGATGCCAGTCTGACCCTTCTCATCTAAACTTTGAATTTTTCAATATCCTCTTTCAACTTACAATTTGACTGTGTGTGGTCAGATGGCCCATTCTGCTATTATTAAAAGTCTCTAGGTGATTTGTCTCCTGTTTGGCTTCTAGAGCTCCAATCGACATTGCCTGCTGATACCATGCTGCTAGTCATTCTCTATATGTAATTATATTATGTAATCACAGACTATGCAATAAAATTGAACTCCTTTGTGGTGTTCTATGTCCACAAATTCTTATTATTTAATATTCCTCTTGGAGACAAATTCCTCTTTTCTTGAATGTGGGTGTACTTAGTAACTTGTTTCTAACAAACATAATGTGATGGAAATGATGAATTTTGACTCCTGAGGCTAGGTCAAAAAAAGACACTGTGACTTCTGCTTTGTTCTCTCTTGGATCAATCTGTCTCAGTGGTCATTCTCTCTGAGCTATGTCTTGTGGACATCCTAGCTGCCCTATACATAATTCTTGTGAGTAACTCTTCTGCCACCAGCCATAAGAATAAGCCATTTTAGAAGCAGATACTCCAACTCCAGTCAAGCCTTTAAATGACTTCAGCCTCAACCAAAGTCTTGATTGCAACATGTTGAGAGAACTTAAGCCAGAACCACCTCGCTAGGCAACTCCCAAATTCCTGACCCACAGAAACTATGACATAATAAATGTTTGTTGTTTTACACTGCCAAGTTTAGGAGTAAATTTTACGTGGCAAAATATATTATTAGTTTTTATTATTATTAAAGGTCCTTACTAATCTAGCCATAACCAACCCTCTTCTAGTCTGGTCCATGAATGACTTCTTCAGTTCAAATAGCTCAAGTGCATTAGCATCTACATGTCTGTGGTCATCTCTGCTTACAATACCCTCATTCTACTCTGATTACCTATACCGATTATTCATTCAAGCTCCAGTGAGGTCTCAGTTCTTCCATGATTCCTGTTATATCTTACTACCAGATATAGCTTCCTTGCCCTCTAGGAACTAACATTCTAGTTCAATAGATAAGGTATAAAATAAAAATATAGCATGTTTTTAAATACTCCCTGATTTGATTACAATGCATGTTTTGATATACAAATTATTTTTCTCTTACATACAAGTCCTCCAATCCCTGGTTTTCATATTAAACTTCTTTTGAACACTTTGATCTCTGCTTCCAATGGCCCTCTCCATTTAGAAAGTTAATGTTTAGCAGCAGGTATTTGGGAATTTCCCGGGCAAAGAATAAAGGAGGGGATAAAAGTTAGTTAGTAAAAGGAATGGCATAAAGACAATCAAGATAGACTAATTTTAATAACTCTGGTATTGGGGCTGGGAAATGAACAACTAAAAATGAAGTAAGGATACAATTTATTTGCACAGAAAGTGAGGAACAGGAAAAGAGAGAGGTAGGGAAGGAAGTAGGGAAGGAGGGAGGGAAAGGGAGAGAAGGTGGAAAGGAAGGAATCAAGGAAGGAAAAGGAAAAGGAGAGGAGAAGAAAGGGGAGGGGAGGATAGAGGAGAGGAGAGGAGAGTAGAAAGAAAAACTGGAACATAATTCTAGGGCAATTAATCCTTTGTTGTAACTATTTTACAGCATAATTATTATACTCCTTCCTATGAAAACATATAATTTACTGATCTTCACAGTTAGTGCCTTTTTGAGAGACATGACTCTTTAATTTAATATCTGGACTTAAGTTTTTGTTTTGGATTACATTCTTGGCAGGTGGAATTCAAATTATTTTCTGCTTACAACAAAATGAAATTAATTCTAGTGAATTTTAATTAAATGTTTCATGTACTACTCTTAAAGATGCTTTCTCAGTAAGCAAGTAGGCTAAATTAAAATGCAACACAAATTTCAGTGGCTAATATGGATGTTTTGACACTTAAAATTATCTCTCACATATATGGAATCTCATGTATTCCATGAGAGCTCTAGAATAAGACATAATTACAAATCCTAAGAAGGTCTGCTATCTAAATTGTAACACAATGAATTCATGTCTCAACCAATTGTGTCTGATTATTTGGCTAACAAAAAATCACACTTTCCAAAAGAGAAGAACTATAGAGAATTAAAAAAAAAAAAGCCTAAAGGAGAAAGGAACAGCTGAAGGAGTTAACGGGAAATTCATACTGTATCCTTTACTAGACTATGAACACCTTAAGAATAGAGACCATAGCTTACAGAAAGATGATTAAAATAAGTAACATCTTAAAGAGTGTTAAATGTTAGTAAAGGGCATAAAAAATGATGGAGAGTAAAAGGGGCCAAGGAAGGCTTCTGAGAGGCAGTAATGTTTGAATGTAGACCTGAAGAGCTGAAACTCTCCTGGTTGCTAATTAAATCCAAATCTTTCATGTAATTATTTTAGGATGACCAGAGTTATTTAAAATGCACTAGAAATGTAAAAAGTTTATAAACTTGAAAATATTTCCATCTTATTTTTTCTGTTGCATTACCCATTAGTCAGAAAATGGTGGCAAAATACATAAAAAAGGCATTGCATCATTTGGGTCTCCTACAGAGCAGGAGAAACGGCTATCTGCTGCGTTGCATTGCTCCTTAATATTTTACTATTAATAGAAATCTAGGTATAAGTAAGATTAAAAATTGAATGTCAAGGACACATTAACTTTTAAAGGCAAAATATCTCTAATTTATATTCACATTTTAACTACTACTCCTACCCACAGGTTAGATCAAAGATGAAATATTAGGAATGATGATTAAAATAATAAAATGACAATTTGCTAAGAATAAATCATATCATGGTATTATATAAGAACTCTGAAAACATGATTCTGAAATGTTTCATTATAGTACTGTAAAAAGATAAAAGACTCAACTAGAAAATAAGACAGCCATTTTTTTCATCTCAAAATTGTTGAAATCTTTCCATTATCTCTTCATTCATTAAGTTTGTTCTCATGGCCTGATAACTCTTTTATTCTTTTGCCATCAGTAAATAAAGGTAGTCTTTCCTTTTTTATTCTTTCAAGACTTTCTCATTATTTTTGATGTTTGTTCTTTGACTATGGTTATGTCTAGATGTGGAATATTTTTCTTAATCTACTTAACACTCATTAATCCTTTCCAATCTGAATATTTTTTAAAACAATTTTATAAAATTTCAGTTATTTCAGTAAAACTTCTTTCTAATACCTCTCTCTTCTTTGGAAATCCTACATAAAGGACTTATAAAGCCTCTCAAACTATCCCCCATATATCAAAAATGTCATTCTGTATCTTCTAATCCTGGGTAAATTCCTCAGTATTATATTTTAATTCACTAACTGTCTCTTCAACAGTCTAAAGTATATCTTGTTCACTAAACATAGATTCAAGAATATATTTTCCATATATAGTATTTTACATTGTGTTTTTACATACACTTGTTCTCACTATAAACCATTCATTTGTTGAAGGAACTGGGTCATTTATTTGGTCTGTACAATTTCCCATATTCTGGACTAAAATGATACCATGAGGATTCAATCATACAAAACACTCTTCTATTTTTTTGTATTTCCTATAAATTACTAGTTAGATGTAGCAATGTATAGATTAACATACAATTTTTGTTTAAAGTCAGGTGAGACTCAAAGTGTTAACTTTAAGTGCTATCTCTGCACAGCACCTTCTATTTCCAGTATCTACATGCAGCAATATCTCCCCCTAATCAATAAGTGGATTAAGGGATAGTTCTGGAAAATCAATTAGTATCCATGGTACACTGATCACTTTGATAGGTGGATTACACTCTCAACTATACTTGCATTCTTACTTTGAGCAGCTGAAATTTTAATGCATCAAAGGTAAGCTGATAAAACAGATCCAATACTGGTTTACGCAAAGTCTGATAAAATTAAAAAAACAAATCAATAAGGTAACAGGAAATTAAAGAATTATTCTTTCTATGAGAATACATTGAAAGCTTCTACAAGACTTATTAATGGTAAGTCACTAAAATAAAGGCTATATTATTTAGATGTTGAAGATTGAGGTAAAATAAAAAATGATATGGATTCTGTACTTAATATTGCATGGCTGAGCAAAGTTGGACAGGATTTATGCTTCCAGTTGAAAAAACTAAAAATCTCCATGAAGTATAATTTTTTGATGTTGGATATCAGGCACAGCAGGAAAATAATTTGTGAGAGATGTGTAACAAATAAGGTGAGTCTTACAGTTGGTTCCAGATCATTGCCTGCCAGGGAGCAAGCAGTATTGGCAGGGGACTTAGGCAGAGCCTGGGTATATCCCTGAGTTGAGGAGGAGGAGCTCACACTCTAGAGGATAAGGTGGCTAAATTTTATAAGGCACAGTACCAGAAGGGAGAGCTGCATAGACAGTGAGCTCTGGAGAGCTGCAGAAAGACCCTTGAACTTCTCAGTTGAATACTAAAGAGCACACAGATGTGAACAAACCATCCAAGGCTGGGGAAAGAATTGCAAGAACAGAGAGAGCAATCTCTGGAGGAAACACAGGATGGGAATACTTTGTGTTCCAATGATCCAGAGCAAACCTTGTAATTCCAGCGCATGGGGCAGAGTACAAAAAAATGGTATTATCTTAGTATTTAGGGAAAACCATGCTTAGATTAAATGCTACCGTGGTCCAGTTAACAAACCTTAAAAATGAATCTTGAAAGAATCAAACATTATTATGAAAAAAAGCAGATGAGTACTGTTTAGAATATAAGATTATCTAGCACCCAACAAAGCAAAACTCATAATGCCTGACATCCAATAAAAACTGACAAGCATACAAAGAAGAAGGAAAATGATCCATAGTGAGAAAAATCAATAGAAACAGAACTATAAATTATATAGATAATAAAACCAGCAAAATAGGACTTTAATAAAACAGTTGTCATAACAAGTATATATGTTCAAGAGGAGATAAACATGAAGAAAACGACACAAAACATCAGAACTGGTCAAAACTAGGTGTCAAGAGTAAACTTAATGCAACAAAAGCAAAAAGATAAATCACAAAGGATATAAGATAAGTATGGCAGCAGATTTCTTTCTAGTTTTTGACAAGTCAAACTGGACAAAACGGATCAATGCCTTTAAAGTACTTAAAAAAAAAAGTCAACCTAGAAATCCATACTGAGAGAAAACAACTTTCAAAAACGAAGGTGAGGGTGAAGTAGTGGGAAAATTCTCTCCCCCACAAGAAAAAAAAAAAAAAGACAAACAATCATTTACAATCATTTCAGTTTTTTGGCAATCAACCAAAAAAACTTGAGAAGCATTTATTCATAAAAAACTGCTGAACTCTGGGTTATAACAGCAGAATTCTACAGCATTCCAGAACAGAACTAACCCCTTCAAACACCATAAACCTCATGGCAGCAGGTGTAGTAGAGTTACCAAAGTTGAGGTTGCCCATGAAAACCACCAGTTTTAATGTTGAGGGAGTGGCCTTGACTGGGAGTCAAGTTCTAAATACCTACATCCAAGGAAGACACTAATAAAAAGAGCAAACTATAGAAAACAAATGGGAAAAGACCAAAGCCTTGCCCACATAAATTTACACTGACACCTGGGTTGGGCTAAGCATACAGGTGGACTAGCCAAAAACAAACGCAAGAGTAATCTAAGCATACCCATGTTATCTGCACATCTGGCTGACAGGGAGACTGTGCACAAGCACCCACCACTCCCCCCAAAAAGTCCCAAGAAGGTAAGGGTGTGGTGGAAAATTAAATCCAGGCTGGACTTGAAATTTACTTCAACTCTGAATGTACTCCTCCCTCATCCACATGCAGCACCACTGGCAGAGGGTGAAAGCCCTATTGGAGTTCTGGTAAAAGTTCTGACCAGTCACTGGATGACCATGAAATATGGCAGCCCATGGGCAATCCCTTTGGAATTGATGCAAAAAAAAAACCCCAAAAAGCAACTGAGTAGAGACATCAAGTGGTTGTAGAAGGCAGAGAGACAAATATCCTAAGATTAAGTAAATTATTAAAAAACAAAACACCCAACAACACAACTAACTTGAGGGGAAAAAATATCAGAATCCAAATTTGCTACAATGTGTTATGTAAAATGGGCAGTTTCTAACCAAAAAAAGATGATATATGCAAAGGAAAAAGAAAGTATCACTAATATTTAGGGACTGAAACAGTTGAAACTGTCTCTCTGAGAGGGACCAGCTGTTAAATTTAGCAAAAGTTTAAAAGCACATCTAATAAACATATCAATGGATTAAAAGAAACATATTTAAAGAACAAAATGAGAACACAACAATGACTTTGCCAACAGTGTATCATGAGGAAGAATCAGAAACTATAAAAATAGGACCAACTGAAAAGTACAGTAACAGAAATAAAGAACTCACATGGTTTCAGCAGTATATCTGAGCTGGCAGAAGAAACACTGAACCTAATGACAGATAAACAGAAATTATCCAAGGAGGAGAGATTTAAAAACACTGGGGGAATAAAAAGGAAAATATCTCCAGAAACCCATGAAACAGTACAATGTATACCAGTTTATGTACCGAGAGAGTCAAAACAAAGAGAGAAATGGGTAAAAAATATTTGAAGAATCAATGGATAAAAGCTTCTGAAATTTGATGAAAAAATTGTGTACATATCCGAAATGATCAAAAAACTCTTAGTAGGATACAAATACAAAGAAGCCCATAACTAGATGCATAATAATAAGCGAATTGTCAAGAGCCAAAGAAAAAACTTTTAAAAAGAAAAATGAAAAAACAAAAAATTAAACAAAAAGTGACTCATAGTGTACAGAGCAGCACAATTAACAACAATGAACAGAAATACAGAAATAATGAAGACCAATAGGTATTGAAATGACAATGAAAGTACTGCAAGGAAAAATAACATTGTCTATCAAGAATTCTATATCCAAAAAAACTCTCTCTCAAAAATGAAGTTAAATAATGTTTCCAGATAAACAAAGACTGAGAGAATATGCTAGCAGAACCGCTTTAACAAAAAACAGTAAATAAAGTCCTTCAAACTGAAATGATATAATAGAGTAACTCAAATTCATAGGAGAAAATAAAAGGTGCTAGAAATGGTAAGAGGATAAAGAAGATGGCATAAATACTTTTCTTCTCTTACTTTCATTAAAAGTAATAAGACTCTATATAGTAATAATGGTTAACATGGTATTATTGGTTTAATAATAAACAGATAAAATATACATGACAACAGAACAAAGGAAGGACAAGAAAATGGACCTATACTGGAGTAAAGATGCTCTATGTTTGTTAAATTAAATCATTTTAGTGAAATAAAGTTTCTGATAACTTATGCTTTATAATTGTAATCCCTAGAAGAACCATAAAGAAAATAACAGAGATAGATAGTTAAAACTGTTAGAAAATTAAAAAGATAACATCCAACTGTAAGTGGTTTACAGGAGACATATTTCATATTCAAAGACACAAACAGATTTAAAGCAAAAGGATGATAGAAGATATATCTTTCAAAAAGTAAGCATAAAAGAGCTAGAAGTATTTATTATCAGACAAAGAAGTCTTTAAGAAAAAAATACTAGAAAAGGACATTTCACGATGACAAAAGTCAACACAATAGGAGGTTATAACAAAATAGCAGAATAAACTCTTTTTATATGTACATGGAATGTTTTTCGGTAATCCAATTGGTTGGGGAAAAAAATCTTATTAAATGTAAAATGACTGAAATTCTCAAAATATTCTTTCTAACCATAATGTAATTAAATTAGAAATTAATAAATAATTTTAATTTGGAAAGCCTCCAAATATTTGTAAAGCAAACAAAATAACTCATGAGTCAAAGAAGAAATCACAAAAATATGGAAATATTTTATGCTGAATAAAAATAAAAATACTACATATCAATAATCATGTCACTAAAGAAGAGCTTTGAGGGAAACATATAGTTTAAAATGCTTGATAAGATGTTTATTGCAGCACTATTTACAATAGCCAAGATATGGAAGCAACCTAAGGGTCCATCAGTAGATGAATGGATAAAGAAGATGTGGTACATATACACAGTGGAATACTATTCAGCCATAAGAAAGAAAGAAATTCTACCATTTGCAACAACATGGATGGAGCGCTAGAGGGTATTATACTCAGTGAAATAAGTCAGGCAGAGAAAGACAAATATCAAATGATTTCCCTCATTTGTGGGGTGTAACAACAAAGCAAAACTGAAGGAACACAACAGCAGCAGACTCACAAACTCCAAGAAGGGACTAGCAGTTACCAAAGGGGAAGAATGGGAGAGGGGGATGGAGAGGGAGGGAGAAGGGGATTGAGGAGTATTGTGATTAGTACACATGGTGTTGGGGGGGGATCATGGGGAAGACAGTGTAGCACAGAGAAGACAAGTAGTGACTCTGGCATCTTACTACACTGATGGACAGTGACTGCAATGGGGTTTGGGAGGTGGCCTCGATAATATAGGTGAATGTAGTAACCACATTGTTTTTCATGTTAAACCTTCATGAAGACTGTGTATCAGTGATACCTTAAAAAAATACTGAAGGAACAACAAAAAAATAAAAGGCTAGATATTCAGAAAGGAAGGATATAAAATCAGTAATTTGACTTTCCACCTTATGAAACTAGAAAAAGATGAATAAATTAAAACTAGAGCAATCAGATGGAGAAATACTAACAACTGAGTCAAAAGTCAATTCAATACAAAATACATAAATACAGAATGCAATTAAATCAAACGTTTATTCTTTGAAAAAAATAAAATTGATAAACTTTAGCTACATGGATCAAAACAAAAAAGAAGACACAAATTACAAAATCAGGAATGAATATAGCAGACATTATTGCCAGTCCTACAGAAATGAAGAGGACTGTAAGGAAATACAATGAACATTATGCCATCCAATTTACAATATACATGAAATGAATATATTGTCTGAAAGACACAAATTACCATAATGAATCAACAAGAAATAGAAAACTGATATAGAGCTATAATAAGAAACATAATTAGTGACTGAAAATCTTCACACAAAGAAAAACCTAGGCTTAAAAGGGCTTTCCTAGTAAATTCTACCAGAAAAATAAAAATAGAAAGAAGAAAAATAGAAATAAAACCAGTATTTCATAAACTTTTTCAGAAAAAGAGCAGGAGGGAACATTTTCCAGTGTATTTTAAGCCCCTGTGACAGTAGACACAAAAATCCTTAACAAAATATTAGGAAACTGAATCTAGTAGCATATAAAAAGGATAATATACTATGACTATGTTGAATTTTTCCCAGAATGCAAGATTGGTCTAATATCTGAAAATCAGTGAAAGCAATACACCATCTTAACAAAATAAGGGAAAAAAACCCTGTATTTTCATCTTAATTTAAGTAGGAAAAATAAACAAAATCAATAAAAAAAACACCAAACAAAATTAGGCTAGAAGGGAATTTCCTCATCCTACTTAAGGGTATCAACATAAAACATACAGCTAACATCACACCTAACCTTAAGGACTAAATGTTTTCCCCTTAAAATTAGGAACAGAGCAAAGCTGTTCTCTCTCACCACTTTCATTCAGTATTGTACTGTAGATTCTAGCCAGTGCAATGAGGCAAAAAAAGAAAAAAAAAAAGAAAAAAAGAAAAAGAAATTAAAGACATAGAAAGTATTAAAACTGTCTTTATTCACAGATGCTGTGTGTAGAAAATCCTAAAGAATCTACAAAAACAAAACTCAAAACTATAGAGTAAAAGTATTTTGTTAATTCTTCATGAATAAAATTACTGCATTTTTATACATTAATAAGGAAAACACTAAAAACAAAAGAACAGTTCCAGTTATAATAGCATAAAACAGTGAAAACAAATTTTTAGCAAAAGTAGTATAAGACTTGGGCACTGAAAAATCACAAAATATTGCTAATAGAAATTAAAGAGTATCTAAGTAAATGGAGATACAATCTACACTCACAGATTGGAAGATTCAATCTTGTGAAGAAGGCAATTTTCTCCAAACTGGTCTATAGCTTTATTATATTCACCATTAAAATTCTAGCAAGCTTTTGTGTAAAAATCAACAAGCTGATCCTAAAATTTATATAGAAATTCAAAGGACCTATAATAGTCACAAGTTTTTAAAAAGAACAAAGTAGGAGGACCTAATACTACTAAATTTTAAAATTTTATTCTAAAAGACAAATATTGTATGTTCTTACTTACATGAATCTAAAAATGCAGAACTCACAGAAATGGAGAGTAAAATGGTAGTTGCCAGAGGCTGGCGGTTAAGGGGGAGGAATGAGGAGAGGTTGGTCAAAGACTACAAACTTCCAGTTATAAGGTAAGTTCTAGGGATCTAATGTACAGCAAAACAATACTGTATTACATACTTGAAAGTTGCTGAGAATAAACCTTAAATGTTATCACCACCACACAAAAAAAAGGTAATTATGTGAGGAGATGGAGGTGTTAACTAACCTTACAATGGTAATCATTTTGCAGTATATATCATCACATTGTACATCTTAAACTTACATATGTTGTTAAGTCAATTACATCTCAATAAAGTTAAAAAAAACACTCTAAAGCTACTACAATCAAAACAGGTGGCATGGGTTTAAGGATAGACAGATAGGAATATCCAGAAATAAAACTCTGCATTCATGGTCATTTAGTTTTCAAGAAAAGTGCCAAAGCAACTGAACTGGATGACAGTGCTTGGATGAATGAGTTTTTAAATGCAAAAAGCAGACTTAGGCTCCTATATCAATGCCATACAAAAAATTAACTTAAAAAATAGTTCATATACTTTAACTGAAAAGATCAAATAATTAAACATCTAGAAAAAGGTAGAGAAGAAAATTTTGGGTTAGGAAAAATGTTCACAGATATGAGATTAAAAGCATGACCATAGAAGAAAAATTTATACATGAATTCATACAAACTGAAAACTTCTGCTCTTCAAAAGGTATCATTAAGAAAATGGAAAGAAGGCCTTAGGCTGGGGGAAAAAAAACTGCAAATAATTTATGTAATTACGGACTTGTATCAAGAATACAGAAAGTATTCCTATAAAATCCCTCTTGATAATTGTTAGAATAAACAGAAAATCAGTTTGGATAAAAAAGACTTGAACAATACTATCAGTCAATTTTGAAATAATTAACATAAAAACAAATGCACAATAAATCATACTCTTTTTCTGAGTAATTGAGTATTATCAAGATAGACCATCTTGTGGGACACAAATCCCAATAAATTCAAAAGCATTCAAATCATACAAAGTAGGCCCCCTGACCACAATGGAATCAATAACAGAAGAGTTCTCCGAGATTTATAAGCTATAAATACCTCACTTTTAATAATCCACAGGAAAGGAAACAAGTCAAAAGGAAAATTACAAAAGTATTTCAAAGTGAATGAAAAGGGAAACACAAAACCCCCAAAATAAGGGATACAGCTAAAGCAGTTCTGAGAGAGAAATTAATAGGAATAAAATCCTTATTAGAAAAAAAAAGGCCTCAAATCATTACCTCAGTTTTCACCTTGAGAACCTAAAGAGGAAATGAAACCCAAAGTAAGCAGAAGAAAAGAAATTAAGAGAAGAAATCAATGAAATAGAAAACAGAAAAAGAGAGACATTCAATGCAATCAAAATGTCATGTTTTAAGAAAAATAAATACAATTCAGTAGTTCTAGACAGACTGAGAGAGAAGTGAAACCACCAATATTAGGAACAATTTTATTCTGATACTTGAATATAATTGAACAACTTAGATGAATGTATCATTTCCTGTAAGACACAAAATGAACAGTCTTACATCTACTGAAGAAATTAAGTCAAAAACATCTCTACAAAGAAAACTCTAGACCCCAATGGTATAATTCCTACCTGAAGAAGAAATAATATCAATTCTATTAAACTCCAGAAAATAAAAGGAGAGAAAATACACTGCAACTCTTTCTACAAAGCTATCATTATATTGGTATGCAAGAGCATTCAGAGACACTCAATAATATGAAAAGTTAAGAGATCTATATCCCTCCTGAACTTAGATGCAAAAATTTATAGGGAATTTTCAACAAATCACATCCAACAATATATAAAAATAATAACATATTATGACTATGTGGGTTTTAGCCCAAGAATTTGTTAATATGTGAAAATCAACCAATTCACATTAACAGTCTTAAAAAAGAAAACCCAAATTATGATCTCAGTAAATGTAGAAAAGCATTTGACAAAATTCAACAACCATTCCTAATAAGTCTAAGAAAACTTAGGAATAGTAAGGAAACATCCTCAAACTGATAAAGGGCATCTATGAAAGAGTGTTAACAGTCTTAATGATGAAAGACTCATTTTGCTGAGTGAAAGAAGCCAGACCAAAACAGCAACAATAAAAAAAATCATGATAATTCCATTTCTATAAAATTCCTGAAAATCTAAACAAATCAGTTAGCCAATTAATGGATGCTTGAGGATGGGGGTGGGGGAGAGTGGCCAGAATGGACTTGGGGAAGAATTACAAAGTGGCATAAGAAAACTTTTGAGGATGATGAATATATTTATTATTTTACCTGTGTAATTCCACAGTTGTATGTATGTCCAAACTCATCAAATTATGCACTTAACTGTGTAATTTATTGTACGGTAATTATTTTCTATAAAAGTTGTAATTAAAAAACATTGCATGGCAGGTGATGGAAGTTCTTGCTTTTTTTCAAATCATTTGTCAATACTTCATTATACTTACAGTTTATACAAGAAAGAGAATGTGAAACTCTAATCAGACAATTCATACTCAAAGTCAAGTCCTTGGTCTTATTTTTTAATAGGTAAAATAAAAAGTTTTGCAGATAAGCAAATAGTACAAGAATTTATAGCTATCAGGCTGAAGTAAAATGGTAACAGAAACTCAGGAATGAGAAAAAGTGGAAATGGTAAATTTGTCAGTAGATATAGCAATTTTGTTTTCTTATTTTTAAGTTTCCTTAAAAGCTACCTGACTGGTTTGTTTAATTTAGTTTTACTAGCAGAACCTATTTCCTTAAATCCCAAACTTCTGCAGTTTTAGGAATTAAGTGTGTATGTGTTTTCCTTTCAGACCTGTACAGTATATTTCCCACATTCAGCATTATTTTCTTTTTAAATCGGCTATTAAAGTTTCATAGTGCATTATTACCATGCACGTTTCTTCTAAAAGTTCTATTACCCATTACCGAAGTTATATGTAAATGTATTAAAGTTGCCTAAATTTCCTAATAATATTGGGATGGTCATAAATTATTAAATAATAAGCTATTTTCTGCTGTTACTCAGTAATGCAGTGAATTTTATTTTTCTTTTTACATTTGACCCCATGCCCCCTAACTATGGCAACCACCAATCTGTTCTTTGTATTATTTGTCTTTCTCTGTCTTATTTCACTTAGCATAATTCCCTCGAGGTCCATCCCTAAAGATGTCATTCTTTTTATGGCTGAATAATATTCCTGTGTGTGTGTATGTGTACACATCTCTCTCTCACAGTTTCTTTATCCATTTATCCATCAATGGACACTTCAGTTGTTTCCATATCTTGGCTAAAATAATGCTGGAAAGGACACTAGGGTGCATGTATCTTTTCAAGTGTTTTTTGTTTTCTCTAGATGAATATCCAGAAGATCAAAAGATTTTTCTATATTTTGAATTAAAACAAAATGTTTAAGTTATAATTTTTCATTAAAAAAACTAACTTCCTTGTTTTAACCAACTTTTAAAATTAACTGGCCAGTTAAAGTCTCAAATGTGTCTAAAGACAGTGCTTCTGTTATGTGTAACCACCTAAACATATCATATCATCCCTAATTAATGAAAGGTAACAAGTGTGTTTATGATTCATTAATTTCCTATGAAATATGCACTTTAATAATGTAGTTAGTATTTTAAAAGTTCACAGGTTTCACTAAAAGACAAACTCATTTGCAATAAAGCATGACAAAAACTTCTTTGGAAATGCTTTGCTTCTACTTTCATGGGCGTAGCTGAAGGTAAAGAAGAGTTATGCTATAGAGCTGTTACATTATCTGCAGACAAATCCTTTTTTTTTGTTTACTTTTCTACCATCTTAACAGGGGTATTTTTAAAGACTATTTGTTAATTTGGTAATGGAACAAGATGAGTACCACAGAGCAGGAATCAGGTAATTTAATTTTTTCAAATATTAAGATAATCATATCTTATTAAAGCCACCTTAACTTAATAGTATCTTACTGATTAATATTCCATCAGTACAAATGAAAGTACAATGAAGGCTTCTAACAGTCTATGTACTCATAATTTAAAGAGTGTGGCATGGTGGCATGGCACAATTTCCTCCACAGTAATAGTATGACATTTGTTTAGTTTTTATAGCCAAAGCTATGTTCCAGAAAACAAAACAAATAGTTAAAGAGTTTTATATTTTTATAATTACCTAGAAATACAAAGATGCAATCAATTACTGAAGTTAAAAATCTTCTAAATGATTTTTAAAATCCCTTACCGGTATCTATGAACAAATATACCCTTAAAAATAGAGTTCATCATATTTTCAATTTCATCCTGATTTTCTTGTAGCTGAAATAAAAAACAAAACAGTAAAAAACATAAATTAAAATACTGACATTATATTTGGAATGAACAGTTCCAGTTGTTTTTAATTCTTGTTTATTCTCATTCTGAGTAATTATCAACCCTTGTTCTTACTTATGTGAAAAGATGTCTGAAATTACCAGTTTTCTTGCAGTATTTCTACAACTTTACTACATTGGCTTTAGAGTCTAGGTCTGTCTCTCTCAACGCATATTACAAGGTGATTAACAAGGACTGGTATGGCTAACTGTAGTCAGATTCTTATCTCCAAAATATCATCTTCTTTGGTAATAGGCCTCAATCTATACTTCTGTCCAAAGCAGCCCCGCAGCTTGATTGTACCATTCTTGGTAACAAATCATCCTTGATTACTGTATTTCCCATTGCACAATAGTTTCTATTCCACCCAAAGTATTCAAATATTACTCTGCATCTGATTAGCCCATAACTGAGAGGAGGCCAAGTTTCCAATATAGGAGACATAACAGAAGATAGCAAGGACCCTAGACATTAGTGATGGAATGCAGCAACAAAATAAAATACTATAGCAGAGGTAAAGTCAGAGCTTATTCACTGCTCAAATGGAACAAAAGTACCGATACAAAACTACATTCAAGGTGATCTTTCTAATTTTTTTCTGCAGGAATACTCACTGAAATATTTGCTTTGATTACATACACAAATGTGACAATAAAATTCCTTCAGACTTCTGCTGTATGGTTTGATTCAGGTTTTACGGAAATAAGTTTGGGAATACTTTTATGTAAATTATTCCTATTATTTCAACTTACTGAAAGTTTTAAAAATGATTTTTGCTTCATTTATTACACACAAAATAAATTTATAAGAGACATATATTTTAGTTAGCAATACTTACTGAATCACAGTTTCAAAATTTATTTTTGTATTTCAGGTATGTATATGAATTGAATGGTGTTTCTCAATGATTCATTTGCTGAAGTTCTAAACCACAGTACCTGAAACTTACTTGGGAACAGGTTTGTGACAGATATAAGTTAGTTAAGATGGGGTCGGTCCAGAGTAGGGTGGGCACCAAAGTTAGTATGACTAATTTCTCTATAAAAAGGAGAAACTGGGAGACACACACACACAGGGATAAGGCCATGTAAAGAGTGAGTTATCTTTGACTTCTAGCCTATTAAGAACTGTAAGATTATTGATAGATTTCTGTTCTTTAGTCAGTCAGTTTGTGGTGGTTATAGCAGCATTTATTAAGTTTGTTGCTTCTTGTTGCCTATTATAACCCATTAATTCACTGAAAGCAATTTATTTGAGGCAGTGTGATATTACTCTTTTTTAAACTTAAAATGTACTGCAAATCTAAAAATTTATTTCCTATTAGACAAATAAAAATGTTACCTACTAAAATCCAAGTTGAAAATCACTTTCAACCTGTGCATGAAAATTTAATTGTAAAACTGGGGCCAATCTTATTCACAGGAATGCCTTATACATCCGCTAATATATAATCTTTGGCTTTCTCCTGGAAATACAGCTTTGCTGGCCCTCAGTGCTGATATTAGTATTTATTGTGCTTTCTAAGCCCAAAGCCTGATAATCCCCTAACTCCCAGACCACCTTTCAAAAGTAGGATTGCTCTGTGATTCAAAAGTAGGATTGCTCTGTGATTCTATCATCAGACAGCACTCAGAAAATCACTGGTTCAATGTTCCAGTTTCACTCAAAAACTTTAAAATCAAATAATCTGACTTACAAAAATACAATTTAAAAATACACACAAACCTTTTTACAGAGAATTAAAAAACTGATATATTACACATTTATAGAACATAAAAATCTCAGTTACCATCAAACTTACCTCTTTGCGTTTCTGAAGTAGTAACTCTAACCTTTCATTGGCTCTCTTCCCAATCATTTTATTTCTCTCAGCTTCATATTGTCTCTGGGTATTATCCTGATGAATACTGAGGTTTAAGGCAACATTCACCAGAGCAGTCATGAGCTTCATGGCTATGAAGTAAAGGAAGACTACAGTATTCATCTATGATCTACACCTTCATCCCTAAGACTACAAATTTATAACAGAAATGGATGAAGGAAGGAGACTAGTCAGTTTGCAGATTTTACAATCAGGCATAATTTAAATTAAAATAATTATTTTATAGAAATGAACTTGTCATCTTAGTCTGCAATATAATTTCCTCTACCTCAGTGCTCCTATAGCTTGGCTTTCAACATCTCCCACTTAAAAAGTCTCATCCTAATTATTAGCAGGAAGGATTAAAGCAGTGTCTTTGACAACCCTTCCCCTGAACTCTCAAATACATGCACTCTAGTGAGGAAATAGGAAATACTAATCAAACCTATTGATGACCACCAGTTATGTGTATACAATTGCTTCCTGAATACCTTCATTGAGATGTGTCAAAGGATCTTACATGTTTACAACCAATTCACGATCTTTATCAACAAAGATGGTCCTTTCTCTGTTTCTCACCTCAGTGAAAGGCATAACCTTCAAACCTTGAAGAATAGACCAATCCTACCAAAATCAACAAATTCATTAAAAATGTATTCTATGAACTTCTGATTGACCTATTTTCCGAAGTCATTGTGTTAATGTATCTTTAAATATTCACTTGTATTTCTAAATTTTGTTAAATATGCTATCTTCTCTTTCAAGTAATGACATAAACCTTAAACTTTTATCTATTCTTATTTATTTTCATTACTGGGATGGTAAGAGTCTAGGAATATTGGCAAAGGAAGAGAGTCTGTGGAGGAAAATAATTTCCATTTTTTTCCCTTTTAGTATATTCATCAATAAAAACAAATGTTGAGCTACAATAAATGAACTGATCAGTTTTTTGGAGGAAATGATACACTCATCTGCAAATACATCCATAGCTAAATATGAGCATGCATTCCTTTTAATACTTCTATGTTTCCCTTTAAGTACAAACATAAAGGCATGTTGCTATATCTCTACCTACCTACCTACCTACACACACACACACACACACAATTTGTGTGCATGTTGCTATATCTCTACCTACCTACCTACACACACACACACACACACACACACACACACACACACACACAATTTGTTAATCTGAAACCCTCTATTTTGGCCAATTCCATGTTAGTAATAGTGATTGCTGTTGCCTTAAACCAAAGTAAAGATAAAATTCCTGAAAACAAAATGTATTTAAGTTTCTGACCACTAAGTAATGCGTTTAATGAAAATGTTTCCCTTTTCCTGAGATATAGTGTCTCAATAAAGTAAACTGAGAAACATTCTTGTGCTTTGACATGTGGGCTAGTGATTTTACAGCATTTTTTATTGTTAGGAGAATATCTGGTAATACTCTGAAGGTTAAAAGTATTTTAGGAATTAATCTGTAGAAAAAAATGAGAATAGCTCAAAGACAGGAGGGATCTGGGGCATTCAAAATGCCCACCTCGGGAATAATAGTTTAAAAGAGCTTGTCCTAAGCATACAAAGTCATACCCAATGAAGCTTCAGTATATACTTCTAGATTCCTAAAACAAAATTACTTGAAGATCAAGGAGTTGGAAAGCATTAAAATTAACAACAACCCTGGCTGGATTTTACCAGTGGAAGCTGAGACATACATTTCCTTGAACTTAATGGATTTTACTTTCAGCTATGTATCTCCCTGTGAACCGAATTCCCAATTCCAACTGTCATTGTGTAATGAACCTCCTCCACCTTAAATATATAAACAAGGAAATAATCAACATGCTAAAAGAAAAATGCAAAATGGTCAGTACATTTTCAGAAAAGGATTAGATAGGATATAGCAGTATTTACTGAGATATGGATTCTGTGACATGGACTTTCAAGTGGCTTTTCCTTATCTACCAAAGAAAACACTTCATTTAGCCTTCACATTTAAACTGCTGGCTGTAGAATGGCAAACTTGTTCTAGAGCAGTTACTCAGAGTTTGTGGTCTACAAGTAGGTTTTGACTCCAATTGGCTTATTACCAGTTCATTATCATTATAAATTTGAAAGAAGTTTAGAAATTTTTATAACAATCTGACAGAGTGGAGTGATCTTATGTCTATTATACCAATAAAATGGCACTAAGAAATATACATTTCATTTTTCTTTATATCCACTCTATCACATTATACGAAACTACTGGGTTGTCAAACTAATTGGTAATTAAATAACTAGTTTTTTACCACAGAGTGTTCAAGAAACACTTATTCATGTTTCACAATTCATCTATCACTGCAACATGTACTGAGCATTGTTCTACATACTAGAAGTACAAAAGTGAACAAGACAGAGTGTCTGCCCTTGTGATTTTATATTCTAGTGAGGAGAAGACAATTAACAAATAGATAATATACAAATGAATAAATATGTCAATTAATGGAAATCTACAAAGAAAGACACAGTATAGTTAAAAAAAAAGTATGGTAGGAAGGTTAAAAGAGTAAAGAGAGTTATCAGGAAGAAAGGCCTCTCTGAAGAGCTCACATTTAAGCATGAAGTGAGGGAATAAGCATATGATTATATGACAGAACAGCAGTCCACAGACAGAAATAAAAAGTGCAAAGGTTATGAGGTAAACTATCATGAGGAAGTCACTCATAAAAGAGAAAAGTATTTAAGTGGGGCTGAAGCATAGAAATAGGCACAGGCAAGGAGAGGAGGTTGAGGAGAAAATGGAGAGCCAAGGTTACTAGGGTTCTACCAGGATTTGGTTAGGATACAGGAATTACATCTAAATGAGGTAAGACCCACTGGAAAATATGATGTGGGAAAGAAATAGTCTAATTTACATTTTAAACTGCTGTGTGAATAGACAACAGAAGAGTAAAAGTGGAATAAGGGAGACTAAACAGGAGAACACTGAAAGAGAGCTGAAAATATCTGCCCAGAGTTTGCAATAATGATTCTCAAATTTTTGGCTTTGAGCAACTCAGTGAAGCAATGCTGACTAAGATTAAAGTGGTAGCAAGAGGTAGAGAGAAATGGTTAGATGTGAAGTATATTTTGAAGGTAAAGTTGAAAGACTATGATAGATTATAATGTAGGAAATAAGTAGAAAAGGCAAGGTAATTTGTGCTTATGAGGTATCTAAGTGAAATGTCTGTAGAAATACAATTCTAAGTCATCACCAAAGATAAAACTAGATGGCACATCCATCCAATGGATAGCTGTCAGCCATCAGAAAAGTGACACATGATTTGTGTGTTAAAAATAAAAGCCTGCCAAGATATTTGTTGATGGGAAAAAAAGCAAGATACCTATCAGTGTGTGTATTATGCTATCATTCATATAAAAAGGGATGTTATCTACTTTTATGTACCATTCACCCTTCTAAGCTCTTTACACATACTTATTCATCTATACCTCACAATTCTATCAAGTGAGTACTATTATAATTATTTCTTTTTTATGTAGGAGAAACCTGAGACAAAGGTCAGCTAAGAGACTTCCCAGTTACACAGCCAGTAATTGGCAGAGACAGAATTTGATTACAGTCATGCTTTACATATATTCAAGTTCTCAATCATTACACACCATACTGCCTCTCACTGAGTATCTGTGTGCTATTATATTCATAAACTATCTTTGGAAAACTATATAAGAAACTGGCACGTTTGGTTTCTTTCAGGTAAGAGAATTTAATGGTTGAGAGCCATAGGTTGAAGAGTGACATTTCACATATAATTTTTTTTAATTTTAAATTATGCAACTATATTAACTCTCTCATCATCATTATTTTTTAGTAGAAATAATGAAACCATGATTTTGGTTTTCATTTTATTCACTAAGAAATGAATAAAGAGAAAAGATAAAAAGGTCTGAAGACTGAATCCAAAGATAATATTTAAAATTTAGTTTTCTAAGATCCACTAGGACAGTGTAGTATTCCAGAAAACAAGTGGACACAGTGCTTCAGGAAGGAAGTAGCAGCTATGTCTTTCAAGCTGACAAGTAGGAGCTGTCCAGTGATATGGACAATAAGAAGGTAATTGCTGAAGGTAATTACTGTTTCTAAAAAACAAGCAGAGGCAGAGAAGTGGCAGAGACAGAAACTCGACTGGAATGGTTTAAAGAGAGTAGACAATGAGTAGATACAGTGAAAAGAGCAGAGATAGTGAACAGAAATAATTCTCTGAAATTTGCTCTAAAGGAACAGAGATAAGGGATTGTAGCTAGAGGGGCAAGAGTAGGGTATAATGGTCAGTCTTATGCATCAAGCTGGTAAGGCTATAGTATCTAGTTATTTAATCAAATACTAATCTAGGTATTACTGTGAATGTATATTGTAGATATGGTAACATCTACCCTCAGTTAGTTTTAAGTCAAGGAGATTACACTATTACCCATATAAATAAGGTGGTGGGCCTCATCCAGTCAGATGAACACCTTAAAAGCAAAAACTGAGGTTTCCTGGAGAAGCAATTTCTGCATTAGGACTACAACTTCTGTTTGTTTCCAGCTTGCTGGCCTACCTTACAGACAGACTTCATTTGTCAGCTCTCACAAATGTGTGAGCCAATTCAGTGAAAATAATCCCCCTCTTACCAAATACATGTATCTTTGTATGTTTATATATGTGTTTATATATTTAAGTAACTATATCTCCTATTCATTCTGTGTTTCTGAGACCCTTAAATGCTACAGACTGTTTCTAAAAAGATAAGAGCTATTATAACACTTTAGTATAATGATAAAAATTATCTAGCAAAAGGGGGTAACCAGAAGTCATGAAAGAGCGAAAACAACTTGAACAGCAAAGTTCCTGGGGTGGTGAATAGTAATTGAATATACTGCAGAAGGGTAAGGATTGACCTTAGATAGAGGGTACTGTAATAAAAGAAAAAGCAGAGCCTATGGATATAGCTGCACCTAGATATGTAGGTTTAATCCTTGAAGGATTCTCTTCTATTAAGCAAGCAAGATAATCAGCTAAGTGTGAAGAAGAAAGGACAGAGGATATATTATAGGTTTGAGGAGGAGGTATGAAATAATCTTGTAAGAAAGTGGGAATATCCACGGAGCAAAATACTGTAATAGGATTACAGTAATTACTGCAATATGCAGGAATAAAGGAAAAACCAATCCACAATGATTATGTGTTTTTCTTTAGCCACTTTCAGCTCTTTTGGCGAAGGTGTGGAGCAGGTGGTAAGATGGGGTTTTTACAGAGGTATGATTGAGGGAGAGAGAGGCAAGGATTTTGAGGGTGTAAAGAAGGATGTGATCATAACAGTTCTGGATGATGGAATCTAAGCTAGGAAAGTGGAGGAAGTGAGAAGAGCAAGTACACTAAATATATAGCATCAAAGGATTTAAAGTCCAGACAGAAGAAAAACAATACTGGAGCTGGGAACATAGAAGAAAAACACTGGAACACTGGAAGTAGTTACTGAGAAATGGATGGTTGAAATTAAGATAATGGATATAGACCATTTTAATCAACATCTAACAACTTGTATTTATATGTCCCTAAATATAAAAATGAAAACTAAAAAACTGCATTTATATTTAGTGATACCTACCTACTATACTTTTTTTTCTGATACCTACTACACTTTTGAAAACCAATACTGTAACCCCTAGAAACATGTCTGATAACGACACAAACTAATTTTTGAGAGGTAGGATTATATTCCACCATCAGTTAAAAAAAAGCCTTAAAAAGTCTACAACAAACTTACACTTTCCAAATGATGAAGATTTAACCATTCACTTTCTTTTAAAACCAAACAAAATAACAAGGAGAAAACATTTTTCATCTTCAATAAATCCAGAAAAATGCCTGCAACCCCCAAATCACAATACATTAGTATATGTATATGGGAAGCAGAAGGATGAGCAGAGATCATACAAATCAAACCAAAAAGGCTGAAAAAGCCTGACAATTATATCTAAGAGAAAAAAAAACTTTTTTGCTCTGTAGAATCCAGAAGCATTCAGGAATTAGAGGTACGAGATTACACCAAAAATGGAGTGAGATAAGGTCTGAAAATAGTATTATTTCAAAGTTTGAATAGTAAGTAATTAAATCCCCAAACCTTCACTCCAACCTAGGCAGTCAGGCAATTCCTCCACCACACACCCATTTTCAAAGTCCACAACGTTTATTTTCTTAAAAAAATAAGGCAGAGATTTGAAATTATCAGACATAGAGAAGGAGTATGTGTGAAAGTGCAGAGTGCTACTTAATACTGCCAAACTCCCAAATGCTAGACAATAACCAAACTTCAAACTTCAAAAGATTGAAAAGATCCTTTGCAAAGAAGCTGAACTGCCCCAAGGAAAATAATTATCAATACCAACAATTTAGGGACTACAATGAAAATCTCAGCTGACTATCCTACAATGATACACACCAAAGAAGCCAGAGTCACTGCTTTATCCTGTCCAACACAACACAACACAACACAACACAACACACCTACCCTCTCTGGCAATCGGAATTTTATTATCTCATTCTCAGCAAAGAACACAAGAGCCAAGAAACAGATATTTGAGAAAAAGTTTCCAACATGAAGGGTAGTGATAAAAGCAGAGAATGAGACGAGAACACGTGAGAGTAGGGAGCAGAAAAAAAATTCTGGATAATTATGATTGTCAAAGAGATAAGAGACCATACTACATCAACGAAACACGTTTAAAAAAAGACCTGCACAGTAACAACTCTAAGAATACTTAAAGTTATCATCAAAACTAAGTTCAAAAAAATTGAGGGACCACAAGAAAAATGACAAGGTTAAGAAATGGAAATTAGAGGAGAAATACTAAGAAACTCAGAACTGATTTAAGAGATTAATATCCAAGCAATTCAACAAAGAGAGCCCACAACAATGAGTGGGGAAAAAAATTATACACATCACTGGAAAGATGGTGGCATGAGCAGAGTGGCGGAAATCTCCCCCCAAAACCATATATATTTGTGAAAATACAACAAATACAATTATTCCTAAAAAAGAGATCAGAAGATACAGTACAACAGCCAGGCTACAGCTACACCTGCGAGAACTCAGTGCCTCACGAAGAGGGTAAGATACAAAGCCGTGACCCAGCGGGAACAGAGCACTTCCCGACCCCAGCGTACCAGCAGGAGGAAAAGATTCAGAGTGGGGAGGGAGTGGAAGCACAGGGCCGCCAAATAACCAGTCCTGGTGATCTGTGCCAGGAGCACTGACACACATCGCGTGGTGTATCAGAGATTAGAGAAACAGAAGAGCAGGATCTGAGACGGAGACTGCAAGCGGGTCCCCTCAGGCGGCTCCCCGGGAAAAAAGAAAAGCGGGCGCTTTTTTGTTTTTAGAGTCTTAAAGAGACAAGAGCCCAACAGTGGAACAAAATCGTCCCAGTGCACTCAGCTCAGCAGATGGGAGTCTTGGGGAATTTCAGACCCCTTGGCCAGCGGATGGGCAAAGCAGCGGCGCCGAGGAATCCCACAGAGATCAGCAGGCTGCCAGTCATTCCCCCCATCCCCCAGGCCAGCGCCACAAAGGGTCCGGGATCCACCACTGCTACAGAAGAGCGGAGGAGCGGCCCCGCCCAAACAGCCTCCCAGAATCTACTCCCAGCTGGCGCGAGCTAAACGGGAAGAACCTCAGAACCTACATCAAGGGCTGGAAAGATTCAAGGGGACCAGAAGGCACCCAGCGAGACTTCAAATCCCCGCAGTGCTATAGGCTAGTCTGAGGGCGACCCGACACACAGGCAGCTTCAGGGATTATCACAGAGACTGCCTCCCGGTGGGCAAGAAACCAGTTCAGGCCCCAGAAAAGGGCAAGGAGAACAACAAGCAGGAAGGGACTTTGTTCCCCCAGTTGACACACATGGCACCTACCAGCGACCACTTCTATCACCATGAAAAGACAGAGAAATATGGTACAGACAAAGACTACCCAGACAACCCCAGAGAGAGGGCCTGATGGGATAGACTTACACAATCTTCCTGAAAAAGAATACAGAATAAAAGTCATAACCATGTTGATGGATCTACAGAGAAATATGCAAGAGCTGAGGGAGGTAGTGAGGAAAGACAATGCAGAAATCAGACAAGTGATTGACGGGCTTAAGAGCAGAATGGACGAGATGCAAGAGAGTGTTAATGGAACAGAAATCAGAGAACAGAAATACACAGAACCTGAGGCAGAGAGAGATAAAAGGATCTCTAAGAATGAAAGAATATTAAGAGAACTGTGTGACCAATCCAAAAATACGGAACAATATTCACATTATAGGAGAACCAGAGGAAGAAGAGAGAGAAAAAGGGATAGAAAGTGTCTTTGAAGAAATAATTGCTGAAAACTTCCCCAAGCTGGGGAAGGAAATAAGTCTCTCAGTACAAGGAAACCCACAGATCTCCCAACACAAGGGACCCAAGGAAGACAACACCAAGACATATAATAATTAAAATGGCAAAGATCAAAGATAAGAACAGAGTATTAAAGGCAGCTAGAGAGAGAAAAAAGATCACCTATAAAGGTAAACTCATCAGACTATAATCAGACTTCTCAATAGAAACCTTACAGGCCAGAGGCAAAAAGCATGATATATTTAATTTAATTAAACAGAAGGAGCTTGAACGAAGAATACTGTATCCAGCACGATTATCATGTAAATTTGAGGGAGGGATTAAAAAATTCCCAGACAAGCGAAAGCTGAGGGAATTTACCTCCCACAAACCACCTCTACAGGATATCTTAAAGGGACTGCTCTAGATGGAAGCACTCCTAAGGCTAAAAAGATGTCACCAGAGAAAATAAAATCATAGCATAAACAGCAGACCATCCAAATACTAACTAACGGCTAAAAGTAAAATCAACTATCCATAAACACAGTCAAGGGAAAAGTAAAAAAGTACACAATAAAAAATCTAGTATATAAAGAATGGAGGAGGAGGAAGAAGAAGAAGGGAGAGAAATAAAGAATCATCAGACTGTGTTTATAATAACTTAAAAAAAAAGTTAGACAGTTAGATAGTAAAGAAGCTACCCTTGAACCTTTGGTAACGACGAATCTAAAGACAGCAATGGCAATAAGCACATATCTATCGATAATCACCCTAAAGGTAAATGGACTGAATGCACCAATCAAAACACACAGAGTAATAGAATGGATAAAAAAGCAAGACCAATCTATATGGGATTACAAGAGACTCACCTCAAACCTAAAGATATGCACAGACTAAAGGTGAAGGGATGGAAAAAGGTATTTTACACAAACAAGAAAGGAGAAAAAAGCAGGTGTTGCAGTACTTGTATCAGACAAAATAGACTTCAAAACGAAGAAAGTAGCAAGAGATAAAGAAGGACATTACATAATGATAAAGGGGTCAGCCCAACAAGAAGGTATAACCATTATAAACATATATGCACCCAACACAGGAGCATAAACACATGTGAAACAAATACTAACAAAATTGAAGGAGGAAATAGACAGTAATGCATTCATTGTAGGAGACTTCAACACACCACTCACTCCAAAGGACAGATCGACCAGACAGAGAATAAGTAAAGACACAGAGGCACTGAACAACACACTAGAACAGATGGACCTAACAGATATCTACAGAACTCTGCACCCAAAAGCAACAGGATACAAATTCTTCTCAAGTGCACATGGAACATTTTCCAGAATAGACCACATCCTAGGCCACAAAAAGAACTTTAGTAATTTCAAAAATATTGAAATCCTACCAACCAACTTCTCAGATCACAAAGGTATAAAACTAGAAATAAATTTCAGAAAGAAATCAAAAAGGCTCACAAATACATGGAGACTTCACAACATTCTCCTAATTAATCAAGGGGTTAACGAACAAATCAAAACAGAAATCAAAGAATATATGGAGACTAATGACAACAACAACACAAAGCCACCAGTTCTGTGGGACGCAGCAAAGGCAGTTCTAAGAGGAAAGTATATTGCAATCCAGGCCCATTTAAAGAAGGAAGAACATTCCCAAATGAACAGTCTAAAGACACAATTATTGAAATTGAAAAAAGAAGAAGAATGGAGGCCAAAAGTTACCAGAAGGAGAGACATAATAAAGATCAGAGAAGAAATAAATAAAATTGAGAAGAATAAAACAATAGAAAAAATCAATGAAACCAAGAGCTGGTTCTTTGAAAAAATAAAGAAAATAGATAAACCCTAGCCAGACTCACTAAGAGAAAAAGAGAATCTACACAAATAAACAGAATCACAAATGAGAAAGGAAAAATAATGATGGACCCCACAGAAATACAAAGAATTATAAGAGAATATTACGAGCATCTATATGCTAACAAGCTCCAAAATCTAGAAGAAATGGACAACTTCTTAGAAAAATACAGCCTTCCAAGAATCACCAAGCAGGAAACAGAAAAACTAAATAGACCAATCACCAGCAACGAAATTGAAGTGGTATTCAAAAAACTACCCAAGAACAAAACCCCCGGACCTGATGGATTCACCTCTGAATTCTATCAGACATATAGAGAAGAAATAACACCCATTCTCCTTAAAGTTTTCCAAAAAATAGAAGAGGAGGGAATACTTCCAAGCTCTTTCTATGAAGCCAGCATCACTCTAATACCAAAACCGGGCAAAGACCTCACCAAAAAAGAAAATTACAGACCAATATCCCTGATGAACTTAGATGCAAAAATACTCAACAAAATATTAGCAAACCGAATTCAAAAATACATCAAGAGGATCATACATCATGATCAAGACGGATTCATCCCAGGGTGCAAGGATGGTACAATATTCGAAAATCCATCAACATCATCCACCACATCAACAAAAAGAAGAACAAAAAACACATGATCATCTCCATAGATGCTGAAAAAGCATTTGACAAAATTCAGCATCCATTCATGATTAAAACTCTCAACAAAATGGGTATAGATGGCAAGTACCTCAACATCATAAAGGCTATAAATGACAAACTCACAGCTAACATCATACATAACAGCGAGAAGCTGAAAGCTTTTCATCTAAGATCGGGAATAAGACAGGGGTGCGCACTCTCTCCACTGTTATTCACCATAGTACTGGAGGTCCTAGCTACGGCAATCAGACAAAACAAAGATATACAAGGCATCCAGATTGGTAAAGAAGAAGTCAAATTGTCACTATTTGCAGATGACATGATACTGTATATAAAAAATTCTAAAGAGTCCACTCCAAAACTACTAGAAGTAATATCTGAATTCAGCAAAGTTGCAGGATGCAAAATTAACACACAGAAATCTGTTGCTTTCCTATACACTAACGATGAACTAACAGAAAGAGAAATCAGAAAAACAATTCCATTCACAATTGCATCTAAAAGAATAAAATGCCTAGGAATAAAACTAACCAAGGTAGTGAAAGACCTGTACTCTGAAAATTACAAGACAGTCCCAAGAGAAATTAAAGTGGACACTAACAAATAGAAATTCATCCCATGCTCTTGGCTAGGAAGAATAAATATTGTCAAAATGGCTATACTACCTAAAGCAATCTACAGATTCAACGAAATCCCTATCAAAATACCAACAGCTTTCTTCAATGAACTGGAACTAATAATTCTAAAATTCATATGGAACCAGAAAAGACCCCGAATAGCCAAAGCAATCCTGAGAAGGAGGAATAAAACAGGGGGAATTATGCTCCCTGACTTCAAGGTCTACTACAAAGCCACAGTAATCAAGACAATTTGGTACTGGCACAAAAACAGACCCACAGACCAGTGGAACAGAATAGAAAATCCAAACATTAACTCAAACATATACAGTCAATTAATATTTGATAAAGGATCCTTGGACATACAATGGGGAGATGACAGCCTCTTCAGCAGCTGGTGTTGGAAAAACTGGACAGCTACATGTAAGAGAATGAAACTGGACTACTGTCTAGCCCCATACACAAAGGTAAACTAAAGGTGGATCAAAGACCTGAATGTAAGTCATGAAACCATAAAACTCTTAGAAAAAAACACAGGCAAAAATCTCTTGGACATAAACATGAGCGACTTCTTCATGAACATATATCCCCGGGCAAGGGAAACAAAAGCAAAAATGAACAAGTGGGACTATATCAAGCTGAAAAGCTTCTGTACAGAAAAGGACACCATCAGTAGCACAAAAAGACATCCTACAGTATGGGAAAATATATTTATAAATGATGCATCTGATAAGGGGTTGACATCCAAAATATATCAAGAATTCACGCACCTCAACAAACAAAAAGCAAATAATCCAATTAAGAAATGGGAAAGGACATGAGTAGACACTTCTCCAAAGAAGAAATTCAGATGGCCAACAGGCACATGAAAAGATGTTCCACATCGCTAATCATCAGAGAAATGCAGATTAAAACCACAATGAGATATCACCTCACACCAGTAAGGATGGCCAACATCCAAAAGACAAACAACAACAAATGCTGGCGAGGATGTGGAGAAAGGGTAACTCTCCTACACTGCTGGTGGGAATGCAAAGTAGTTTAACCATTGTGGAAAACACTATGGAGGTTCCTTGAAAAACTAAATATAGAAATACCATTTGACCCAGGAATTCTACTCCTAGGAATTTATCTGAAGAAAACAAGAACCCAATTTCAAAAAGACATATGCACCACTGTGTTTATTGCAGCACTATTTACAATAGCCAAGAAATGGAAGCAACCTAAGTGTCCATCAGTAGATGAATGGATAAAGATGTGATTCAAATACACCATGGAACTATTCAGCCATAAGAAGAAAACAAATCGTAACATTTGCAACAACATGGATAGAGGTAGAGGGTATTATGCTCAGAGAAATACACCAGGCGGAGAAGGATCAAATAATTTCACTCATTTTTGGAGTAAAACAGCAAAGCAAAACTGAAGAAACAAAACAGCCGCAGACTCACAGATTCCTAGAAGGCACTAGCAGTTACCAAAGGGAAAGAGGGTGGGAGGGTGGATGGGGAGGGAAGTAGAAGGGGATTAACGGGCATTATGATTAGCACATGTAATGTGTGGGTGGGGGCACATGTAAAGTAGTATACTGCAGAGAAGAGAAGTAGTGACTCTATAGCATTTTAGTATGCTAACCGACAGTGACTGCTATGGGGTATGTGGGTGGGACTTGATAATATGGGTGAATGTAGTAACAACAATGTTGCTCATGTGAAAACTTCATAAAATTGTATATCAATGATACCTTAATAAAAAAAAACTGGTCTCCCCAAAAAGTTAAATTTTATACTCGATGATATAAAATTAAAAAAATACTTTAAGAAAATGGTAGTTCTTTAACTACAAAACTGAAAACACTACTGGAGATACCTGTATTTACAGATTTGAAAGAATAATTGCATTTTTAAAGGTTACTACATTTTATAGGTACAGTTACATGATATAGTGGCAGTCACACATTTGGACAATTACTGGGCATCAGTCCCATGAGAACACAAAAAATCAGCTATACACAAACCGTAGAAAACTTGAAAGTAGGGTTGTACCTAGAAGAGGGATGCAAAAAAACATGGGTGATAAAAAAACTGCAATGGTGAAAGTACAAAGCATTGAGAAGGCAGAAGTCTATGACTATAAAAATAAATGCATAAGAAAAAATACAAATAAAAGAAGAGAGATTATACTCTATGCTCTGCTTTTTGATGATGCCCGACTGACCTAAATTTTTGAAGTCCTAAACATAGAAAACAGAAATACTATGTCTGGTTAAGAGTTGTAAAATACTTACTGAATTTAATAAATAGAATTTGGGACCTAAGAGCCAAAAGATAAGTAAAATGAAAACGAAAATGCATGACATTAGTTTTCACAATAGCAGTTTTTGAAAGTTCTGATTTTCCCATTTGCAATGTCTTCTCTTACTAAAATAGAGGTGTTCAATAAATTCTGAGTAAAAACATAAATGAAGGGAAACACCTCAAACACTATTAGTTCTTGTCATAGAATAGCAGCAGCGTACTAAATGTCTGGCAGTACTCCAAACTCCTAAATTCTTTTATTTCTATTATTTTTTATTTTATTTCAGTATCATTCATGTATAATCACTTGAATAACATTATGGTTACTAGACTCTCTATAATCAAGTCCCCCCCACATACCCCACTATAGTCACTATCCATCAGCATAGTAACATGCTATAGAATCATTACTTGTCTTCTCTGTAAATACTACCTTTCCGGTGTCACCGCCGCTACATTACGTGTGCTAATCATAATGCTCCTTTCCCCCCCGGATCCCTCCCTTCCCAGGCATCCTCCCCAGTCCCTTTCCCTTTAGTAACTTTTAGTCCATTCTTGGGTTCTGTGAGTCTGCAGCTGTATTGTTCCTTTATTTTTCCCTTTGTTCTTATACTCCACAGATGAGTGAAATCATTCAATACTTGTCTTTCTCCACCTGGCTTATTTCACTGAGCATAATACCCTCTAGCTCCATCAATGTTGTTGCAAATGGTAGGATTTGTTTTCTTATGGCTGAACAATATTCCATGGTGTATATATACCAACTCTTTTTTATCCATTCATCTACTGATGGACACTTAGGTTGCCTCCATTTCTTGGATATTGTAAATACTGCTGCGATAAACATAGGGGTACATATTTCTTTTTCAAACAGTCCTGCTGCATTCTTACAGTAAATTCCTAGAGTGGAATTACTGGGTCAAATGCTATTTCTATTTTGAGTTTTTTGAGGAACCTCCATACTGTTTTCCACAATGGATGAAGTAGTTTACATTCCCACGAGCAGTGTAGGCAGGTACTCCTTTCTCCACATACATGCCAACATTTCTTGTTGTTTGTCGTTTGGATGTTGGCCGTCTTAACAGGTGTTAGGTGATATTTCATTGTTGTTTCAATTTGCATTTCTCTGATGATTAGCGATGTGGAGCATCTTTTCATGTGCCTGTTGACCACCTGAATTTCTTCTTGGGAGAAGTGTCTGTTTAGCTCCGCAACCCATTTTTTAATTAGTTTATTTACTTTTTGTTTATTGAGGTGTGTGAGTTGTTTATACATTTTGGGTGTGAATCCCTTATCGGATATGGCATTTATGAATATATTCTCCCACAGTCTAGGATGTCTTTTTGCTCTATGGATGGTGTCCTTTGCTGTACAGAAGTTTTTAGTTTGATATAGTCACACTTGTTCATTTTTGCTTTTGTTTCCCTTGCCCAGGAAGACATGTTCATGAAGAAGTTGCACATGTTTATGTCCAAGAGATTTTTGCCTATGTTTTTTTCTAAGAGTTTTATGGTTTCATTACTTACATTCACATCTTTGGTCCATTTTGAGTTTACTTTTGTGTATGGGGTTAGACAGTAATCCAGTTTCATTCTCTTACATATAGCTGTCCAGTTTTGCCAACACCGCTTGTTGAAGAGGCTGTCATTTCCCCATTGTATATCAATGGCTCGATTATCGTATATTCATTGACCATATATGCTTGGGTTTGTATCTGGGCTGTCTATTCTGTTCCACTGGCTATGGGTCTGTTTCTGTGCCAGTACCAAACTGTCTTGATTATTGTGGCTTTGTAGTAGAACTTGAAGTCAGGGAGCGTAATTCCCCCTGCTTTATTCTTCCTTCGCAGGATAGCTCTGGCTATTCAGGGTTTTTTTTTCGTTCCATATGAATTTTGGAACTATTTTCTCTAGTTCATGAAGAATGCTGTTGGTATTTTTATACGGGTTGCATTGCATCGGTAGATTGCTTTAGGCAGGATGCCAATTCTGACAATATTAATTCTTCCAAGCCAAGATCATGGGATGAAATTCCACTTACTAGTTTCCTCTTTAATTTCTCTTAAGAGTGCTGAAAAAGCATTTGACAAAATTCTACATCCATTCATGATAAAAACTCTCAACAAAATGGCTATAGAGGGCAAGTACTCAACATAATAATGTTGTTTTCAAGGTATAGGTCATTCACTACCTTGGTTGGTTTATTCCTAGGTATTTTATTTTTCTTGATGCAATTGTGAATGGAATTGTTTTCCTATTTTGTCTTTCTATTAGTTCACCGTTAGTGTATAGAAATGCAAGAGATTTCTGTGTATAAATTTTGTATCTCGCAACTTTGATGAATTCAGATATTAGATCTTGTAGTTTTCGAGTGGATTCTTTAGGGTTTTTTATGTACAATATCATGTCATCTGCAAACAGTGACAGCTTGAGTCCTCCCTTGCCAATCTGGATGTCTTTTATTTCTTTGTGTTGTCTGATTGGCGTGGCTAGGACCTTCATTATTATGTTGAATAGAAGTGGGGGGAGTGGGCATCCTTGTCTTGCTCCCAATTTTAAAGGAAAAGGTTTCAGCTTGTCACTGTTAAGTATGATATTGGCTATGGGTTTGTCATATATGGCCATTACTATGTTGAGGTACTTGCCCTGTATATCCATTTTGTTGAGAGTTTTTATCATTAATAGATGTTCAATTTGTCTAATGCTTTTTCAGCATCTATGGAGATGATCTTGTGGTTTTTGTCCTTCTTTTTGTTGATGTAGTGGATGATATTCATGGATTTTTTAAAGTTGTACCATCCTTGCATCCCTGGGATGAATCCCACTTGATCATGATGGATGGTCTTTCTGATGTATTTTTGAATTAGGGTTGCTAATATTTTGTTGAGTATTTTTGCATCAATGTTCATCAGGGACATTGGTCTGTAATTTTCTTTTTTTGTGGTGTCTTTGCCTGGTTTTGCTATTAGAGTGATGTTGGTCTCGTAGAATGAGTTTCGGACTATTTCTTCATCTTCTACTTTTTGGAAAACTTTAAGAAGGATGGGTATTATATCTTCCCTAAATGTTTGATAAAATTCATCAGTGAAACCATCTGGTCCAGGAGTTTTGTTGTTAGGTAGCTTTTTGATTACCAATTCAATTTCTTTGCTGGTAGTTGGTGTGGTCAGATTTTCTGTTTCTTCCTGGGTCAGCCTTGGAAGGTTGTATTTTTCTAGAAAGCCGTCTGTTTCTTCTAAGTTCTCCTATTTGTTAGCATATAATTTTTCACACTATTCTCTCATAATTCTCTGTATTTCTATGGTGTCCATAGGGATTTTTCATTTCTCATTTCTGATTCTGTTTATGTGTGTAGACTCTTTTTTTCTTGATAAGTCTGGCTAAGGGTTTATCTATTTTATTTTCTCGAAGAACAAACTCCTGCTTTCATTGATTCTATTGTTTTATTCTTCTCAATTTTATTAATTTCTGCTTTAATCTTTGTTATGTCCCTCCTTGTAATGACTTTGGGCTTCATTTGTTCTTCCTTTTCTAGTTTCATTAATTGTGAGTTTAGACTGTTCATTTGGGATTGTTCTTTCCTGAGGTAGGCCTCTATTGCAGTATATTTCTCTCTTAGCACAGCCTTCACTGCATCCCACAGACTTTGCGATGTTGTGTTATTGTTGTCATTTGTCTCCATATATTGCTTGATCTCTGTTTTTATTTGGTCACTGATCCATTGATTATTTAGGAGCATGTTATTAAGCCTCCGTGTGTTTGTGGGCTTTTTCATTTTCTTCGTGTAACATATCTACTTTCATACCTTTGTGATCTGAGAAGCTGGTTGGTACAATTTCAATCTTTTTGAATTTACTGAGGTCCTTTTTGTGGCCTAGTATATGATCTATTCTTGAAAATGTTCCTTGTGCACTTGAGAAGAATTGTATCATGTTGCTTTTAGATGGAGTGTTCTGTAGATGTCCGTTAGGTCCTTCTGTTCTGATATGTTGTTCAATGCCTCTGTCTCTTTATTTATTTTCTCTCTGGTTGATCTGTCCTTTGGAGTGAGTGGAGTGTTGGAAGTCTCATAAAATAAATGCATTGCATTCTATTTCCCCCTTTAATTCTGTTAGTATTGTTTCACATATGTAGGTGATCCTGTGTTGGGTGCATATGTATTTATAATAGCTATATCCTCTTGTTGGACTGACCCTTTTATCATTATGTAATGTCCTTTGTCCCTTGTGACTTTCTTTGTTTTGATGTCTATTTTGTCTGATACATGTACTTCAACTCCTGCTTTTTTTTCATTGTTAGTTTCATGAAATAACTTTTTCCATCCCATTACTTTCAGTCTGTGTATGTCTTTGGGTTTAAAGTGAGTCTCTTATAGGCAGCCTATAGATGGGTCCTGTTTTTTTATCCATTCAGTAACTCTATGTCTTTTGATTGGTGCATTCCGCCCATTTTCATTTAGGGTGATTATCGATACGTATGCACTTATTGCCATTGCTGTCTTTAGATTCGTGATTACCAAAGGTTCAAGGGTAATTCCCTTACTATGTAACAGTCTAATTTAACTCACTTCGTAAGCAATTACAAACACAATGTAAAGCTTCTTTTTTTCTTCCTCCTCCATTCTTTGTATATTATGAATCATAATTTGTACTCTTCGTGTAGCGCTTGGGTGACATCTATTTAGCCTTAGTACTTCCATCTATAGGAGTTCCTCCAAAATGCACTTTAGAGGTGGTTTGTGGGAGGTAAATTCTCTCACCTTTTGCTTATCTGAAAATTGTTTTATCCCTCCTTCAAATTTAAATAACCTTGCTGGGTAGAGTATTCTTGGTTCAAGGTGCTTCTGCTTCATTGCATCAAATATATCATGCCACTCCCTTTTGGCCTGTAAAGTGTCTGTTGAGAAGTCTGATGATAGCCTGATGGGTTTTCCTTTGTATGTGATCTTTTTTCTCTCTCTCGCTGCTTTTAAAAGTCAGTCTTTATTCTTCATCTTTGCCATTTTAATTATTATGTCTTGATGATGTCTTCCTTGGGTCCCTTGTATTGGGAGATCTGTGCACCTCCATGTGTTGAGAAACTATTTCCTTCCCCAGATTGGGGAAGTTTTCAGCAATCACCTCCTCAAAGACACTTTCTATCCCTTTTTCTCTCTCTTCTTCTTCTGGTACCCTTATAATGCGAATATTTTTCCATTTGGATTGGTCTCACAGTTCTCTCAATATTCTTTCATTCTTAGAGATTCTTTTTTCTCTCTGTGCCTCAGCTTCTTTGTATTCCTCTTCTCTAATTTCTATTCCATTTATTATCTCTTCTACTACATCTAATCTTCTTTTAAATTCCTCCATTTCATGTTTCCTTTCAGATATGGAATTTCTTTATGATCGAATCTTCGACTTCAGTTCATTCTTAAATTCTTGAATACTTTACTGTACCTCCATAAGCATGTTTACAATTTTTATTTTGAACTCTCTTTCAGGAAGATTGATGAGTTCAGTGTCATTTGGAGCTTTTTCGATGGTTTGGGAGATTTTAGTCTGGACCATGCTCTTTTGATGTTTCATATTTCTGTGTGGTGGCCAGTAGTATGCAGAAACTCCAGTCTCTGGAGCTGCACAGCCCCTAGAGTGAGTTTGGGGGTGTAGGGTTGTGAAGCTGGTGCCTGGGGGGAGGAGATCTTTTTCCTGATTCCCGTTTGCAGTGCCTGTCTCCAGTGTCAAAGCCAGTGGGCCAAGCACACATGTGTAAGCCTCTGTGCTTTGCATCTCTAGCTGTTGTAGGCTGGGCCTCCCTCTTGGCGGCCTGACACCAGTGCAGTGACTGCCAGTTTTCGGCCAGGTGCCAGGAGGCCAGGAGGAAGGCTCAGAAGGCTATGTGTCACAGTGGGGGGCCTCGTAGCTGAGTAGGCCACAGGGGGTGGAGTAGCTGAAGCTCCTCAAAGTTCCCAACCAGCTGGGCAGAGCACGCCCAGATACCTTGTCCAGCTCTCCCTTCTTCCGTGCAGCAAGCTCCGTGCTAACCCCTCCCCTTCAGCAGCCCTCTCACTGGTAGGAATCCTCTCAGACTGCCTGCCTTTCCTGTGACACAGAGAAGCCGGGTGTAGATCCTGTCCTCCACCAACAGCTGGAATGTCAGTCTCCCAGGCCATTCACCTGTCTGAGCTCAACAACGTCCAGAGCAGCACTTAATATAGGCTTCTGCTCACAAAGCAGATCTCCTGGGCTAGGTACTCAGCAGTCCCAGGCTTCCACCCCCACCCCACTCTGTTTCTCTTCCTCCCGCCAGTGAGCTGGTGTGGGGGAAGGGCTTGGGCCCTGCTGGATTAAGGCTTTCATATGTTACCCTGTTTCATGAGGTCTGCTGTTCGTGAGGTGCGTATGCAGTCTGGTTCAGCCTTCTTTCCTGTTCCTGTTTTAGGGTTAGTTGTATTAATTAAATATATTTTTGTACTATTTGTGGTTTTGGGAGAAGTTCTCTGTGCAACCTTTCACGCCACCATCTTGAAACCCTCTCCTAATTTCTTTTAATGAGGGTGTATCATTGTCTTCCTCACTTTGCATATGATTAATTTGAGGCTAGATAAATTAAGGACTTTTTTTCCAAGTTACCCAACTAGTAAAAGTTAGAGAGGGATATAGACTGAGACTGTATGGCCCAGAATCCATTCTGGTTTAAGCAACTGAAAGCCAAAAAAAGCTGTCACTTTACTGAGGCAATGATTTTCAGTTTACAATGGAGAAAAAAGTTTTGTATACCAGATCTTTCCTCAGAGATGTGATTTGGTAAGAAATGTCAATCAAGAATGATTCATATGTCAATATAAAATTAACAATGTTGGCATACTAATGCCAAATAATAAGATATAAAGAAATGTTTATCCTCCAATGACTCTAAGGGTGACCTATTGTTAACTACTAGTGAAGACTGGTCTCCAAGCATACTGAGGTTACTTGACTGTCATATGGTGATCTTAACCATTTTCTACCTTCTCCAAAATTGAGCATAGAAAAAAATAAAACAGAAACAATCACCATGTCATTATTAATAGAAATTTTATATTCTGAATCCCCCTTTGTTCAAATTAGCATTGTCACCTTAGAAGTGAGAGGTAGGCATATTAATCTATTTGTAACACTTAGAAAATTATGTAGGTGAGAAAACAGCAAAAAATTAGTAAGCTAAACTGACATTACTCATCCTGCAAATTGCCTTCTACAAAAATTTGAAGTCAACAACTTTAAAAAAGGATTGGCATAAATTAAAAAGCAAATGCTTAAGACTAATATAAGTATAAATTTGAAAAATAGATTTTTTTCAGAGTGGAGTTATCTTCATAATACCAAACAGTGCAGTGGTACAACAAAAGGAATCCAATCTATTTTTGTCTTGGGGGAGGGGGGATTTTATTTTCTTATGAAAATAAATGGAGAAAAAAATGTGCCCAATCTCAGATTGCAAATCCACCAAAATAATGACAAAATGTTACTCAAATTAAATCTACCAACTACGATTAATAGGTCCAACTGAGATAGCTATATTTAGAACAGAAATAAGGGCACTTAATTCTGAAGATTAATAGTTCAAAAGGTACTCCAATTTATAGCCCAAAAGGTACTGAAGCTTCTTTATTAAGATGCATTAAAAAAACAGGAGAGTATGTTTTAAAATTCCAATAAAGGACAGAAAAAATAATAAGGAGAACATAAAATTTAATTGATAATAGTCTGTTTCAATTTAATGGTGAAAAGAATTAAAAAAAAGGGGAGAAGTATAGTTTACCTTCAATGGAAAAATGAGACTACTTGTAATTGTAGAATTAACAGACCTGAAGACCCACAGGATGATTAAAATTTTTAATAAAAATGTGGCAAAAGCATACAATTAAATGCAATTCATAAACACTGACATTAGGGACACATTATTTAATTGTTAACAACAAAATGGGATATTTGGAGAACAGATTAAAAGTACTACTGGTAAGACCACTCTTGATGACTTAAAAAGCTCTGGAACTCTGTACCCTACAGAACAACTAACCTGATTGTCTCTCTTCTCAGCTAAGATATAAGCAATGTCAAGGAGCATTTTATTCCAAAGCCGATAAGCATATCTGGCCATAACTGCCTTGTAACTGTTCATGCACATAGTCTTTGAAGCAGAGGATTAAATGTTCCTGCCCATTTTATCTAGTCCCCAAGACTTGGCCTGTAAAGTGAATAAAAATGATTATCTTTTAATCTATCCCTTGCACACATACCATAAAAGAAAACAAAAAGCAAAACACTGAGAATAGGGCAAAGGAGAATAGGAAAATTCTTGAAAAGATAGATATTTAGCAACCAGCCTGGAAATAAGTTCTCTGGAAGATTTCTGCTTTGTTGAGGATATGTTTCATATTTCATGAAACTGTGCCTTTAATCATTAATAGAAAGAAACATACAGCAATTATAATAATATTTTGAAGTAAATTTGAGAATGACTTAAAAAATAGGTTGTAGCTTTTGAAAAATCAGTATAAACATTACACTGATCTTGTATTTTTCTTGATATCTGATTTTGAAAAATAATTTCAAATTCAAATAGGCTAGATGATATTTAAAGAGCTTAGGTGGAAACAAAATGGAATTTAACCACTCAGTTTTAAAAGCTATCATGATCACAGGTAAATTGTGGGAATTTACACTGGAATGAGGAATGGCACTGGAAAGAGGAGGGGAGCTACTCAACTCAAAAGAACTAAAACCGCAATTAAAATATATTTAAGCATGTATAAAATTAGCACATACAGGTTACCAAAGCAATACAACAATAAAAGCCACTGAAAATGGGCCAATGAAAGGAGAGGTGAAAAGGGCCATCATAAAGCCAGTAAAATACTGTAATAGTTCATATACATGGCAGTGAAGGACAAATGTAAATGAATTAAAGTGCATTTTTCAGGAAACTGAAACATTGAAAGTCAAAATATTCTGTATATTTCTATAATATATTACTACTTCTGTTGTGTTCTTACATAGAGTATGTGGCATACATTTTATTTTTGTACAGAATGCACACAGGTTTCTGGACTAAAGAGAGATAGCTTGCCCCTACAGCTTGCTCTGGATCTTGATATCTATAAGCACTTTTTTTTGTTTTCTTTTTGTTATGAATTGTTATTTCACAATTCTATCATCAGCAGGATAGCGTCTAACCTCCATTCATTTGTTGCTTTTCCTCTCTTGGCCTTGGAAAACCAGATAATATTTTATGACAGCACTCTGGCTATTCAGAAGTAATTCTTTCTTATGTTTAGGTTTTACTTCAATCATTGCATTTACTATACATCTGACAACCAGCTAAATGGGTATTACTGCACATAGAAGAAAGTAAGGTGAAAAGTAAATTGAAAATACAAAGAAAAAACCAAGCACAAAATGCAGAAGACACTAAAAGTCATGAAACTATAAAGATAGTATGAATCAGATAATTTTTAAATTATGAGTAGCATATTCATAGTACTTTTTATAAAAAGATACAACTGGGTACAAGATCTCTTTTCTCCCTAATAAAGTAGAGGATACTCAAAACAGAATAAATTGTGTTTGATGTTGATTCTGTATAGAAATTGTTCCAATAGTGTTTTCATTTCACTTTTTAAAAAAAGATCAAATTGGATAAAAGATCTTCCTCTTTTCCTATTAATGAGGAAAAGGACAGTCTCAAAAGAAAACAAACCATGTTTCAGGCTTGTTTCATACCAAGAGAATAATGTAACTAAGAGAACAATGGACCCTAATATGGATTAACTACATTAAGTAAAAAAAAAAATGGAAAAAGGGAGTGAGGAAAAATATGAATGAATGACCCAGGTAGTATTATCATACTGGCTTTAGGAAACAGGTTAAGCCCAGAAAAATGACACAATTTAAAATCAGGGGTTTGCAATGTGCAGTCCCCAAAGTACCAGCATCACCATCCCCTTGAAATCGGTTGAACTCTGGGGGTTAGCACAAGCGGTCTGTTTCAGTAAGCTCTGCAGGTGATCCTGATGCATGCCGAAGCTAGAGAACCAACGCTTTAAATAAATTAGATCACTGAGAAATTTAAATGCAAGGTGAAATGCAATTAATGAAATTAAATTTTATTTTTGTTGTGGTAATGTGTAAGATAGACAAAGTTACTAATAAAAAGGATGAAATTTAGGAGTATTTAAACATATGTCCATGTACACATACAGGTGTGCACACACATGCTCCATATCATGAAAAACAGTCAGTTTAGGTAAATACAGTTAAAATTGTTGAGGGAAATCAGAAAAAGTGCTAAATTAATTAAATTACCTTGTTATGAAAAAACAAGGGAAAAATGATTGGACTTAGCTGAGAAACTGTCTAGATAATTCTAAAATGAAAGAAGTGAAAGCTGTAATCTTATCAGTTCTGTAGATTATCTATAGTTTACCTAAATGAACTGATTTTAGAGACATTATGTTTACATATGCTTAGGATGGTTAGACTAGGAATAGGGTTGCCAACTAGGCAACAATTACCTTTACAATTAGGTGGAAGTGTTTAAAGTATATAAACAAATATTTACACACTTATGTATAATAAAAATGAGCAATAAAGCAATTTCATTAAATAGAAAAAATACTATGAATTTGGATTATCAACTTTTATTCTTTGGATTTACCAAAGAATGTGTCCTACTGGACTCCTTAAATTTCTATGGTTATAAGATAGGGATGTAGGAAAATAACTAAACATTCACAGATACATTTGCTGACATTTGCTGGAAGTTTTCAGTTTTCATTCTCAAGGCTATCAAATGCCAGTTATCAAAACAGGTATACATTTTAATCTTAACGGATTAACACAAACCATTCATATGAATTTGGGGGAGAGGGATGATTTTTTAAAGAGCACAGTAATTAATGTAAATTAATATATAATAGAACATATTTAACAAAATTTAACGAAAGGGAAATAAAACTGGTTACTTACCAGCAAGGGTACTTGTATGCCTAAAAGCTCTGACCTGGGAGTCTGATAAACCAGTCAAAAGGGAGATTACTGTGTCCATCATATACTCATCATAAATTATGCTATACTGACACTGTCGAATCAGGACTCCAATAAATTCACAAAAGTTTGAACGAAATTTTTTCCACTGAGGTCCAGGCATGGTAAGGGGATAATCACCACTGTCCTAAAAGGGATAAAAAGAACATGTTAAATATGACATATGATCTCAGTTTGATCAGTTTTTTTTCCTCCTACCTGTAAAGGAACCTTATTCACAACCTTTTTTCTCAAAATAGATGTGGACAGAAATTGAAGGCGACTACAAAGGTATATTGATGGCTTTATTTTTTGTTTGTTTTGATCTTCCACAACTAAGTAACTCTTAATGCGCTCAAAATTATTATTTAGAACCAGTATTTAATTCATTATTCTAAGTCATCCATTCAAAAAGAAGTTCTATAGTTTTGTTGTACGTGGGTACTAGTTGAGATGATTTGAAGAAAACAAAAAAAGTCAAAGAAATTTAGACTAGAAAGGATACCTGCCATTGAATTCAGATCAACTAATCAAGATACCTGTTTCACATAGCATCTTTCAAGGATTTTAAATAGAATTTTTAGGAATTTCAAAAACATAACCATTTCGTTAAGAGGTCCAAAACTAGCTCTTCATATCTCAAACTGCAACTCTGTTTATTCTAGTTTTACTATGAACTTTCTATTAATTGCATTTTATAGAGTACATTCATTAACTTTTGAAAGAAAAAAATCTAATATGGACTCTTGGCATCATCAAATTATGTCATTTTGTTTGAGCCACAAAACTGACAGTTGAACCCAGCTAGAGGTTTTAAACATTTAGCCTAAAAAGTAGCCTAAAAATTCAGGCCCTGTAGCTAAAAAAAAATTTTGTAGAGAAATGGAAATTCACAAGGCAGAAAGTGAGAAATTCTGTGGACACAGTATCTGAATATTTGTAATTTATGGCTGTTTGTCTTTTCTAGGCCAAATTGCTTCTAGGAAAGCATTGGTTATGGGTGAAGTCTTGAGTTCTGCTGCTATTCCAGGAAAGAGAGCTAGTGTAATTTTGGTGTTACATGAGTGTTATGGGGTTTCCTAAGCCCTAAAAAAATTAAAAAGGAACTGAAGGGGCAGCCTGAGTCTTCCCACCCTTGAGACTGGGCGTGTACAGGTAGACTAGAGAGAGTAGTAGAGTGGAGAGATGAGATGTTACTCAAAGGTATCTCAGAAGACTGCCTGCTGTTTCTGTATTACAAGAGCCCACAGGGTAGAGCCCTTCTTGCTTTATACCAACTATGAGTTTCAGCCATTGAGTGCTCCACAACAACCAGACCTGGGCCTCAGGGAGAAAACAAAGAATATAATTGGTCAAAATAGGCCTAACAGCAAGGAAGAGAAAAAGGAGGCAGAAAAATCAACACTCAGGAAAGCCTCAGTAAGTTAAGTACACTTCAAAAGATTCAAGGGTAGTACAAAATAAAATTTAGAAAGCCTCTAGAAAATTAAACTATTTTTATTTTTTAAAAGATCTTTGTGAAGTATAAGTCACACATTACATTATATTAGTTTCACACATACAATACAGTGATTCAAATATCTGTATATACTAAGAAATGATCACAATAAGTCTAATTAAGATCGGTTACCATACGTAGTTACCTTTTTTCTTGTGGTAACTTTTAAGATCCACTCTCTTAGCAACTTTCAAATATGCAATACAGGATTATTAACCATAGTCACCATACTGCCCATTACATACACATGACTTATTTATTTTTATAATGGCAGGTTTGTACTTTTGACCCATTTCGCCCATGTCTCCTGCCTCTGGCAACCACTAAACTTTCTTCTATCTAGCAGCTCAGTGTTTTGTTTTGTTTTTTTGACACTGCATGTTAAGTGACATCCTAAGTGACCATAAGTGTCCTACTCTTATTTCACTTAGCATAATGCCCTCGAGGCTGCCACTCAAAAGATTTCCTTCTCTTCTTTTAATGGCTGAGTAATATTCCATTCTGTGCATATGTATATGTATAACATTTTCTTTCATCCATCAACAGACACTTGTTTCCATATACTGGCTACTGTAAATAATGCTGCAATGAACATGGGGGTTCATATATCTAAAATATTTCTTAATTAAACAATTCAGATGATGAATTGAAGGAAAGAATGGTCATTGGAAGGAGAAAAAGACATATTTTAGTAGCCTGGACAACAGTGTACAAGAAATATTTCATTAAAAATATGCAGTTTGACCCTTGAACAACACAGGTTTGAACTGTGCAGGTCCACTTATATGTGGATTTTTTTCAACACATACATTGGAACACTTTTTGCAGATTTGCAAAAGTTTGAAAAGATATTTTCCTTTTTGTGGTTGTTGATGTTTATTATTGAAGTATAGTTGATATACTCTATTATATTGGTTTCAAGTATACAACATAGTGATTCAACAGTTATATAAATTATTAAATCCTCACCCCAACTAGTGTAGTTATTATCAACACAGATGTCACAGTACTATATTCTCTATGCTATACTTTTATCCCTATGACTAATTTATATTATAATTGAGATTTTGTGCTTCTTTATCCTGTTCACTTATTTCATCCGCTCACCCCAATCTCTCCCCATGGTAACCACCACTTTTCAGTGGTTTTGAATCTACTGGTGTCTTGTTCATTTTGTTTTGCTTTAATATTCCACTTCTTAAGTGAAATCATATTGTAGTTTTCTTTCTCTGCCTGGCTTATTGTACTTAGCATAATACCTGCCAAGTCCATCCATGTTGTCACAATGGCAGGATTTCTTCATTTTTATGGCTTAATAATATTCTCTTTACTTTATGTAATGAACCACATCTTCTATATCCATTCATCTATTCATGAACACTTGGCTGCTGCCGTATAATGGCTACTGTAAATAATGTTGCAATAAACATAATGGTGCATGTATCTTTTCAAATTAATAATTTCATGTTCTTTGGGTATAGTCCCAGAAGTGGGATTGCTGGGTCATATAGTATTTCTGTTTTTAGTTTTTTGAGTAATGTCCATACTGCTTTCCATGGTGGCTGCACCAATTAACATCCCCACCAACAGTGTAGGAGGGTTCCCTTTTCTCCTCATCAACACTTGTTATTTCTTATCTTTTGGATAGGGGTCATTCTCACTGGTGTGAGGTCATATCTCATTGTGGTTTTGATTTGCAATTCCCTGTTGATTAGTGATGTGGAGCATATTTTTATGTGCCTGATGGCCATCTATATTTATTCTTTGGAAAAACATCTTTTTAGGTCCCCTGGCCATTTTTTAATCAGGTTATTTGTTTTTGTTCTTTTTGGTGTTCAGGCTGGAAAAAGCCCCTTATTGAACATATCATTTATTAATATATCTCCCATACTATAGGTTGACTTTTTGTTTTGTTTATGGTGTCCTTTGCTCTACAGAAGCTTTTTAGTTTGATGTAGTCCCACTTGTTCATATTTTGTTTTCTTTCTCTTGCCCAAGAAGATACATCTATAAAGAAATTTCTCATGCTGATGTTCATAAAATTCTTTTATTTATTTATTTTTTCAAATGAAATGGCGAAGCAGCAGCTTACTCATCAGCCTTTAGTTCATTTTATTTTATTTTTTATTTTACTTTTTTTTACAATTTATTTTGGTATCATTAACCTACAATTACATGTGCAATATTGTGGTGATTAAACTACCCCCTTCACCAGGTCCCCCACACTGACCCTATTACAGTCACGGTCCATCAGCGTAGTGAGATGAGAATCACTACTTGTGTACTCTGAGTTATACAGCCCTTGCCATGCCCCCCCCACCTTATGTCTGCTAATCGTAATGCCCCTTTTACCCTCTGATCACTCCCTTCCCACCCTTTTTCCCCAGTCCCTATCCCTTTGGTAACTATTAGCCCGTTCTTGGGTTCTGTGAGTCTGCTGCTGTTTTGTTCCTTCAGCTTTTTTCTTTGTTCTTATACTCCACATATGAGTGAAATCATTTGATACTTGTCTTTTTCAGCTTGACTTATTTCACTGAGCATAATACCCTCTAGCTCCATCCATGTTGTTGCAAATGGTAGCATTTGTTTTCTTCTTGTGGCTGAATAATATTCCATTGTGTATATGTACCACATCTTCTTAATCCATTCATCTACTGATGGACACTTAGGTTGCTTCCATTTCATGGCTATTATAAATAGTGCTGCAATAAACATAGGGGTGCATCTGTGTTTTTGAAACTGGGCTGCTCCATTCTTGGGTAAATTCCTAGAAGTGGGATTCCTGGGTCGAATGGTATTTCTATTTTGAGTTTTCTGAGGAACCTCCATACTGTTTTCCACAATGGTTGAACTAATTTGCAGTCCCACCAGCAGTGTAGGAGGGTTCCCTTTTCTCCACATCCTCGCCAACATTTGTTGTTGTTTATGTTTTGGATGTTGGCCATCCTCACTGGTGTGAGGTGATATCTCATTGTGGTTTTAATCTGCATTTCTCTGATGATTAGCGATGTGGAGCATCTTTTCATGGGCCTGTTGGCCATCTGAATTTCTTCTTTAGAGAAGTGTCTATTCATGTCCTCTGCCCATTTATTAATTGGATTATTTGCTTTTTGTTTGTTAAGGTGTGTGAGTTCTTTGTATATTTTGGATGTCAACCCCTTATCAGATACATCTTTTATGAATATATTTACCCATATTGTAGGATGCCTTTTTGTTCTACTGATGGTGTCCTTTGCTGTTCAGAAGCTTTTCAACTTGATATAGTGCCATTTGCTCTTTTTTGCTTTTGTTTCCCTTGCCTGGGGGGATATGTTCATGAAAAATTCGCTTATGTTTATGTCCAAGAGATTTTTGCCTAGGATTTTTTCTAAAGAGTTTTATGATTTCATGACTTACATTCAGGTCTTTGATCCACCTTGAGTTTACCTTTGTGTATCGGGTTAGACAGTAGTCCAGTTTCATTCTCTTACATGTAGCTGTCCAGTTTTTCAAAACCCCGCTGCTGAAGAGGCTGTCATCCCCCCACTGTATACCCAAGGCTCCTTTATCAAATATTAATTGACTGTATATGTTTGGGTTAATGTTTGGATTTTCTATTCTGTTCCATTGGTATGTGGGTCTGTTTTTGTGCCAGTACCAAATTGTCTTGATTATTGTGGCTTTGTAGTAGACCTGGATGTCAGGGAGCGTAATTCCCCCTGTTTTATTCCTCCTTCTCATGATTGCTTTGGCTATTCGGGGTCTTTTCTGGTTCCATATGAATTTTAGAATTATTTATTTCAGTTCATTGAAGAAAGCTGTTGGTAGTTTGATAGGGATTGCATTGAATCTGTAGATTGCTTTAGGTAGTATAGCCATTTTGACAATAATTATTCTTCCTAGCTAAGAGCATGGGATGAATTTCCATTTGTTACTGTCCACTTTAATTTCTCCTAGGAGTGTCTTGTAGTTTTCAGAGTACAGGTCTTTCACTTCCTTCGTTAGGTTTATTCCTAGGTATTATATTCTTTTAGATGCAAATGTGAATGGAATTGTTTTTCTGATTTCTCTTTCTGTTAGTTCATCGTTAGTGTATAGGAAAGCAACAGATTTCTGGGTGTTAATTTTATATCCTGCAACTTTGCTGAATTCAGATATTACTTCTAGTAGTTTTGGAGTGGAGTCGTTAGGGTTTTTTATGTACAGTATCATGTCATCTGCAAATAGTGACAATTTGACATCTTCTTTACCAATCTGGATGCCTTGTTTGTCTTTGCTTTGTCTGATTGCCGTGACTAGGACCTCCAGTACTATGTTGAATAACAGTGGAGAGAGTGGCACCCCTGTCTTGTTCCGATCTTAGATGAAAAGCTTTCAGCTTCTCGCTATTAAGTATGATGTTAGCTGTGTGTTTGTCATATATAGCCTTTATGATGTTGAGGTACTTGCCATCTTTACACATTTTGTTGAGAGATTTAATCATGAATGGATGCTGAATTTTGGCAAATGCTTTTTCAGCAACTGTAGAGATGATCATGTGGTTTTTGTTCTTCTTTTTATTGATGTGATGGATGATGTTGATGGATTTTCGAATGTTGTACCATCCTTGCATCACTAGGATGCATCCCACTTGATCATGGTGAATGATTCTCTTGATGTATTTTGAATTCGGTTTGCTAATATTTTGTTGAGTATTTTTGCATCTAAGTTCATCAGGGATATTGGTCTGTAATTTTCTTTTTTAGTGAGGTCTTTGCCTTGTTTTGGTATTAGAGTGATGCTGGCTTCATAGAAAGCGTTTGGAAGTATTCCCTCCTCTTCTATTTTTTGGAAAACTTTAAGGAGAATGGGTGTTATTTCTTCTCTATATGTCTGGTAGAATTCAGAGGTGAATCCGTCAGGTCCGGGGGTTTTGTTCTTGGGTAGTTTTTTGATTACCTATTCAATTTCGTTGGTGGTAATTGGTCTGTTTAGTTTTTCTGTTTCCTGCTTGGTGAGTCTTGGAAGGCTGTATTTTTCTAAGAAGTTGTCCATTTCTTCTAGGTTTTGGAGCTTGTTAGCATATAGATGCTCATAATATTCTCTTATAATTCTTTATATTTCTGTGGGGTCCGTCGTGATTTTTCCTTTCTCATTTCTGATTCTGTTTATGTGTGTAGATTCTCTTTTTCTCTTAATGAGTCTTGCTAGAGTTTATGTATTTTGTTCATTTTTTCAAAGAACCAGCTCTTGGTTTCATTGATATTTTCTATTGTTTTACTCTTTTCAATTTTATTTCTTTCCTGATCTTTATTATGTCTATCCTTCTGGTGACTTTGGGCCTCATTTGTTCTTCTTTTTCCAGTTTCAATAATTGTGTCTTTAGACTGTTCATTTGGGAATGTTCCTGGATTGCAATATACTCTCCTCTTAGAACTGCCTTTGCTGCGTCCCACAGAACTGGTGGCTTTGGTTGTTGTTGTCATTAGTCTCCATATATTCTTTGATTTCTGTTTTGATTTGGTCGTTAACCCATTGATTCATTAGGAGAATGTTGTGAAGTCTCCATGTATTTGTGAGCCTTTTTGATTTCCTTCTAAAATTTTTTCTAGTTTTATACCTTTGTGATCTGAAAGTTGGTTGGTAGGATTTCAATATTTTTGAATTCACTGAGGTTCTTTTAGTGGCCTAGTATGTGGTCTATTCTGGTAAATGTTCCATGTGCACTTGAGAAGAATGTTTATCCTGCTGCTTTTGGGTGCAGAGTTCTGTAGCTATCTCTTAGGTCCATCTGTTCTAGTGTGTTGTTCAATGCCTCTGTGTCTTTACTTGTCCTCTGCCTGGTTGATCTATCCTTTGGAGTGAGTGGTGCGTTAAAGTCTCCTAAAATAATTGCATTGCTGTCTATTTCCTCCTTCACTTCTGTTAGTATTTGTTTCACATATGCAGACGCTCCTGTGTTGTGTGCATATATATTTATAATCGTTATATCTTCTTGTTGGACTGACCCCTTTATCATTATGTAATGTCCTTCTTTATCTCTTGCTACTTTCTTCATTTTGAAGTCTATTTTATCTGATACAAGTACTGAAACACCTGATTTTTTCTCTTTGTTGTTTGCATGTAATATCTTTTTCCATCCCTTCACTTTTAGTCTGTGTATATCTTTGGGTTTGAGGTGAGTCTCTGGTAAGCAGCATATAGATGGGTCTAGCTTTTTTATCCACTCTGTTACTCTGTGTCTTTTGATTGGTGTATTCAGTCCGTTTACATTTAGGGTGATTATTGATAGATATGTACTTATTGCATTTCTGGCTTTAGATTCGTGGTTACCAAAGGTTCAAGGGTTGCTTTTTTACTATCTAAGAATCTAACTTAACTTTTTGTTAAGTTATTGTGAACACCGTCTGATATTTCTTTATCTCTCCATTCCTATTTTTCCTCCTCCTTTCTTTATATATTAGGTGTTTTAGTCTTTGCCTTTAGTTAGTATTTGGATGGTCTGCTTTCTTTGCTATGATTTTATTTTCTCCTGTGACATCTTTTTAGCCTTAGGTGTGCTTCCCTCTAGAGCAGTACGTTTAAGATATCCTGTAGTGGTGGTTTATGAGAGGCAAACTCTCTCAACTTTCCATTGTCTTGAAATTGTTTAATCCCTCCGTCATATTTAAATGATAATCGTGCTGGATACAATATTCTTGGTTCGAGGTCCTTCTGTTTCATTACGTTAAATATATCATGCCATTCTCTTCTGGCCTGTAAAGTTTCTGTTGAGATGTCTGATGATAGTCTGATGGGTTTTCCTTTGTAGGTGATCTTTTTCCTCTCTCTAGCTGCCTTTAATACTCTGTCTTTATCTTTGATCTTTGCCATCTTAATTATTATGTGTCTTGGTGTTGTCTTCCTTGGGTCCCTTGTGTTGGGAGTTCTGTGGGCTTCCGTGGATTGCGAGACTATTTCCTTCACCAGCGTGGGAAAGTTTTCTGCAATTATTTCTTCAAATACACTTTCTATCCCTTTTTCTCTCTCTTCTTCCTCTGGTACTCCTATAATGCGAGTATTGCTCCGTTTGGATTGGTCACATAGTTCTCTTAATATTCTTTCATTCTTAGAGACCCTTTTATCTCTGTCTGCCACAGCTTCTTTGTATTCCTGTTCTCTGTTTTGTATTTCATTGACAGTGTCTTGTACCTCATCCAGTCTGCTGTTAAGTCCGTCGATGGCTTGTCTCATTTTTGCATAGTTTTTCCTCATTTCCTCCCTCAGCTCTTGCACATTTTTCTGTAGATCCGTCAGCATGGCTATGACTTTTATTCTGAATTCTTTTTCAGGAAATCTGTGCATGTCCACTCCTTAAGGTTCTCTCTCAGGGGTTGTGTGTTTCTGAAGCTTTGTCTGTATCATATTGTTCTGTCTTCTCATGACTACAGAATTGGTTGTTGGTAGTTCTCACATATGTCAGCTGGACTCTTTATGACTTTAAAAAGGAAAGAGAAGAAAGAAAAGAAAAAAAATTAAAAAAAAACTAACAATAATAAAAAAAAGAGAGAGAAAGAATGAAAAGAAAGGAAAGAAAAAGAAAAAGCAGCAATACCCAAAAAACAAAAACAAAAAACAAAAAAAAACGCCCACCGGGAGTGGTTTCTGTGTGAATGCTGTAGGTGCCCCTGTTGCTCTACTATTCCAGAGCCTTGGCCGCGCCGCTCCGCATGGCCCTTTAAAGCTGTGGCCGGGGTGAGAATGAATGGGAGGCTGTTGAGCTCTGTCGGAGTCATAGATATGGCTACCCATTCCCAGTCGCCCGCTATGTGGTCTGAAGCTCCCCAGGACTCCCAGCCTGCTGGGCTGAGTGTGCCATGGCAAAGAGGTTCTCCGCTGGACTCCTGTCTTTTTAAGTCCGCTGAAAAACATAGCGCGTGATTTTCTCCTTTTTTTTTCTTCTCTTTTCTCCTTCCCTGAGACAGCCGCGAGCAAGCAGGCGCGTTTCCGCTGAGACCCTGCACCCTCCATCTCTCCAATCTCCACCACACCAAGCTTTGTGTGCCCGCGCTCCCGGGGCAAATCGCCGGGGCTGGTTATCTCCGGGGTTTGCACTTCCACTCCCTCCTGCTGGTGCGCTGGGGTGGGAGAGTGCTCGGGTTCTGCCAGGTCGCGGTTCCTTTCTTACCCGCCTCGCCAGCTGCCGAGTCCTCTCAGGTGTGGCTGCACGGTGTGCGCTTTTCTGTGTGTTCTTGGTCTCTCTTTTAGGAACAGTTGCATTTGCTGTGTTTTCGTGGATAAATATAATGTTGGGAGGGGAATTCTGCCGCTCCGTTCATGTCACCATCTTCCCGGAACTCTCGTTTATAAGATTCTTGACTGTTTTTTTCAGAATCTTATGGTTTCTTGTCCTACATTTACATCTTTTGTCCATTTAGAGGTTACTTTTGTGTACGGAGTTAGACAGTAAACCAGTTTCATTCTCTTGCATGTAGCTCTCTAGTTATCCCAACACCATTTATTGAAGATTGTCTTTTCGCCATTGTATATTCATGGCTCCTTTACTGTGTATTGACTGACCATATATGTGTGGGTTTATTTCTGGGCCCTCTATTCTGTTCCATTGATCTGTGGGTCGGTTCTTGTGCCAATATTAAACATTTTCTTTTCTGTAGCTTCCTTTATTGGAAGAATATGGTATATCATACATGTAACATATAAAATATGTTAACTGACTGTCTTATGTCATTGAAAAGGCTGCTGGTCAACAGTAGGCTATTAGTAGTTAAGTTTTTGGGGAGTGAAAAGTTACACACAGATTTTCAACTTTGTCAGGGTGGTCAGCACTCCTAACCCTTGCATTGTTTAAGGATCAATTGTAAATTGTTACAAGGCTCTGGAAAGGCCCTTTAAAATGTACAGGCTAAGTTAGTCTGACCTCTTTAGCCATCTTTCCCTTCCTCTTTCACTGATCTGAAACTCATGTGTGGTTGTTGGGTGTTCAACAGCCATTTTACAACCTGTGTGGACAAGAATGAAGATAAATAATGATACAGATAAGATTGGAAAATTAGATCTTTGCTCTGAGAGGTGCAATACCAACCATGCCTTGTCAACTCCCAGGTTTATTTTACATGAGACAAATAAACTGAATTAAAGCCATTGTTAGTTAAATTTGTTCCTCACAGACAAATGCATTCCTACTGTTTTAGTAGAATTATGAGCAGTTGAAAAAGATGAATTATTCAGTAAATGATTTTGGTACAACTCGCTGTTAGGAAATAAAATAGCTGCACTTTACACCAAAATAAATTCCTACTGAATCAAAACACTTAAAAATATTAAACCAAAAACAGAAAGGAAACATAGGAGAGTATTCTCAGACTGGTGATATTCTAGAAGTCTTTTTTTAATACAATACATAAGCTACAAGTCATGAAAGACCAACAAATCCAACCACAAAAAAATTAACATTTTTATTAAAATATAAAAAAACATGAAAAGCAAAAAATAACAACAACAGGGTTTCCTACTATTTGGCTTCTACTTAAGATCCGGAAGTCTAAAATAATGATAATGAGCTGAATCAGTCCCCAAAAATCCGTAACTTTTCTTGAGCAATTCTTTAGCTGTAGTAACTTGAATTCTAAAGAATAAGCCCACCAATAAGACACACAAAATCTATCAATCTGTGGCAGAGCCTAGGAAGAAAACGTGGCCACTATAAAAATGGTTAAGAAGTAATCAATTAAAATTTTAATAAAGTGCTGGAGATGATACGTGGGCTAGCTTGTCAGTGTGGAATAACAAGGAACTCGCACTCACTCAAAAGTTATTTTCGAGGTTCCGGGAATATGGCGGCGTGAGCAGGCCAGTGGAAATCTCCTCCAAAAACCATATAAATCTATGAAAATACAGCAAACACAACTACTCCTAAAAGAGACCAGAAGTTACAGGACAGCACACAGCCTGCATCTGCACCTGAGAGGCCTCGGTACCCCACGAGGCAGGTAAGATATGGAACCGCGACCGAGCGCGACCCAAGCACTACCCCAACGCAGTGCACGGGCGGGAGGAGAGGATTCAGAGCTGGGAGGGAGTGGAAGTACAGGCCTGCGAAATAACCAGCACCGGTGATCTGCTCCGGAAGCATTAACACACATTGCGCGGTGCATCGGATATTGGAGAGGCAGAAGGTGCAGGTTTTGAGCTGGGAAAGCGCCCGGGTTTGTGCAGCCGGTGCCCCGGGAAAAGAAAAAAGTGCGCGCTGTTTTTTAGCAGTCTTGGAGGGGGGGAGCCCAGTGAGTGAACACGATCGCTCCAGCAAGCACAGCCCAGCGGGCTGGGAGTCCTCAGGAATTTCAGACCCCCTTGGCTGGCGACTGGGAAAAGGTAGCCACACTGAAACCTTACACAGAGAACAATAGCCTCAAATTCATTCCCGCCCCAGCCAAAGGACAAAAAGTGGTGCGGCCATGACTGTGGAATAGTGGAGCAACAGCGCCACCTACAACATCCATACAGGATCCACTCCCAGTGGGCGTTTTTTTCCCCCTTTTATTTTCTTTCTTTCTTTTTTTTCTCTTTTCTTACACTTCCTTCTTTCTTTTTCTTTTTTTTTTTTTTAAGTCTTAAAGAAACCAGCTGACATACATGGCACCTACCAGTGACCACTTCTATCACCATGAAAAGACAGAGGAATATGATACAAAGATCACCCAGACCCAGAAATCACCTGAGACAGAACCTGAAGGGATGGAAATGCACAATCTTCATGAAAAAGAATTCAGAATAAAAGTCACAACAATGCTGATGAATCTACAGAGAAATATGCAAGAGCTGAGGGAGGAAGTGAGGGAAGTCAGGAAAGACAATGCAGAAATGAGACAAGTCATCAATGGTCTTAGCAGCAGACTGGATGAGATGCAAGAGACTGTTAATGGAATAGAAATCAGAGAACAGGAATAAACAGCAGCTGAGCAGGGAGAGGTAAATGATCTCTAGGAATGAAAGAATATTAGGAGGACTTTGTGACCAATCCAAACAGAACAATATTTGCATTATAGGAGTACCAGAGGAAGAAGAGAGAGAAAAAGGGATAGAAAGTGTCTTTGAAGAAATAATTGCCAAAAACTTCCCCACGCTGGGGAAGGAAATAGTCTCACAGTCTACGGAAGCCCACAGATCTCCCAACACAAGGGACCCAAGGAAGACAACACCAAGACACATAATAATCAAGATGGCAAAGGTCAAAGATAAAGACAGAGTATTAAAGGCAGCTAGAGAGAGAAAAAGTTCACCTACAAAAGAAAACCCATCAACTATAATCAGACTTCTCAACAGAAACCTTACAGGCCAGAAGAGAATGGCGTGATATATTTAACGTAATGAAACAGAAGGGCCTCAAACCAAGAATATTGTATCCAGCACGATTATCATTTAAATATGACGGAGGGATTAAACAATTTCAAGACAATGGAAAGTTGAGAGAATTTGCCTCCCATAAACCACCCCTACAGGATATCTTAAATGAACGGTTCTAGAGGGAAGCACTCCTAATGCATGAGCGACTTCTTCATGAACATATCTCTCTGGGCAAGGGAAACAAAAGCAAAAATGAACAAGTGGGACTATATCAAGCTGAAAAGCTTCTGTACAGCAAAGGACACCATCAGTCGAACAAAAAGACATCCTACAATATAGGAAAATATATTCATAAATGATGTATCTGATAAGGGGTTGACATCCAAAATATACAAAGAACTCACGCACCTTAACAAACAAAAAGCAAATAACCCAATTAAGAAATGGGCACAGGACATGAATAGACACTTCTCTAAAGAAGAAATTCAGATGGCCAACAGGCACATGAAAAGATGCTCCACATCGCTAATCATCAGAGAAATGCAGATTAAAACCACAATGAGATATCACCTCACACCAGTGAGGATGGCCAACATCCAAAACACAAACAACAACAAATGTTGGCGAGGATGTGGAGAAAAGGGAACCCTCCTACACTGCTGGTGGAAATGCAAATTAGTTCAACCATTGTGGAAAGCAGTATGGAGGTTCCTCAAAAAACTCAAAATAGAAATACCATTTGACCCAGGAATCCCACTCCCAGGAATTTACCCTAAGAATGCAGCAGCCCAGTTTCACAAAGACAGATGCACCCCTATGTTTATTGCAGCACTATTTACAATAGCCAAGAAATGGAAGCAACCTAAGTGTCCATCAGTTGATGAATGGATTAAGAAGATGTGGTACATATACACAATGGAATATTATTCAGCCATAAGAAGAAAACAAGTCCTACCATTTGCAAGAACAAGGACGGAGGTAGAGGGTATTATGCTCAGTGAAATAAGCAAGCCGAAAAAGACAAGTATCAAATGATCTCACTCATATGTGGAGTATAAGCACAAAGAAAAAAACTGAAGGAACAAAACACCAGCAGACTCACAGAACCTAAAAACGGACTAATAGTTACCAAAGGGAAAGGGACTGGGGAAGATGGGCGGGCAGGGAGGGATAAGAGGGTAAAAGGGGCATTACGATTAGCGGACATAAGGTGGGGCGGGCACGGAGAGGACTGTACAACTCAGAGAAGACAAGTAGTGATTCTCATCTCACTATGCCGATGGACAGTGACGGTAATAGGGTTGGTGGGGGGGGACCTGATGAAGGGGGTAGTTTAATCACCGTAATATTGCTCATGTAATTGTAGGTTAATGATACCAAAATAAATTGTTAAAAAAAAAAAAAAGAAAGAATTGCTGAAAACTTCGCCATGCTCGGGAAGGAAATAGTCTCGCACTACAAGGAAGCCCTCAAATCTCCCAACACGAGGGACCCAAAAGACAACACCAAGACACATAATAATTAAAATGGCAACTATGAAAGATAAGCACAGAGTATGAAAGGCAGCTAGAGAAATTAAAAAGATCACCTAAACGGAAAACCATCAGACTATCATCACACTTCTCAACAGAAACCTTACAGGCCAGAAGAGAATGGCATGATATATTTAATGTAATGAAACAGAAGGGCCTCGAACCAAGAACACTGTATCCAGCCCGATTATCATTTAAATATGATGGAGTGATTAAACAATTTGCAGACAAGCGAAAGCTGAGAGAATTTGCCTCCCATACACCAACTCTACAGGATAACTTAAAGGAACGGTTCTAGAGGGAAGCACTCCTAATGCTAAAAATATGTCACCAGAGAAAATAAAATCATAGCCAAGAAAGCAGACCATCCAAACACTAACTAAAGGCAAAGAATAAAACACCTAGTATATAAAGAATGGAGGAGGAAGAAAAGAAGGGAGAGAAATAAAGAAACATCAGCCTGTGTTTACAATAACTTAACAAGAAAGTTAAGTTACACAGTTAGATAGTAAAGAAGCTACCCTTGAACCTGCGGTAACCATGAATCTAAAGTCAGCAATGGCAATAAGTACATATCAATCAATAATCACCCTAAATGTAAATGGACTGAATGTACCAACCAAAATACACAGAGTAACAGAATGGATAACAAAGCAAGACCCATCTATATGCTGCCTACAAAAAACGCACCTCAAACCCAAAGATATACACAGACTAAAAGTGAAGGGATGGAAAAAAATACTTCATGCAAACAAGGAGAAAAAAGCAGGTGTTGCAGTACTTGTATCAGACAAAATAGACTTCAAAACGAAAAAACTAGCAAAAGATAAAGAAGTACATTACATAATGATAAAAGGCCCAATCCAGTAAGACGTATAGAGAAGAAATAACACCCATTCTCCTTAAAGTTCTTGAAAAAATAGAAGAGGACGGAATATTTCCAAACTCATTCTATGAAGCCAGCATCACTCTAATACCAAAACCGGGAAAAGACCTCACCAAAAAAAAATTACAGACCAATATCCCTGTTGATCGTAGATGCAAAAATACTCAACAAAATATTAGCAAACTGAATTCAAAAATACATCAAGAGGATCATACACCATGATCAAGTGGGATTCATCCCAGAGATGCAAGGATAGTGCAACATTCGAAAATCCATCAACATCATCCACCACATCAACAAAAAGAAGAACAAAAAACACATGATCATCTCCATAGATGCTGAAAATGCATTTGACAAAATTCAGCATCCATTCATGATTAAAACTCTCAACAAAATGGGTATAGATGGCAGGTACCTCAACATCATAAAGGCTATATATGACAAACCCACAGCTAACATCATACTTAACAGCGAGAAGCTGAAAGGTTTTCATCTAAGATCGGGAACACGACAGGGATGCCCACTCTCTCCACTGTTATTCAACATAGTACTGGAGGTCCTAGCCATGGCAATCAGACAAAACAAAGACATGCAAGGCATCCAGATTGGTAAAGAAGAAGTCAAATTGTCACTATTTGCAGATGACATGATATTGTACATAAAAAACCCTAAAGACTCCACTCCAAAACAACCAGAACTAATATCTGAATTCAGCAAAGTTGCAGGATACAAAATTAACACACAGAAATCTGTTGCTTTCCTATACCCTAAAGATGAACTAACAGAAAGAGAAATCAGAAAAACAATTCCATTCACAATTGCATCAAAAAGAATAAAATACCTAGGAATACACCTAAGGAAGGAAGTGAAAGACATATACTCTGAAAACTATGACACTCCTAAGAGAAATTAAAGAGGACACTAACAAATAGAAATTCATCCCATGCTCTTGGGTAGGTAGAATAAATATTGTCAAAATGGCTATACTACCTAAAGCAATCTACAGATTCAATGCAATCCCTATCAAAATACCAACAGCTTTCTTCAATGAACTGGAACAAATAATTCTGAAATTTATATGGAACCACAAAAGACCCCAAATAGCCAAAGCAATCCTGAGAAGGAGGAATAAAACAGGGGGAAATACGCTCCCTGACTTCCAGCTCAACTACAAAGCCACAGTAATCAAGACAATTTGGTACTGGCACAAAAACAGACCCACAGACCAGTGGAACAGAATAGAAAATACAAACATTAACCCAAACATATACAGTCAACTAATATTTGATAAAGGAGCCTTGGATATACAATGAGGAGATGACAGTCTCTTCAGCAGCTGGTGTTGGAAAAACTGGACAGCTACATGTAAGAGAATGAACCTGGACTACTGTCTAGCCCCATACACAAAGGTAAACTCAAGGAGGATCAAAGATCTGAATATAAGTCATGAAACCATAAAACTCTTAGAAAAAAACTTAGGCAAAAATTTCTTGGACATAAACATGAGCGACTTCTTTATGAACATATCCTCCCGAGCAAGGGAAACAAAAGCAAAAATGAACAAGTGGGACTATATCAAGCTGAAAAGCTTCTGTACAGCAAAGGACACCATCAGTAGAACACAAAGACATCCTACAGTATGGGAGAATATATTCACAAATGAAGTATCCAATAAGGGGTTGACATCGAAAATATACGAAGAACTCACGCACCTTAACAAACAAAAAGCAAATAATCCAATTAAGAAATGGGCAGAGGACATGAATAGACACTTCTCTAAAGAAGAAATTCAGATGGCCAACAGGCACATGAAAAGATGCTCCACATCGCTAATTATCAGAGAAATGCAAATTAAAACTACAAGGAGATATCACCTCACACCAGTGAGGATGGCCAACATCCAAAACACAAACAACAACAAATGTTGGCGAGGATGTGGAGAAAAGGGAACCCTCCTACACTGCTGGTGGGAATGCAAATTAGTTCAACCATTGTGGAAAGCAGTATGGAGGTTCCTCAAAAAACTCAAAATAGAAATACCATTTGACCCAGGAATTCCACTCCTAGGAATTTACCCTAAGAATGCAGCAGCCCAATTTGAAAAAGACATATGCACCCCTATGTTTATCGCAGCACTATTTACAGTAGCCAAGAAATGGAAGCAACCTAAGTGTCCATCAGTAGATGAATGGATAAAGAAGATGTTGTACATATGCAGAATGGAATATTATACAGCCATAAGAAGAAAACAAGTCCTACCATTTGGAAAAACATGGATGGAGCTAGAGAGTACTATGCTCTGTGAAATTAGCCAAGCCAAAAAGGAGAAATACCAAATGATTTCACTCATATGTGGAGTAGAAGAACAAAGAAAAAAACTGAAGGAACAAAACAGCAGCAGACTCACAGATCCCAAGAACGGACTAATATTTACCAAAGGGAAAGGGACTGGGGAGGATGGTTCGGAAGGGAGGGACAAGGGGGGAAAAGGGGCATTACGATTAGCAGATGTAATGTTGGCGGGGCACGGGGAGTGCTGTACAACTCAGAGAAGGCAAGTAGTGACTCTATAGCATCTCACTACGCTGAAGGACAGTGAGTGTAATGGGGTTGGTGAGGGGGACCTGATGAAGGGGGTAGTTTAATCACCATAATATTGCACATGTAGTTGTAGATTAATGATACCAAAATAAAGTATTAAAGAAAAAAACAGAAAATGTAATAATATCAGGAACTGGTTTCACAGGAACTGAACGAGCAGTCGAATGGGCTGGTGAGGCATCCTGAAGATTGGAATAGCAGGAAGCCTCTTCCAACACCCAGGCTGGAGGACAAGAAGGAAGAGGAGTTTCTTAAGTCCAGGAGCCAAGGTCAGCTGCAGAAGCTGGGGCACAGATCTGCCTGCTGGTAGGACCTGGACCACACACTCAGCTGCTTCCTGGGAGGCAGCCTGATGCACAAAGTGGGACAGAAATAACTGACTCTCCCTTCATGCTGTCCTCCCTGCCGCCAGAGCCTCCTACTGACCAAGCCAAAAGCCAGCTGACACTGACCTGTAGGTAAACCCTGCCCCCACCCATTGGGAATAAAATGAGCAGGGAAAGGACAACCAACATATTTGAAAGCAAAGGGGCTTTAGGATTTTATGACTGTACAATAATTTCCTGTGAAATCCATGAGTCTTTTTTTGAATGTGCAAGGCCAGAGTATAAGTCTGAAGAGCTCCTGATATGGAAGAATATAACAAAGTTTGACACCATCCTAACTAAAATTTAACTTCTGAAAAAAAAAAAAAGTTATTTTCCGCAGGTCTCAATTGGGTACTTACAATAAAAGCCTAACACAGAACAGAACAGAGAGCACCTGTCTTGGTGGGACAGGCCTGCAAGGTATGATCTTCAGTTGCTGGGGAAAAAGGTAAGAATCCCAGATCCCTTCTCCAGATCTTTCTCTCTTAAAAATCAAAAGGCTTCATCTGATGGGGAGGAGTAAACAAACTGAGTCACTACCATGAAAGAGGTGCATGCTAGGTACATCCCACTGTGGCTAGGAGAAAAAAATCTTCTACCTGGGGGAATGAGGGAGAGCAGTAAAACCCCACTCAAGGCCAACCACATACATAAGGCAGAGTTAAAGTACTATAGGAAGGAGGTCCAGGGAAGCTAAAAGAGCTGGTCTCTCAGAGGCTCCAGGCACACAAGGCATGCTTAAGACTTAGGCAGAGCTTAGGACAATAGAGAATCTCCCTGACTTTACCATAGTACCAGACAACAGCAACACCAGTCTACCAGTAGGTGGGGGAGAGAAAAAGTGTGGAGCAAGAAGTGCTCTGTTGCAAAGGAAGGCATAGAGAACTGAAAGCTTAGGGTGCAGTGTGAACACTAAGAAAAACCCTCTGGTACCCAAAGCACAAAGCAACAGAAGCCCACCACAATGGAAATTTGAATCATCTGGTATACTAAAGATGATGACAGCAAGAGAAGAGCACTCACCTAGTTCAATTCCTAACTAGATGGACAATGTACACCATTTTGTCCCTTTTAACTTTTGTTATCATGTGCAAATCTCCTGCATCCACTTCAAAAGGCAGTTTTTGCTTTACTCTGGAACTAGATATAAACTTCTCCTTGTTATACACACTTACAAGTGCCATGTAAAAAGAACTGTATAGTTAATGGCAGGCAGTGTAGTATTGAAAACAAGGTTCCTTCAAAAAGCAGTAATTTCATTTTTCCGGAGAGCTAAGAAAGTGAAATAATGATAATAAAGATAATATTTAAGTAGCCTAAACACCTTATCCACAACTAGTATTAAAGTTCTTTGGGGGTGGTCTTATTGTGATACTTTGCACAAAGAATTTATTGAATATCTAATGAAAAGGCAAACTATATCAAATAAGAAACAGGTATAGAAAGGCAGACAGAAGCTTAGGGTAGGAAGACTATTAGGTAGAAATCTGCAAGAAGGATAACACAGAGCAAACCAAAAAGGTCTAGTAAGAAAGTAATTCCTCCAAGTATGTTCAGGTGAATATATGGGGAGAAATCTCTATGTAGCAAAATATAACATATATCTAGCATTTATATGGTATGCACTTCTCACATATATAATCTTGTATTATCTATATACTATAGTGATATTGGTATATATAAAGAATACAGTAAGATCTTAAGAACTTGTCCTAGCTAACAGAGTTACATGGTCCTGGTCTGGGATTGTAGACTCCACAGAGCTTCACTGGTTTACTATAGAAACCCTGTAGAACAGAAGTGTTGTATAGTAAATGCTCTTCCAAGGAAGAACATTGGGGTTCTGCTTCCAAATGGAGAGACAAGCATCTAATGGAGAAGTCTAACTAATAGAAAAGGCTGTTTTAGAAGTTTTGGGGACAGTGATGGAGAGGAGAGGGGAGCACCAAGCTTCAGAGAAAAGAGCTAGCGACAGAAACTAGAAAATGTTAGAGCCTCTGACTGGGATGAGAACAATCTAATGAGAGGTGTGCTGCAAGGCAGAGCTCATGCAGCTAACAGAAGAGGCTAACTACTTAATCCCTAAGCATGTGATATTTAGGAACTCAATTTGGTCAAAAATTGTGGATATCTAAAGAGATAAAATACTCTATTAAGAATAAATACAAGAGAACTCATTTTTAATCAGCTAGTGGACAATGTCACAAAAAAAGTCACCTATTTTTGGTAAAACATTGCCTTTTCGTTATCTATTTCAACAGACTTACCCAAAGATATATACAGCAGTATTCCTTAAAATAGTGACTTGCAAACACTTATTTGGATAACTATCCATTCACCCCAACCATCTATTCATGTACTTATTGAGCAACAAATATGTTCCAGGCATTATACCAGTTCCTTGGCATACAAAGATGAGCAAAAGAAGAATCTTTTTCTAAGAACTTCTAACATTTTTTTCCCAGAAATATAGCTGATATATACATTAAGTTTAAGTCACAAAAAACGTGTTTATTTGATACACTTCTATATTGTGAAATGATTATTACCATAGCATTAAGATAACACCACACCTCCTTTCCATCACATTACCCCTTTCTTATTTTTTTTTTTACAAACCCAAGAAACAATTTTATTCTAGTCTACAGCACAAGTTTTTACATACATCTTAGTGGTTTTGACAGTGTTACTTTTGAACAGACTTTAAAATAATCCACAAAAGTTAATATATTAAAAATGAAATACACACAATAAAACAACAGGCATGCAGATGTTCAGAGTCATGCAGAGAGGAGTGGTCTAGGTGTTATCACTGGGTACCTTGCCTATTTTTAGAATACACCAGCAAATATCAGTTCTTCTGTTCTTCATTTCCATATAACTCACCAAAATCAGTGAGGTCTAAACACACACCCACAAAACAAACCGTTTTAAAGCCACATCAGTACAAAATTTCAATGACTAAACCTACATGTATTGTCAAATCAAACCCATTACTAGAAAACAGTCAATACTAGCACCAGATCTAAAGGCAAGTTTATCTCATGTATTAAAACACCAATAGGAGATCATCAACAAAGCAACTAATACATTAATCTTAACATAAGACACTGAGGGAAAACCAAAAATAATATATTAAATACGACTCCACTGAGTAAGAATGTAACCCATGGACAACAGACATGAGTTTCTCTCTCTCCAACAATGCTTTAAATATTTTTTCTATGGAAAAGAAGAAAGTATAGTGGGAGATACAGAGGAAAGGTAGAAACGAACATTTAGGCATCTAAGTCCACAACTGATAATGAATATCAAACTATAATACAAAGCTACGTGACAATGACTTGACCATTGGGCATCAAATAGGCAATACTAATCACTGTAATTTGTAATGTCTTTTGGGGTTTTCAGGGGATGGCCAACACAGCAATGCCATCCCTACACAGACGTGAACACTTACTTGCTGTTGAAAGGGACCCTGAAGAAAACATGGCAAAGGCACAGAGGAAAAGTTGAATCTTTTGAAAAAGCGAATGATATCGAAATACTTTTCCACCGCTGGTAAATCCAACTAGGTCAGGTATATGGCCCAAAACAGCAAGGAATTCAGAGTCAGAGGTTGGCTGAAAAGTTTGGAAAACTGCAGTTTTTTAAAAAACTGGCAATTTATCCATGCTTAAGAAAACTGTCCTAAGAGGTATAATGTTTGTTCATTTGTGGAATGTTGACAGCTTGCTGCAAAAATTCACATGAATGAGGAACTGCAGAGATGCCCTTCAATGAAAGTCTTCAAAAATTTACAAAAAAACAAAGTTTCTATTTAAAAAATAACCATGTTATTAGGCCAAGATGAAAAATGGTAAAAGTACTGTAAGTTCTGTCCATGATTATTCACACAGCTAATGGGAAAGTGATAGAAACTATTTTGTCTTAAAAGGAAGCTTTGTTATTGCACTGACTTTTGCAACCTGACCTAGTAATTTAGAAAAATCATGTAGTAAAATCTGTAAAATTAAAATACAAAATTCTGGTTTGTAAACATCAGCTAGCCAAGTCTATCCAGAGTCCTTCATGATAGTGGAATGGAATGAATAATTAACTCACTACCTTATTTATTTACTTGCTGTGAGGGGGAACATTCCAGAACAAAGCTTTTATACTTTCACAGTAATTATATTTCAAAGAAAGTCAGTTCAGTTGTCTTCTTTTTTTTCCCTCTGTGCAATTCTCAGCTCCTACCCCACTCCTAAGTGCCATAATTGAAATAATACTGGTTTGAAGACCTAGTACAGATTGGTCATAAATGTCACATGAAGTCTGTAGGACTTCAGTAAAGATATTTCCAAATGGTGTAGTAATGCGCTGCAGCTGCCATGGCTACAAACAGGTGCCAGATGGCATGGGCGAATGGAATGATGCCATCACTTTTGAAGAACAGACTCCCAGGCAGTAAATCAAGGCCCCACAGGCAAGTTCATGAAGTCCATCGGTATTATTGATGTCACCACCAAGGCTGGAGAATACCCCATTGTGAGATAGAAAAAGAGCACAACCACCTTATACTTTTCATGGTACAGAAATACATAAATGGTTCCTCCAGCTGCCATGAGCAAGATAAACCAATGCATATGAGATGCCAGGTGTCCAAGTTCATGGAGATTTAACCATGGAGAGCAAGAAGCAGCAATGAAGAAGTAGATAACCATTCTATCACACATGTGAGAACAATGTTCGACTGTCCTTAAGTGGCTCTTTTTCCATAATACAATGTGGAATACTGTGGAAATGATGAAGAGGTCACAGAGGCCCATTCGTAAATCCAGGCTGCTATCTTTTCCCAGCAGTCATCAGACAGCTGATGGAGCAGAGCACTGCCCATGATGGCTGGCACAATAAGGAAGGCATGTGTGTAGCAGTTAGCAGTATGTTCGTAACAAGTCGGTTTGAAGCAACCATTAACTGGGGCCGGTGGTTCATGAACCTCTGGAAACGATTCTTGAACCGCATTGATCCTCCGCTCCTCCTAGGGGACCGAGAGCTCTGCCTGGTCTGCGCCGGCGGCTGGGCAGGCAGCTCTCATAGGCTTGGGTTGCTCCGGAGGCCGCCTGTGTGCCTAGCGGACTGCTCGGCGGGTCAAGGCCCAAGCGGGCCAGGCCGGGGATTGGGACAGGGCCAATGCCAGACCAGGTGGCTGGGAGGAGGAGGGATGCCACTTAAATGGCCCAGTGCCTCCCGCCTCCCGCTTGCTGGCTCCTCCACCCCTGGGCACCTGCACCCTGCCCCAAACCCAATTATATACTTTTTTTAAACCTGGAAAAATACTAGATGAACATTTTCTGAGTTTGAGCTGTCTGTGAGGAGTTAGGTTATGTCCTCACCACTGCTGGCTCTCCAAGCCTCCTACCCATTTCTTTTTGGGGGACAAAAACATTTAAGATCTACTCCCATGTCGATTTTCAAGTATATAATATATTAACTATAATTACCATGCTGTATATTACATTTCCAGAACTTACTCATCTTGCAACTGTATGTTTTACTCTTTGACTAACTTTTCCTCATTTCACCCCTGCAGCCTGGAATTACCTTAATTGAGAAGGCAGACAGACAGGCATGCACGGGCACACACACACAAGTAAGTGAATCAGACACAATGATAGGAATTTTGTAAGAGCAATAGTACTTAGAAAAGATTGTCAATTCTCCAGAGGCAATGGGCATGGGAAACAGGGTCAAAGCATTTTAGGCAATAACCCCAGCAAAGGTCTATGAACAAAATTGCAAAAATGAGACTACAGAGCAACTTAAGACAGATTTTGTGGTGGTAACTAAAAAAAGAGGACGCCAGATCATATAGGACGTCTTCTTTATATAAAGGATAGGAAACCCAAACTTTAATCTGGAGGCAATGAGTGGCCACTTAAGGGTTCTGAGCAAGGAAGTATCATGAACAGATGTGAGCTTTAAAACATGGTTCTGGTTCCAATGTGGAGAAGAGTTAAAGGTAAAAACGTAAACGAAAGGAAAAAGGATACTTATATTATAGTAGATCGAAAAACAAAAGGGAGATGAGGGGTGTAGAGTTTAAGATAGTAATGATAATTGGCAAACTGGGAGGAATGTGATATTCAAATATTGAGGAAATAAAATTTACTGAAGTAAAGTAATCAGTGGGCAAAAACCTCTTTCCGGTTTGGTTTACTAGGTAGTTTTATTCATACCAGGAAACAGACTGATTTGCCCCAACTCCCTGTAGGAGGCATAATTCTTTTTTAAGGATGCCTAATTAATATGCCCCATAAGACACAAAAACCCTTCAGTTCTTAAATGACTGATATAGAATATCCTATTTACAGACGTCAGGCCACACTATCCTCTACATTCAAAATAAATCCAAAATTTCAGGAATAGATCAATAAATATTAAAACCACTGAGTGGCAAGTTGGTATAAGCAGAATTTTAACAAAGGGCCAAATTATTTGATCCTTGCAAAGGGAAAAGTAATTTTACAAAAAGATTTAATGGTCATCACCTGAAACAAGTACTCAATCTCAGTGTCACTACTAAGTGGAAAACCTGACATGTGCTACTAACTGTGACACAATATGAAATACACAGCATCACCTACGAAATTTTCTTGTAAAACATGTATAAAGGTAATGAAGTCATTAGACCTACCTTTCATTTACACAGTACAGGAGATAAAGGAACAATTAAGACATGGGAGGGGAAAAAAATTGAGAAAAATAAAAATATAGGATACTTTAAAAGACAACTAGGTTGTTGTCATCTAAAAGTTAATGTCATGGGGGAAAAAATGAGGAAATGTTTCATATTTTGTGAAAGCACTGAGAACACAACAATCAAATGCAATATATACATCAGACTGCTTTAGCCACTGTCTCTTTAATACCCTAGGTATGTGTCTACCACAGAGCCATTTGCCCTTGTTGAAACTTTCTCTTCCCCCAGATGTATGCATGGTTGTTCTATCACCTGCTTCAAGTCTTTGCTTGAAGTCACATTCTTAAATTTTCCTAACCATCCTATTTAAAATAATCATTTCCCTCCCACCCTCCTCCATTTGAAAAATTTTCTGCATAGCATTCATCATCATTTGTCATATATAATATTTTGCCTATGTATTTATTTTGTTCATTGGATTTCTCCCCCAATAAAATGTAAATTCTATGAAGCAGGGAGATATATTCTTGGTTTATTCAGGGCTGTTTCCTCAATGCCTGGAATGTTTAAAAAACACTCAAAATAATTCCAAGATGTCGGTGTGAGAGGTGACATGGAAAACTCATTCCCAAACCACAAATAGTACAAAACTATAGTTAATTAATACAACTAACCCTAAAACAGCAAGAAGAAAGAAGGTTGAACCAGACTGCATACAGACCCCACAAACAGAGCAGGCCTCATGAAAGAGGGTAACTTACGAAAGCCTTGGGACACAAGCCTTTCCCCCACCCCAGTTCACCAGTGGGAGGAAGAGAAACAGAGCGGGGAGGGGGTGGAATCCTGGGACTGCCAAACACCTAGCCCTGGAGATCTGCTCTGTGAGCAAAAGCCTATATTCTGTGGTGCTCTGTATGTTGGGGAGCTCGGAGAGGCGGGGGGGCCTAGGAGACTGACATCCCAGCCGTTTGTGAAGGACAGGATCCATACATGGCCACTCTGTGTCAGAGGAAGGGCAGGCGGTATGAGAGGCTTCCTAGCAGTGAGAGGGCTGCTGAAGGGGTAGGGTTTGCACGGAGCTTGCTGCACGGGAATAGGGAGAGCAGGACAAGGCTGTCTGAGCACGCTCTGCCCAGCTGGTTGGAAACTTTCAGGAGCTTCAGATGCTCCATCCCCCTGGCTGCCTAATCAGCTCCAAGGCCCCCCACTGTGACACACAGCCCGCTGAGCATTCCTACTGGGCCACAGGAACTTGATTGCAAACCAGCAGTCACTGAGCTGGCGTCAGGCCAGCCAGAGGAAGGCACCACCTACAACAGGTAGAGATGAAAAGCACAGTGGCTTACACGTGTGTGCTTGGCCCACTGGCTCTGACACTGGAGACAGGCACACCAGACGGTAATGAGGAAACTGATCTTTCCTACCCCAAGGCACCAGCTCTGCTCCCCTACAATCCCCAACCTCATTCTATGGACTGAGGAGCTCCAGAGACTGGAGTTTCTGCACACTAGTGGGCACCACACAGAAATATGAAACGTCAGAAAAACATGGTTTAGACCAAAATATCACAAACCCCAGAGAAAGAGCCAAATGAAACTGAACTCACCAAATCTTCCTGAGAGTTCAAAATAAAAATTATAAACATGCTTATGAGGTACAGAAAAATATTGAAGAACACAGGAAGGAATTTAAGTCGCAGATTCAATCATTAAGGAATTCCATATCTGAAAGGAAACATACAATGAATGGATTTAAAAGCAGATTTAGATGTAGTAGAAGAGATAGTAAATGGAACAGAAGTTAGAGAAGAGGAATACAAAGAAGCTGAGGCACAGAGAGAAAAAAGTATCTCCAAGAATGAAAGAATATTGAGAGAACTGTGTGACCAATCCAAACGGAAGAATATTCCAATTATTGGGGTACCAGAAGAAGAAGAGAGAGAAAAAGGGATAGAAAATATCATTGAGGAGGTAATTGCTGAAAACTTCCCCAATCTGGGAAAGGAGATGGTCTCTCAAGCCATGGAGGTGCACAGATCTCCCAACACAAAGGACCCAAGTAAGACAACATCAAGACATATAATAATTAAAATGGCAAAGACCAAGGATAAAGACAGACTTTAAAAAGCAGCTAGAGCAAGAATAAAGATCACATACAAAGGAAAACCCATCCGGCTATCATCAGACTTCTCAACAGAAACCTTACAGGCCAGAAGGGAGTGGCATTATATATTTAATGCAATGAAGCAGAAGGGCCTTGAACAAAGAATACTCTACCCAGCAAGGTTGTCATTTTATTTAGAAGGAGAGATTAAACAATTTTCAGATAAGCAAATGTTGAGAGAATTTACCTCCCACAAACCACCTCTACAATGCATTTTGGAGGAACTCCTATAGATGGAAGCATACCTAAGGATAAACAGATATCACCCAAGGGATAGAGAAAGAGTACAGAATATGATTCATAACATACAAAGTATGGAGGAAGAAGAAAAAGGAGGAAAAAAAAGAAGCTTTACGTTGTGTTTGTAATAGCATATGAAGTGAGTTAAATTTGACTGTTACATAGTAAGGGAATTACCCTTCAACCTTTGGTAACCACCAGTTCAGAGCCTGCATTAGCAATAAGTACATACCTATTGATAATCACCCTAAATGTAAATGGACTGAATGAACCAATCAAAAGACATAGAGTTACTGAATGGATAAAAAAACAGGACCCATCTATATGCTGCCTACAAGAGACTCACTTTAAACCCAAAATAAAGACAGACTAAAAGTGAAGGGATGGAAAAAGATATTTCATGCAACTAATAAGGAGAAAAAAGCAGGAGTCGCAGTACTTGTATCACACAAATTGGACTTCAAAACAAAGAAAGTCACAAGAGACAAAGAAGGACATTACATAATGATAAAACGGTCAGTTCAACAGACGACATAACTATTATAAATTTATCCCTGCACCCAACACAGGATGACCGACATATATGAAACAAATACTAACAGAATTTAAGGGGGAAATAGAAGGCAATGCATTCAGTTTAGGAGACTTCAACACTCCACTCACTCCAAAGGACAGATCAACCAGTCAGAAAATAAATAAAGAGACAGAGGCACTAAACAATATATTAGGACAGATGGACCTAATGGACAACTACAAAACACTCCATCCAAAAGCAACATGATACACATTGTTCTCAAGTGCACATGGAACATTTTCAAGAATAGACCACATTCTAGGCCACAAAAAGAACCTCAGTAAATTCAAAAATATTGAAATCTTACCAACCAACTTCTCAGATCACAAAGGTATAAAACTAGAAATAAATTTGAGAAAGAAATCAAAAAGGCTCACAAATACATGGAGACTGAACAACATTCTCCGAATGAATCAATGGGTTAACGACCAAATCAAAACAGAAATCAAAGAATATATGGAGACTAATGACAACAACAACACAAAGCCACAACTTCTGTGGGACGCAGCGAAGGCAGTCTTAAGAGGAAAGTACATTGCAATCCAGGCCCATTTAAAGAAGGAAAAACATTCCCAAATGAACAGTCTAAGGACACAATTATTGAAATTGGAAAAAGAAGAACAAATGAGGCCCAAAGTTACCAGAAGGAGAGACATAATAAAGATCAGAGAAGAAATAAATAAAATTGAGAAGAATAAAACAATAGAAAAAAGCAATGAAACCAAAAGATGGTTCTTTGAAAAAATAAACAAAATAGATAAACCCCTAGCCAGACTCATTAAGAGAAAAAGAGAATCTACACACATAAACAGAATCACAAATGAGAAAGGAAAAATAAAGACGGACCCCACAGAAATACAAAGAATTTTAAGAGAATATTACGAGCATCTATATGCCAACAAGCTGCAAAACCTAGAAGAAATGGACAACTTCTTAGAAAAATACAGCCTTCCAAGACTCACCAAGCAGGAAACAGAAAAACTAAACAGACCAATCACCAGCAATGAAATTGAAGCGGTAATCAAAAAACTACCCAAGAACAAAAGCCCTGGACCTGATGGA
>JAQQAC010020790.1:22349308-22376778 GCA_029783875.1 Phataginus tricuspis | reverse complement strand
TATGAAGCCAGCATCACTCTAATACCAAAACCGGGCAAAGACCTCACTAAAAAAGAAAATTACAGACCAATATCCCTGATTAACATAGATGCAAAAATACACAACAAAATATTAGCAAACCGAATTCAAAAATACATAAAGAGGATCATACACCATGATCAAGTGGGCTTCATCCAGGGGTGCAAGGATGGTACAACATTCGAAAATCCATCAACATCATCCATCACAACAATAAAAAGAACAAAAACCACATGATCATCTCCATAGATGCTGAAAAGCATTTGACAAAATTCAAAATCCATTTTTGATTAAAATTCTCAACAGAATGGGTATAGATGGCAAGTACCTCAACATCATAAAGGCTATATATGACAAACCCACAGCTAACATCATACTTAATAGCAAGAAGCTGAAAGCTTTTCATCTAAGATCGGGTACAAGACAGGGATGCCCACTCTCTCCACTGTTATTCAACATAGTACTGGAGGTCCTAGCCACGGCAATGAGACAAAACAAAGACATACGAGGCATCCAGATAGGTAAAGAAGTCAAATTGTCACTATTTGCAGATGATATGATACTGTATATAAAAAACCCTAAAGACTCCACTCCAAAACTACTAGAACTAATATCTGAATTCAGCAAAGATGCAGGATATAAAATTAACACACAGAAATCTGTTGCTGTCCTATACACTAATGATGAGCTAACAGAAAGAGAAATCAGAAAAACAATTCCATTCACAATTGCACCTAAAAGAATAAAATACCTAGGAATAAACCTAACGAAAGAAGTGAAAGACCTGTACTCTGAAAACTACAAGACACTCCTAGGAGAAATTAAGGAAGACACTAACAAATGGAAATGCATCCCATGCTCTTGGCTAGGAAGAATAAATATTGTCAAAATGGCAATACTACCTAAAGCAATCTACAGATTCAACGCAATCTCTATCAAACTACCAACAGCTTTCTTCAATGAACTGGAACAAATAATTCTAAAATTCATATGGAACCACAAAAGACCCCGAATAGCTAAAACAATCCTGAGAAGGAGGAATCAAATGGGGAATTACGCTCCCTGACTTCAAGCTCTATTACAAAGCCACAGTAATCAAGACAATTTGGTACTGGCACAAAAACAGATCCACAGACCAGTGGAACAGAATAGAAAATCCAAACATTAACCCAAACACCTACAGTCAATTAATATTTGATAAAGGAGCCCTGGATATACAATGGGGAGATGACAGCCTCTTCAGCAGTTGGTGTTGGAAAAACTGGACAGCTACATGTGAGAGAATGAAACTGGACTACTGTCTAAACCCATACACAAAGGTAAACTCAAGGTGGATCAAAGACCTGAATGTAAATCATGAAACCATAAAACTCTTAGAAAAAAACATAGGCAAAAATCTCCTGGACATAAACATGAGTGACTTCTTCATGAACATATCCCCCCGGGCAAGGGAAACAAAAGCAAAAATGAACAATGGGACTATATCAAGTTGAAAAGCTTTTGTACAGCAAAGGACACCATTAGTAGAACAAAAAGACATCCTACAATATGGGAAAATATATTCATAAATGATGTATCTGATAAGAGGTTGACATCCAAAATATACAAAGAACTCATGCACCTTAACAAACAAAAAGCAAATAACCCAATTAAGAAATGGGCACAGGACATGAATAGACACTTCTCTAAAGAAGAAATTCAGATGGCCAACAGGCACATGAAAAAATGCTCCACATCACTAATCATCAGAGAAATGCAGATTAAAAGCACAATGAGATATCACCTCACACCAGTGAGGATGGCCAACATCCAAAACACAAACAACAACAAATGTTGGCGAGGATGTGGAGAGAGAGGAACCCTCCTACATTGCTGGTGGGAATGCAAATTAGTTCAACCACTATGGAAAGCAGTATGGAGGTTCCTCCAAAAACTCAAAATAGAAATACCATATGACCCAGGAATCCCACTCCTAGGAATTTACCCCAAGAATGCAGCAGCCCAGTTTCAAAAAGACAGATGCACCCCTATGTTTATTGCAGCACTATTTACAATAGCAAAGAAATGGAAGCAACCTAAGTGCCCATCAGTAGATGAATGAATTAAGAAGATGTGGTACATATACACAATGGAATATTACGCAGCCATAAGAAAAAAACAAATCCTACCATTTGCAACAACATGGATGGAGCTGGAGGGTATTATGCTCAGTGAAATAAGCCAGGCCGAAAATGACAAGTACCAAATGATCTCACTCATATGTGGAGTGTAAGAACAAAGAAAAAAAAAATGAAGGAACAAAACAGCAGCAGACTCACAGAACCCACGAATGGACTAACAGTTACCAAAGGGAAAGGGACTGGGGAGATGGGTGGGAAGGGAGGGATAAGAGGGTAAAAGGGGCATTACGATTGGCAGACATAGGGTGTGGGGGCACGGGGGGGACTGTACAGCTCAGAGAAGACAAGTAGTGATTCTCATCTCACTACACTGATGGACAGTGACTGTAATAGGGTTGGTGGGGGGGACCTGATGAAGGGGGTAGTTTAATCATCACAATATTGCTCATGTAATTGTAGGTTAATGATACTAAAATAAAATAAATTGTAAAAAGAAAAAAAAGAACCTCAGTAAATTCAAAAAGATTGAAATTGTACCAACCAGCTTCTCAGACCACAAAGGTATGAAAGTACATATAAATTACACAAAGAAAACGAAAAAGCCCACAAACACACGGAGGCTTAATAACATGCTCCTAAATAATCAATGGATCAATGACCAAATAAAAACAGAGATCAAGCAATATATGGAGACAAATGACAACAATAACACAACACCACAAAATCTGTGGGACACAACGAAGGCTGTGCTAAGAGGGAAATATATTGCAGTACAGGCCTATCTCAGGAGAGAAGAACAATCCCAAATGAATGGTCTAAACTCACAATTAATGAAACTAGAAAAGGAAGAACAAATGAAGCCCAAAGTCATTAGAAGGAGGGACATTATAAAGATTAAAGGAGAAATAAATAAAATTGAAAAGAATAAAACAATAGAATCAATGAAAGCAGGAGCTTGTTCTTTGAGGGAAGAAACAAAATAGATAAACCCTTAACTAGACTTATCAAGAAAAAAAGAGAGTCTACACACATAAACAGAATCAGAAATGAGAAACGAAAAATCACTATGGACACCACAGAAATACAGAGAATTATGAGAGAATACTATGAAAAATTATATGCTAACAAATTGGATAACCTAGAAGAAAAGGACAACTTTCTAGAAAAATACAACCTTCCAAGGCTGACCCAGGAGGAAAAGAAATTGAATTGGTAATCAAAAAGCTACCTAACAACAAAACTCCTGGACCAGATGGTTTCACTGATGAATTTTATCAAACATTTAGGGAAGACCTAATACCCATCCTTCTTACAGTTTTCCAAAAATTAGAAGATGAAGGAATACTCTGAAACTCTTTCTACAAGACCAACATCACTCTAATACCAAAACCAGGCAAAAACACCACAAAAAAAGAAAATTACGGACCAATGTCCCTGATGAACATAGATGCAAAAATACTCAACAAAATATTAGCAAACTGAAGTCAAAAATACATCAAAAAGATCATCGATCATGATCAAGTGGGATTCATCCCAGGGATGCAGGAATGGTACAACATTCAAAAATCCATCAACATCATCCACCACATCAACAAAAAGAAGGAAAAAAACACATGATCATCTCCATACATGCTGAAAAAGCATACGACAAAACTCAACATCCATTAATGATAAAAACTCTTAACAAAATTGGTATAGCGGGCAAGTACCTCAACATAACAAAGGCCATATATGACAAACCCACAGTCAACATTATACTAAACAATGAGAAGCTGAATCCTCTTCCTTTAAGATTGGGTACAAGAAAAGGATGCTCACTCTCCCTACTATTATTCAACATAGTTCTGGAGGTCCTACAACAGCAATCAGACCATACAAAAAAATAAAAATCAGATTGGTAAGGAAGCAGTCAAACTGTCCCTGTTTGCAGATCACATGCTAGTGTACATTAAAAACCCAAAAGAATCCACTCCAAAACTACCAAATCCATTATCTGAATTCAGCAAAGTTGTGGGATACAAAATTAATATAGAGAAATCTGTTGCATTCCTATACTCTGACAGTGAATTAGCAAAAAGAGAAATCAGGAAAACAATTCCATTCACAATTGCATACAATAGAATAAAATACCTAAGAATAAACATAACAAAGGAAGTGAAAGACCTATACTCTGAAAACTACAAGATACTCTTAAGAGAAATTAAATAGGACACTAATAAATGGAAATTCATCCCATGGTCTTGGCTAGGAAGAGTTAATACTGTCAAAATGGCCATCCTGCCTAAAGCAATCTACAGATTCAATGCAATCCCTATGAAAATACCAACAGCTTTCTTCAATGAACTAGGCAAATAGTTCTAAAATTCATATGGAACAACAAAAGACCCTGAGTAGCCAAAGCTATCCTGAGAAGGAAGAATAAAGCAGGGGGAATTACACTCCCTGACTTCAAGATCTACTACAAAGCCACAGTCATCAAGACAATTTGGTACTGGCAGAGAAAGAGACCCATAGACCAGTGGAACAGAATAGAAAGCCCAGATATAAACCCAAGCATATATGGTCAATTAACATACGATAAAGGAGCCATGGATATACAATAGGGAAATGACAGCCTCTTCAACAGGCAGTGTTGGCAAAACTGGACAGCTAAGTGTAAGAGAATGAAAGTGGATTACTGTCTAACACCATACACAAAAGTAAACTTAAAATGGACCAAAGACCTGAATGTAAGTCATGAAACCATAAAACTCTTAGAAAAAAATACAGGCAAAATCTCTTGGACATAAACATGAGCAACTTCTTCATTAATATATCTCCTTGGGCAAGGGAAACAAAAGCAAAAATGAACAAGTGGGACTATATCAAACTAAAAATCTGTGCAGCAAAGTACACCATCAGTAGAATAAAAAGACATCCTACACTATGGGAGAATATATTCATAAATGACATATTCGATGAGGGGTTGACATCCAAAATATATAAAGAGCTCACAGACCTCAACAAACAAAAAGCAAATAAGCCAATTAAAAAATGGGCAGAGGAGCTGAACAGACACTTCTCCAAAGAATAAATTCAGATGGCCAACAGGCGCATGAAAAGATGCTCCACATAGCTAATCATCAGAGAAATGCCAATTATAACTACAATGAAATATCACCTCACACCAGTTAGGATGGCCAACACCCAAAACACAAACAACAACAAATGTTGGCGAGGATGTGGAGAAGGGGGAACCCTCCTACACTGCTGGTGGGAATATAAACTAGTTCAACCATTGTGGAAAGCAGTATGGTGGTTCCTCAAAAAACTCAATATAGAAATACCATTTGACCCAGGAATTCCACTCCTAGAAATTTACCCTAAGAATGCCACAGCCCAGTTTGAAAAAGACATATGCACCCCTATGTTTATCGCAGCACTATTTAAAATAGCCAAGAAATGGAAGCAACCTAAGTGTCCATTAGTAGATGAATGGATAAAGAAGATGTGGTATATATACACAATGGAATATTATTCAGCCATAAGAAGAAAACAAATCCAGACATTTGCAACAACATGGATGGAGCTAGAGGGTATTATGTTTAGTGAAATAAGCCAGGTGGAGAAAGACAAGTATCAAATGATTTCACTCATCTGTGGAGTATAAGAACAAAGGAAAAACTGAAGGAACAAAACAGCAGCAGACTCACAGAACCCAAGAATGGACTAACAGTTATGAAAGGTAGAGGAACTGGGGAGGATGTGTGGGAAGGGAGGGATAAGGGGGTAAAGGGGCATTACGATTAGCACACATAATTCAGCAGCAGGGACACGGGAAAGGCAGTATTTATAGAGAAGACAAGTAATGATTCTGTAGTACCTTACAATGCTGATGGACAGTGAGTATAGTGGGGTATGTGGGGTGGACTTGATAATAGGGAGTCTATTAACCGTAATGTTGTTCAAGTGATTGTACATTAATGATACCAAAATAAATAAATAAATAAATAAATGAAAAAAAAACACTCAAAATATTTCTTCATCACATGAATGAATCACCACACACACAAAGATTAATATGGATCTAAAATAATAGTAAGGATATCTAAGAGATCCCTACATTTATTCCCTTAATCAATTATAAATTTTGACAATTCAAGTTCCCTTAGTCACAGATAGAAATGAGGAAAATACATAAAGTCAGAGAGCAGCAATGGAACTGCCAATATCACTCCTTTTTAATATGTCATGCCCCAAAATGGCAACAATTAAATGAAGTGCCACCAAATGTCTGTCCTGTACTCTTATCCATGGACCTTTACAAACATTTAATGAATGATTTGTCAATGGGTTTATATAGAAAATGTTTATAAAATTCAAGACATTGATTATCTTTGAGGAGAAACACTGGAATGGGAGAGTGGAAGAGCACACAGGTATTTCAGTAGTGTCAGTTCTAAGCTGGGAGTGGCAGATTTACATATATTACATGTTACATATGTTCTTTGGTATATTATCAAATGACACTTATTTTAAAAATCGGTTCATTAAGAAGTGTCTGAAACTATCTGAGGAGATAACTCATTCCTGAAATCACCAGAAGAAATTTCAAATTCTGGAGTACCAGTATATAAATTATCGCAATGTTATAATCAGTGTTTAAGACGTAAAGTCCTATCTGTGAATTTACATGTCATAGTGATTGGAAAATTTTTTCATTTTTAATTTTTCCTCAAAATGTCAGAATGCATAACAACTATGTGTCAGAGGAATGAGGAAAAGGATATATTATGCCCCCTTGGAAAAAAAATTATGAAGTAATACTTTGAGTGGCCTTAATAAAATTTATCACTATATTTTTTGAACTTTTCTTTTTATGTTCTATTATGCCTTTAAGAAAAAATAAGCATAAATATTATTTATATTATTTTGTCTGACTTCTACCGTGCAATTAAAGGGAAACTGCTCTTTATTATCAGACCTCTGCTAATTAAGCCTAAGCTAACTCTTCCTTCTGGTAAAATCTCAGATTTTTTAACATACTGGGAAATTTGAAGTGGCCCATAGAGCCATATATACACCAATTAAGAGATAATGTAAAAACATATCTAGAAAAAACAATTCTGTAAGTCAATGCTATAAACATTTTATTGTAATTATCAAAGCTCACGCCTTACTCATCTCTGTATCTCTAGTATTTATCTAGGATACTATCTTTATATTCAGAAGCACAATGATTTAGGGATAGCTAATTTATTAGTATTAAATTCAATTTCCTTGGTCTAGTCTACAAGGCTATTATTCATTCTCTCCAGCTTTGTATCTGTTTCCTCCTATACATCCTAAACTCCATCTTCCCTATAAACTCTTTTCAGTTTTTTCTGGTGAACTTCTATTAATCTTTAAAAACGTAGTTTTAGGGCTAAATAATTTGTGAAGCCCTCAAAGCTCAGATAATTTCTTCATCCTTGGGTTCTCACTGGGTCTTGTATTTCTGAACTATTGAACTTGTCAAGGTATTATTGCTATTAGAGTTTACACAGCTTTCCTCATTTAGAACAAGAACTCACTGTCTAGAGCTATATAACTTTGCTGATCTCTAAAAATTGCCAGCTCCTAACTAAAAGATGGGACACACATGAAATGTTCAGTAAATGCTCATTAAAAAACATAAAAATAAGTTAATCCCACATAAATTTGAAAGACCAATAGTTCATTTACTTAACATTAAAAAAAAGTTATACCTAAAATAAATAAAAAGGATATATAGAATTTTTAATACCTGGCTTAGGCTAGATAATTTAATAGTTCTTAATTACTATTAATAAATATGAGTGTGGTTAATTTATATTGCTGTAAAATCATGTTTTATAGATTAATTAAATTGAAGGATAAAAATCTTGAAATTGTCACAGTTAATTACATCCTCAATACACAGTTGATCATGACTAATCCAGATGAGGATTTAGTCTGGTACCCTTTGATACAAATGTTATTGTGGAGTCACATTTTTGCATATGAGGATCTCATTTAAGCATTTCTCATGAGAGTGGATGCCTCAGCTAATGTAATGGAATGGTTTACTCAGTCCAAAAAAATTTAATATACATCAATAAACTATAACTAGTCCTTCTAAAAGAAACACTAGTTTAATTCTGTAGCTCATTCAGTCAGTCATAAAACATTGGTAATAAAAACAGAAAGGTATTATATGACTGAAGATGTTCAAGTGATGAGAGCGCAACTGTTACTTGAGTACCCTTTCCCCAGCTATTTCACATATACACTCGCAGTTGTATAGCAGGCAGAATAGGGTAGTGGTTCTAAGTATGGACTTAGGAGCTAGATGGTCTGTATTCAATTCCTGGTTTTGCCATTTACTAGTTGTGTGCCCTCAGGCAAATTTATCACACCCTTTTGCCTCAGTTTTCTCATCTGTAAAACAGAGATAACAACACTATAAAAGACCTACCTCATAAAAATGTTGTGAGGATTAAATATACATACAGTACTTAACAACAGTGCCTGGCACATAGTAAATATGATATAAGTGTTTGCTATTACTATTATTCAACTTGTTTCCTCTTGTCTCCAATATTTTGCATGGCAAGGTCCAACAGGTGTAATATTATATCCTGTTTTTACACTTTTCACATTACAAATTGATTTCTTGATCCTTCATGAGTTTTTCTATGTGATTACTCCTTTGTCTCTGGCATTTCTAATTTCAAATTTTGCTTCCTTTCTTTAATATTCTGTTTACCTTCCTCAACTTGAAGCAGACTCCAAAGTGATATGTAAAACACAAACTGATTGGTGTATTTGCAAGAAAATATTAGAAGTTCTCTTTATTTTTACCTAAAAATAAGAAATAAATTGATTAATACTAATATCATATACAGAATAAGCTTGGTTTGTTCTCCATAGGTCTATATTTCAGATTGTTTTGTGTCACAAATGGTATAAGCAGCATCGTGAGAAGAAGAGTTAATGCTCAAAGGGGTTGACTTTAGAAGATATGTTCTCTACTGGTTTGTTCATTTTGTAAGTTATATACCACCAACGCAATGGATTTTAATATATTTTAAAATATTTATTTTTAACCTGATCAAACACATAGATTTCTGGGAAAGGAAAAACAAAGCTCTGAAAATGTAATCACAAGTGAATAATTAGGTATGGGGAGCACTGATACTTCTTGTACAAGGCTTGTGGGATCCAGTGGTTTCTGTCATCAGACTTTTCAGCATTTTACCTCAAAACACAACTTATCAAAACTAACCTCTCTCCATTCCAAGGGGTCTAAATGACCTGTATGGTAATTTGAAAAAAAATTAATAAAATATTGTATATTTAACAATATGCTAACATTTAAATGCAGTTTCTTGAGTGTACAGAGTAGCAAAAGAGCAATACTGCTAATATTGCTAAAGTGGAAGATAAAATGGATAACCTTAGAAGAATGCTAATATATAATTCTGCTTTAAATGAATACATTCTAATAATATGCAAAACCTGTTTGGTTGTACTTTTTAATTAAATCAATAATCTCAAATATTGGGAGAAAAAATGCTTAGGAAAATAAAAGAAATACCTTTTGAATAATTCCATTTGCTACATTTAACTCAGTATCAGTTTGGATAACAGTTTGGTATTCCTCCAGTATACTTTGAATATTTGACAATATTCACAGAAATATTTTCTGTGAATAGGTATATACCATGACTTTTTTCTTCCTAAAATTCCTTTCCCTCCTCTAGTTATCTCAAAAATCTTACTACAAAGCAATGATTTTCTGTCACTGTGCATTTTCACAGTGTACTCATTTCAGTTTTCCCCTCATTCTATGCTCATATATGAAGTGTTTTTATAATTTAAATCTTGGCTCTCTCTTTTAATTACCCTTAGGACAGTAGTTTCCAAACTTGTATATCAGAATTATCTGGTGAGCTTTTAAAAAGTCCTATTCCTTGGTCACATGACTTACAAATTAAATCATAACCTCTGGGGTATGGGGGAGGGAGTCAGGCATCAATAGTTTTAAATATCCTCAGGTGATGTTAATGTGCAGCAAAATTTAGGAACTACTGTCTTAAACTCTTAATAATCATTTCATTATACTTTAGTGCCCTAAGTATACTCTAAGATGCGTACTACTTTTTAATCTGTGACCTGGAACCCCTGTATTCCAAGCGTGGCATGGTGGATAGTATAGTAGCTGATGAGTAAAACTTAGCACTTGTACCTTCTTTTTGCCACATATAATCTCATGAAGTATTCACAAAAAGTTATATTTTAGTAAAAAGCAGTTCACAGAAATGTTAAGAATTCAGAAATTTTTGAATTTAGACTTTAATATATAGTGCATGTATCTTATATCCCATTACACCACACAGAATTTGGGTTATTACAATTAGCACCCTCTAATCAAGAACATATAGATATTCAAACTAACTGGAATAAATCAAAATTGGAAATAGCTTCATGTTAGTTAAGGCCAGGTTTTGCCACCAAAAAATCCTTTGAAATTTCAGAGCTTTTAGAGATACAGGAATTAAGACAAGCATTTATGGACATATCTATGTATGGGTCACAACAGAATGAGACTAAACAATCTGAAAGCCACTAACAATGTTTCTGCAAAAACGAACATGAGAATGTTTGGTGTGTGCTGCTAGAGTTAAGGTGAACACCTGATGAAAAAGATGAACATCATGTAACCTGTTTAAATGTTTTTTTTATACCATTTGTTAGTAGTATTTTTTCAATTAAAAATAAATACTCCTACTATTACTACTAATAAAAAGCTGGAGCCCACCCCACCAAAAAAGAGGACCAAGAAGAATACCGAACTTTGTTGTTAGTGTTGAAAATCAAGAAGAAAAAACACCTACCAGAAAATAGTAATCTTGTTTAAATCAAAAGGCAGAATGTTAAAACTGGAATTAATGGTGGCCTTAATAAAGCATGACATGAATTGAGTTCACCATAAATACAGTAACAAAAATGTGAAAAGTGTTTCAACATTTATAATCAGGTGAACTGAGAGAATATTTCAGTGAAAATGGAAATTATGCAGAAAAAATGATTTCTGCATGATTAATTTGTGAGAACTGGCAAAGAAAATATGTATTCTAAACGGAAATCAGAATATGCTCAAGCACAGCATCCCAAATAGAAGGTTAAGTTTTACACGCATATTGGGAGGAGGCGTGCACAGTGGTGGAGGGAGATCCGTGTAAAATAATTTTGGGAATTTGAGATTAAATGAAGTTAATTACCAGGATTGCTAAGAACCTTAAATCAGATAATGTGCTTTCACAATCTCTAACACAGGTAGAGTACCAGGCCTGCTCACTTCTTTGACCTCCAAACCATTTTCTCTCTAAAGCATTTAATAAGACTAGTATTCCACAGAATATGATACCATTAGAGATACATTTATAAATTTGGGAATTTTAAGTGGTCTTCCAGAATGAATGTCAAGAATCAACTTCTACCTCATATCACTTGTTTTGATTAGTCATTATTTAATATTCAGTGATACCGCCATACAGTGTAATGAAATACCCAAAGATCAGTAGTTTTGGAATTGGTAGCATGTATTATCATATAAATGAGAAAATAGTGTATCTTCTCTGATACTAAACACCAAATCAAAATTTAAAATAATCATCATATTCACCATTTAAGTAGGCAGTATGTATAAATACTGAAATGCTATACCTCATCAAATTCTTCAGTCATTTTTCTGATGATTTCTGCATTCTGCATATTTCGAAACATCTCTATTCTCACAGTACCTGTGGAACAACAGATTTCACAGTTAGTCTTTCTCTATCCCATGCTAACCATTAAATTTAATCTGACCACCATTTGAAAAACTTTACATGAAAGACTTTAGCAATCCTATCTATTCTAAAGGAATCCCTTGTTAAGAATTTTGAAGTTCTTTAGACATTAAAAAAAAAAGAATATCCTGTGCATTAAGAGTGTTGGAAAAGGAAAAGACAAAGATGTAAAACAGCAGATTTGTACTGCAGGAAAGGCCCTAAGGATTGACTTAAATGAATCCTGTTGCTCCTGGTGCTGTGCAGACACAACTGACTCCTTAGTCTGAAGACCATCTACGGACAGAGAGGGCTCTCTCTCCATGGATATTTCTAATATTCTTGTCATCAACATATTCTTCTATAAATCAAAACTAAACGTTCCTTAATCTAATAACACATTTCAGTTAAATCTGTTTTCTTGGAATTTAAGAAGTTGCTCAATAATTTCTAATGTATCAATCAAAGAAAAAGTGAAACCCTTTCTCATCTCTTTCTTGTACTACTTTTACCTTAGCTACTTAATTTTTATCTCAAATATGGTTATGTAAATATTACCTCTCATACTAATGAGTGGTTTATGTTGAAAATTTGTTTTAAAAATATAATTCAAAGAAACTGAAAAAGTTTTAAAATTAACCTTTAGTACAGAGAATCCTGGCCTATAATTAAATGAGATTCAGTTTTGACTGTATAAATGAAAAATATTCAAGTTAAAAATAATGAAAATTAGACTCAATGAATCAGTAAGGCAATAATTACTTTGTAAGCACTGACAGGTTTCTTGCCAGTGATTACCAGCTCTAATTCAAATCACATTTAGTAATGTTAAGAGGGAAAAGTCTCTGAAGTGCACTATAATCTTATAGGAAAGAGCAAGGAACAGTAAAACAGCCACTAAAAGTCATTAAAGAGTGATCTTAATTCACAATCCCAACAAAAACTACAACAGCATATTTGGCACATCAAACATAATTTACTTAATTTTTATTAAAATGAAAAAAATTATTTATCTCCCCTATCTTTTAATGAAAACCATTTTTAAGTATGCTTTAATTACTTGAAATAGCTCTCCTGTTCATTTTCAGGTTGCTGAATTTATTTAGTACCATCAACAGGTGGTCCCTATATCCAGCTGTAGAGATAATAGACTAAGTAAGAAGGTGGACAAAAAGGGAAAATATTTTTAAAGAATTCCTCCCCAATGTGCAATTTCCCAAAGTGGGAAACTTTTATATTGCAACTTAATTTTTTATGCCCAAAACAGCATTATAGACAGTACTGAACAGTATTGATGACAGGTTGTTTATGTATTATAGTACAGCTTTCATTTTCAGAGGATTTAAAAAAATTATATAAAGAAAAAAATGTGAATTGCTAATTTTATCAAGTAAAAGTAACTTTCTGTCATTCTTATAATCGCTCAAATTAAACAAAATTGGTTACCTGTATTTTTGAGTCATGAACTATTTTGTCAATCTGAAACAGACTCCCAAAGATAAAATGCATTTAATTTCAGGGGCTATTTTCACAGTACTCTTGATAAGTAAAATTATACATTCTTAAGTACTAAATAGGCAAAAGAAATAAAATGAGATTTTTATGTTATTAAACATGGGAAGAATTAGTTGTTCTTTGGGAGATGGTAAATATTTTATATTTTGATTGTAGTGTTGCTACATGGTTGTAATGGCTGTATGCATTTGTCAAATGTCATCAATCTGTACACTTAAAATGTGTGAGTTTTAATGTATGAGAATATTGTAGTAAAACTGATTTTTTAAAAACTCAAGAAAAAGGACCAACTATTTCAGTAGTAAGTTACACAAGTCACTGTTAAAATATTTCCACTGTAAATAATGTTCATCTCTATTTTATGATTGATACAGAAGGTTTTTCATATACAGTGGAGTCTTAACTATAATTTCAGTGGCTAGCTATGTTAGTTTATAAAGGGAGAACTATTTTACTGCATTAATTTAATGTCAATAAAGTGAAAGGCAACAAAACAGAAACTAGCATTAAAAGCAGTATGAAAACACCACCTCATGCTTAGTATCTTTAAAGGTGACTACCACAAACAGCAGTTACTAATAAAGTTAGATATTTAAAGCCGTAATTTTTAAAATGAACAAAAGCTTGTTACTGAGATTTTTTTTTAAAGAGGAAAACCCTTTTGTTGCCACATGACTATTGCAAAGATTAGCCTATTTATTTACTTTCCAACTGTTCATTCTTTTCCAGTTGGGTGCCGTGACCCTACTGAAACTGCTTCCTTACACCAATTATCTCCTAAAAATAGTCTACTTAGTAATACCCTATCTATTCTATTTAAAGCATTTGCTGTAAACACTATATCCATGTACCATGTCCTATGATGACTTAATTTTGATTTTACTTCTAGTCATTTACCTCAGTAGAAATAGGTAATTTCCAAAGTTCTAACACATTCTTCTTGGTCCCTTTTTACATTTTCTAACTTGGAAAGGGTGCCACCAGAGAAAAGTGCAGCAGAAACCAAAACTTAAGAATATTTACTTTACTTACTAATATTCCCCCAGTTCTTTGAAAAATGCCTGACATCTTAAGCTCTTCGTTCCTATTAAGCTTTCTTTGGCAAAGAAAAAATCATGACTAACTCAAGGCTAGTACTCAAATTAAAAAGTTAATCTCAGTTCACCTCCTCATTTTTGGTTCTTAAAAATGTATATTTCTAATAGATGATTATCCTAAGATTCTGGATAATAAAAATAGAGATCTGAAATAATTCAGATTCCTAGAAACATAAATATCTGAAAATAAGGAATGAAAAAAAATAGATTACTTCCCACTTTCTTTAACAAGTTATCAGTGAGAATTCTGAAAGAATAACCTATTAACATACATTTTATATTAAAAAATAAAAGGTTGTTTGAGCATCTCCTCCTGACAGGACTGTACTATTAATGAAGACAAAGGAAGAAAACTGTCATTTTAACTATGAATAAGTCCAGAAATAGAAGTGACATCAAGAAGCTACCATCAATTTCTTGATCATTTGAATTATGCCAAACTACTGGTGAGAGCATGACTCAATATAATCTCTATGGTATGCAATTTGGTGAATGTCTAACCAAATTACAAATTTACATACTCTTTGGCCTTGATATTGTACTTGTTGCAAAGCATAAACTCACACATGTGCAAAATATGAATGCACAAGGTTATTACTTGAAGCACTGTTTATAATAGCAAAACAGAAAGAAAACCCATATACCATAAATAAGAATCTCCATAAGGAAAAGTGGTGATGAAAATGACAATCATGGTGGGCAGCTAACATTTGAGGGTTCACTATCTGCCCTCACTATTGTGCTAAATAAGCTCTTCAAGTTAACACATTTAATCTTCACAGTAACTCTATAAAGAATGTGTATTTTTCTCCCATTCTACTTGTGAAAAAATTGAGGCACTTAGAGATTCAGCAACTTCCAAAAGGGGTTTCCCAGTAGCAGATCCATGGTCTGTATGCAGTCTGGCTACAGGGTGCATAACTGACTACTACTCTTATTAAAAGTCAATGGAATCCATGGAGTTGTCAAAAACAATACCCTTGCCTATGATTGATATGGAAAGATGTGTAGGATATATTCATACATGAAAGAAGAAGGAATATATATGGATTTGACTGTACACACATTAAAATATTTCTGGAGATACAAATATCTAGCAAAACTGTTGCCACTACTCTGGGAAAGAGAAATATGTAGTTGAGGTTTTAGGGATGTAATAGAAACATTACATTGCATACCCTATGGATTTCCTGAAATTTAAACTATATGACTATATTACTCAAACAAAATAATAATTTAACACATTTGAAATAGAAAATAAAATGTTAAAAACTAAGCTGAAAGGGAATGTTCTTCAGCATTGCCTATCAAACATTTGTGTAGTCACTATCAATATGCACTCATTAGTGGGCAAGTGTAAGACTGCCTGACTTAAGTTTGCCAGCAATGTGAACTTTTCTGTTTTTCTTATCAACTGTTACAGGGCACAAAAGATGAAATTCAAAGGAATATAAAAATAGGGCTGGAGCATACCCTTGCATAGTTAGCAATATGGATAACAATAAAAAGAAACTGTAATTGCAGTTATACCCATCACAACATAGAGCAGAACACTCAAGAAGTAATCCTAGAGTGGTTTAAAGTCTTTGGAATCAGATACAGTAGAGTGTAAATCTCAGCTCCACCAGTTACTAAGCTATAGGAAACCGAAAGGTCAATTGCCCTCTATGAATCTTGTATTTCTAATCTTTAAAAAGGTAGTAATACCACTTCAAAGCAGGCATGTTGTGTTCAATGCTTTAATTCCTAGTGCCTGGAATAGTGCTTAGCACATATAAGGCATTTAAAAAAATGCATGCTGAGCAAACAACTAAGAATATGAGAACTAAATGAGATAACAAATGCAGACTATTTAGCACTGTACTTGTAGCAATATAAGATGCTCAGTTAGTATTAAACTCTCCTATTTCATGCATTCATTTTCTGATATAGCACCCTGTCCATTTTAGAGGAAAAGTAAAAGCTGTAGTTACTTAGTTGAGCTCTACTAGACACCAGATTACTGTGCAGGTTGCCATGTTAATGCTGTTTGGAGAATGAAACTAGTCACCTCTTTTATTCCAGAACCGGGGAAAGTCACTGCAGCAGTTTTTCCATCACCCAGATCTATAGCCTCCACCTCAACAGTGAAGCTGATCAGACACAGTAAAACTAAACATCTCTGTCCAAAGAACCCACCACAGGGATGAGTTAAGGGTATAAAGAAGCCCTTCCAACTAGGTACAGAAGCAGGTAGAAGAGAAGACTGAAGGCAGACAGAACTTTACTTGGCAGCAAAAAAAAAATAATAATAATAATAATTTAAAAATCCAAATATAACAAAAGGCCCCAATTTTAGGTTTGTAAGACACAGTAACATTCTGGCTCATTGGCAATGATGAATCTGGGCATGGTTGAAATACAGTAACATTGCCTAAGAGCACTTAGCAGAGAGCTTACCAAACTGTAGATGCTTTCTAAGTAATTGTTCCATGTATGAAACAGCTTTAAAGCTTTTCTTTTAAAGAGTGCTTCACAGAATCTTAAAACCTAATCTGGTGATGGACCAGAGATAATCCAAGTATATGACAGGACAATATTTTGGTAGTCTCATTTTTTGTTTCATTTTTGCTTTACCTAATACAAAGCAGCTTGTAAATGAAAATGAAACATAGAAAGACAAAATAAATATGGATAAATTAGTAGAGAAATCTGAGTAAAGAAAGAAGAAATGCTGAAGCTACTAAAACTTGGAAGGATACTCTAAAGAAACATTTGCATACCAGAAATACAAGACCTGACAGTTAGCTAGGATTGCAGTGACTAAATATAAGAGAATCTTTCTCAAGATTTGAGAGGGGAGTGGAAAAAAGTTAGAGAAAGACACAGATACCTTGGTTGCCTTTTAATGAGCATTTCAAGTTTACTTATAAATATCTTGTGCTGTATGCCGTCTGCATAGGTAGTACATGCAAAAATGGAAAAAAATTACCTCATAGGTTATTACAAATATACACTTTTGGAAACTTATAAATCTTAGAATGCCTTAAACACAGAAACTGTTGTGATTTTTATCTCCAGTGACGAGTCTGTCTCTACATGGCAACCTGCACTTTTTAACATCCTTTATAAAAGCTAATATACTTCTTCCTCTATTAATACAAAAGGAAACTGAAACATCAAACTAAATGCTCAAAAAGAAAAATCAAGTACTAGCACATGATATGTAAGCAACAACTAGGTTTTCAGGACTGCATAGGGTACATTTCATCCATAACAAGAACTAATAAATTTACTAAATATTAAAATTTCAAGTTTTGGAGCTTGGTTGAGTCACACAAGTGTAGCCCAGGCCCTAAAGCAAGTACCCTAGAGTTTTAACCTTTCAAACTATTTTCACCAAATCTTCAACTACTATTAAAATAACCTCACCTTCAGTGCTAGTGCTGTCCACATAAAACAAAAATCAGAGGAAAGGATAGTGAAGAAAATACATTTTTTTTTAAAATGTCTGTCTGCTATTTCAGGCTTTATTACTAATATTTATATAATTCAAGACCTGCAGGACTTCTAATCTGTGGCACATGGATTCCTAAGAAACTGTATGTAATTTAGGTCTATGTACTTTTGTGGAGAAAGGCCCAAATTTTTCAAGACATTATTAATGGAATTGGAGAACTCAAAAGGTAAAAACCACACAAGAGGAAAAATAACAGCCAACATTTTTGGTCTTAGGGAGTTAAAAGAAAAAATAAAATGATGACAGTAAACAACAGGTCTAGAGAAGATATAACCTTCATAGCATGGTATGGAAAAGCAAAGACTATGGACTGGGGGATGGAGAGAGGGAAAGGCTGAACTCTTTTCCTTTCTAATAAATTGGGCCATGAATGAAATTGTATCATGTAAGGACAGCCAGGTTTCATTTCTAAGTGATAGAGAAAAACCACAAAGGACCTCTCCCATAATGTTAAAGGATTTCATAAATTACAGAGTGAGTTTTTATTTATCAAATATTTTGTTTATAGTCAATACTACACATATAATACTGGTTACATAAAATATGTACTATAATCTAGGATTAAAATATTTGAGATGATTTAGGATTATCTGGCAGTTTCTTATCAAAGTGCATATAAATGACCAAGTCCTGTTTGCCCTGTTTCAAAGCTATGTCACTAGAAGGTACCAAATAATCTTACATATACTTTTAAGTTCCTCTTACATTTTTATGTGCTACTAAGACTTTCTCAACTCACTTTTGTCTATAATACCTTTTTCTATTTTATCAAAATTTTATGTATGTGATTAAAAAGGAAAAAATCTAACTGGCTGGCCTTAATAGTCTAAAAGAATTTTCCTTAAACTGAATTCCCCACTATGTTTTTTAAAATATATAGTTTTTTATTTAAGAATAGTTTTAGAATTGACAGAGAAGTTACAAACAAAATACAAAGTTCCCATACACACTACAACTAGTTTCTCACCTTATTTCCTCACATTAGTATGGTACATTTGTTACAACTAACAAGCCAATGTTGATAATGTTACTATTTTTCCCTCAGTTTTACTGAGAAACAATTGCCATACATCACTGTATAAATTTAAGGTGTACAACAGCATGATGGTTACATATATTATGAAATGATTACAATAGACTTAGCATCCATCATTTCATGTATATACAGTAAAAACAAAAAAAATTATTCTCCTTGTGATGAGAACTGAGGATCTACTCTTAGTAACTGCTTTATATATCATACTGGTGTTAATTATAATAATTCATTTTGTATATTACATCCCTAGTACTTATTTATTGTAAAACTGTAAGTTTGTGCCTATGACTACTTTCTCCAATCCCCCCTTTCCCAACCCTGATAATATCGATGTTAACTAAAAGTCATACTCTATTTTCTAAACTTCCACTTACTGTCCTTTTTCTGTACCAGAATCCATCCAGAGTACCACAAAAGGTAGTAGCTGTCATGTCTCCTTAGGCTTCTCTACCCTGTGATACCTCCTCAGACTGTTTTTGATGACCATGATAGTTGTATTAAGCAGCGGCTTTTAGGTAGATTATAGAATGTCTTTGAATTTGGTTAGACACGGTTTATGGGTTTTTGAAAAGAAGATCAGAAAGACAAAGTACCATTCTCATCACATCAAAACAAGGGTATATGCTGTCAACATAACCAAATGCTACTGACTATACACCCCTAGTACTTATTAATCTTAATAAATAGACAAATACACTACATATACACAACAACCAGTTTCTCTCATTCAATCTGATCATCTAGCTGAGGTAGTAAGTATTTGACAGGTTTCTCCACTGTACAAGTTAAACTCTTCCCACTTTTCTAAACTATTAGAAGGAAGTCACTATGTACAGCCTACACATAAGGTGGGGGAGAGTTTTGCTTCATTTCCTTAAGGTTTATGTAGGTATCTACATAAACTATTTTGATTTATTTTACATGAAAGATTTCTCCACCCTCATCCATTTGTTTCATTATTCTATCATTTATATCAGTATGGACTCATTAACATTTTATAATTTGAGTTCTAAGCCAATTCTTTATTTTATTGCTCAAATTGTTCCATCTTTGGCAAATGAGGTCTCTTTCAGTTGGCTCCTGTGTTCTTTTCACATACTCTCATCATTGTTTCCTTTGAGCATACCCTCATCATTGTTTTCTTTACTTTCTGACACTATGAGTCTCACTTTGGATATTCCTTGTCCCATTTCTAGAGGCTAACATTTCTTCAAGGAACTCTGGTTTCTTTTATTAGAGAATGAAATTAGAAACCAAGATCTATGTGCTAAGTGTGCTCGCTGCTACCAGGATGTCATTTCTTTTAGACCCGCTCATCTGGAATAACAAGGAAATATATATGTATGTGTATACTATTGAACAAACACAGCTATAAATATTTCTAAATGCAGTCTATGTATCTATATTAAGCTATATGAGTTAGACTAATGTCTTCAACCCCATTACCACATAGATTATTCTAGTGTCCTCTCCTCGCTTATCAATAATTTCTGACTCCAACAGTGAAAAATCTAGTTCCTATTATCAAATATTTATTTACTTAATTTGCCAAATCTAGAATGAAAGTATAGTGATTTAAGAACTGGTAACCCAAACCCTATGGAAAATGACTTTGCCAACTAGAGTATGGTGCTTTTCCATACAGTTCCTTTTGTCTTTAGTCTCATAGCCTTCACTTATTTCCTGTTACTTAGGACAGCACATTTTCCCAAACCCCTTCAGGAAGTTTATTTCATGTATTTTTAATACAGATAGATATTTTTGTCATAGTCTGCATTCATCCTGAAAAGACCTCATATCTTTCCTTTATTAACTTGCACTCACTGATATCGATTCTCTGTGCTATAAAGTTCTATGGCTTTTGAGAACTATAAGAAATAACGTCCATTACATTATATAGAACAGTCCCAACACCCTGACCCCCCCCAATTTAACTATTCAAACTTATTTATCCCCCAAAACCTGTCAAACATGATCTATTTATGATTTCCATATTTTTTCCTTTTCCAGAATGTGACATAAACTGGAATCATACAGAATGTACCTTTTCAGACTGGCTTCTTTTGTTCAGTTTAAGTCAATTTAAGTTCCACCTGTGCTTTTGCATGGCTGGAAGCTCATTCCTTATCACGAAGTAGTGTTCCACAAACTGATGTACCACAGTTTATCCATTTCATCTACTAAAGGACATCTTCGTTTCTTCCAGTTTTTGGCAATTATGAATATGATTACTGTAAACACTCACATGCAAGCTTCTATGGAGATATAAGTTTCAACTGAGTTGAGTAAATACTTAAGAGCATGATTGCGGGGTTTTATAATTACGGTAAGGCTACGTTTGACTTTGTTAAGAACCTGTCAGGCTTCCAAAGTGTCTATACCATTTTGCATTACCATAACAATGATTTCCTATTATTTCACAATCTCAGCAGTAATTAGTATTCAGTTTTTAGGATTTTAGTCATTCCATTAGCTGTGTAGTGGTATCATGTTGTTTTAATTTCCATTGAACTAATGACAAATGGTGTTGAGCACTTTTTCATAGGCTTATTTAACATATGTATATCTTCTTTGGTGAGATGTCTGTTTAGATTCTTTGCCCACTTTTTCTTGGGGCTATTTCCTTTTTTTTTTTAATAATTTATTTTCGTATCATTAGTCTTCAATTACATGTGCAATAAACTACCCCTTTCATCAGGTCCCCCATACCAACCCCATTACAATCACTGTCCATCAGCGTACTGAGATGCTATAGAGTCACTACTTGTCTTCTATGTGTTGTACAGCCCTCCCCATGCTCCGCCCTACATTATGTCTGCTAATCGTAATGCCCCTTTTTCCCCCTTGTCCCTCCCTTCCCACCCATCCTCCTCAGTTCCCTTCCCTATGGTAACTATTAGTATATTCTTGGATTCTATGAGTCTGCTGCTGTTTTGTTCCTTCAGTTTTTTTCTTTGTTCTTATACTCCACATATGAGTGAAATCATTTGATACTTGTCTTTTTCAGCTTGACTTATTTCACTGAGCATAATACCCTCTAGCTCCATCCATGTTGTTGCAAATGGTAGGATTTGTTATCTTCTTATGGCTGAATAATATTCCATTGTGTATAAGTACCAAATCTTCTTTATCCATTCATCTACTGATGGACACGTAGGTTGCTTCCATTTCTTGGCTACTGTAAATACTACTGATTATAGCCATTTCGACAATATTTATTCTTTCTAGACAAGACCATGGGATAAATTTCCATTTCTTAGTGTCCTCTTTAATTTCTCTTAGGAGTGTCTTGTAGTTTTCAGGGTATAGGTCTTTCACTTCCTTCATTAGGTTTATTCCTAGGTATTTTATTCTTTTGGATGCAATTGTGAATTGAATTGTTTTATGGTTTCTCTTTCTGTTAGCTCATCATTAGTGTATAGGAAAGCAACAGATTTCTGTGTGTTAATTTTGTATCCTGCAACTTTGCTGAATTCAGATATTAGTTCTAGTAGTTTTGGAGTGGAGTCTTGAGGGTTTTTTATGTACAATATCATGTCATCTGCAAATACTGACAATTTGACTTCTTCTTTACCAATCTGGATGCCTTGTATTTCTTTGTTTTGTCTGATTGCCGTAGATAGGACCTCCAGTACTATGTTGAACAACAGTGGAGAGAGTGGGCATCCCTGTCTTGTTCCCGGTCTTAGATGAAAAGCTTTCAGCTTCTCACTGTTACGTATGATGTTGAGGTACTTGCCCTCTATACCAATTTTGTTGAGTTTCTACCATGAATGGGTGTTGAATTTTGTCAAATGCTTTTGCAGCATCTATGGAGATGATCATGTGGTTTTTGTTCTTCTTTTTGTTGATGTGGTGGATGATGCTGATAGATTTTCGATTGTTGTACAATGCTTGTATCCCTGAGATGAATCCCACTTGATCATGGTGTATGATCCTCTTGATGTATTTTTGAATTTGGTTTGCTTATATTTTGTTGTGTATTTTTGCATCTATGTTCATCAGGGATATTGGTCTGTAATTTTCTTTTATACTGAGGTCTTTGCCCTGTTTTGGTATTAGAGTGATGCTGGCTTCATAGAAAGAGTTTGGAAGTATTCCCTCCTCTTCTATTTTTTGGAAAACGTTAAGGAGAATGGGTGTTATTTCTTCTCTATATATCTGGTAGAATTCAGAGGTGAATCCATCTGGCCCGGGGGGTTTTCTTGGGTAGTTTTTTGATTACCGCTTCAATTTCTTTACTGGTGATTGGTCTGTTTAGTTTTTCTGTTTCTTGCTTGGTCAGTCTTGGAAGGTTGTATTCTTTAAGAAGTTGTCCATTTCTTCTAGGTTTTCCAGCTTGTTGGCATATAGATTCTCATAGTATTTTCTTATAATTCTTTGTTATTTCTGTGGGGTCCATTGTGATTTTTCCTTTCTCATTTCTGATTCTGTTTGTGTGTGTAGATTCTCTTTTTTTTCTTAATAAGTCTGGCTAGGAGTTATCTATTTTGTTTATTTTTTTCTTGGTTTCATTGATTATTTCTATTTTTCTATTCTTCTCAATTTTATTTATTTATTCTCTGATCTTTATTATGTCCCTCCTTCTGGTGAGTTTGGGCCTCATTTGCTCTTCTTTTTCCAGTTTCAGTAATTGTGTCTTTAGACTATTCATTTGGGAATGTTCTTTCTTCTTTAAATAGGCCTGGATTGCAATATACTTTCCTCTTAGAACTGCCTTTGCTGCGTCCCACAGAAGTTGTGGCTTTGTGTTGTTGTTTTCATTGTTCTCCATATATTCTTTGATCTCTGTTTTAATTTGGTCATTGACCCATTGATTATTTAGGAGAATGGTATTAAGTCTCCATGTATTTGTGAGCCTTTCTGTTTTCTTTAAATATTTCTAGTTTTATACCTTTGTGGTCTGAGAAGTTGGTTGGTAGAATTTCAATATTTTTGAATTTACTGAGGTTCTTTTTGTGACCTAGTATGTGGTCTATGCTGGAATATGTTCCATGTGCACTTGAGAAGAATGTGTATCCTGTTGCTTTTGGGTGTAGTGCTCTTTAGATGTCTGCTAGGTCCATCTGTTCTAGTGTGTTATTCAGTGCTTCTGTGTCTTTACTTATTTTCTGTCTGGTTGATCTGTCCTTTTGAGTGAGTGGTGTGTTGAAGTCTCCTAAAATGAATGCATTGCTTTCTATTTCCTCCTTCAATTCTGTTAGTATTTGTTTCACATATCTTGGCGCTCCTGTGTTGGGTGCATATATATTTAAAATAGTTATATCCTCTTGTTGGACTGACCCCTTTATTATTATGTAATGGTCTTCTTTATCTCTTGCTACTCTCTTCGTTTTGAAGTCTATTTTGTCTGATACAAGTAGTGCAACACCTGCTTTTTTCCCCTTGTTTTTTGCATGAAATATCTTTTTCCATCCCTTCACCTTTAGTCATTGTATATCTTTGGGTTTGAGGTGAGTCTCTTGTAAGCAGAATATAGATGGGTCTTGCTTTTTTATCCATTCTATTACTCTGTGTCTTTTGATTGGTGCATTCAAGAGACATTTTGAATTTACATTTAGGGTGATTATCGATAGATACATACTTATTGCCATTCCTGGCTTTAGATTCGTGATTACCAAAGGTTCAAGGGTAGCTTCTTTACTATCTACCATTTTAACTTAACTTTCTTGTTAAGTTATTGTAAACACAATCTGATGATTCTTTATTTCTCTTCCTTCTTATTCTTCCTCCTCTATTCTTTACATACTAGGTGTTTTATTCTTTGCCTTTAGTTAATATTTGGATGGTCTGCTTTCTTTGCTATGATTTTATTTTCTCTGGTGACCTCTTTTTAGCCTTAGGAGTGCTTCCATCTTTAAGATATACTGTAGAGGTGGTTTATGGGAGGCAAATTCCCTCAGCTTTCGCTTCTCTGGAAATTGTTTAATCCCAACCTCAAGTTTAAATGATATAATGCTGGATACAATATTCTTGGTTCGAGGCCCTTCTGTTTCATTATGTTAAATATATCATGCCATTCTCTTCTGGCCTTTAAGGTTTCTGTTGAGAAGTCTGATGATAGTCTGATGGGTTTTCCTTTGTAGGTGATCTTTTTCCTCTCTCTAGCTGCCTTTAATACTCTATCCTTATCTTTGACCTTTGCCATTTTAATTATTATGTGTCTTGGTGTTGTCTTCCTTGGGTCCCTGGGCTTCCATGGTCTGAGAGACTATTTCCTTCCCCAGCTTTGGAAAGTTTTCAGCAATTATTTCTTCAAATACACTTTCTATCCCTTTTTCTCTCTCTTCTTCCTCTGGTACTCCTATAATGTGAATATTGTTCCATTTGGATTGGTCACACAGTTCTCTTAATATTCTTTCATTCCTAGAGATCCTTTTATCTCTCTCTGCCTCGGCTTCTATGTGTTACTGTTCTCTGATTTCTATTCCATTAACAGTCTCTTGCATCTTGTCCAGTCTGCTGCTAAGCCCGTCAATGGCTTGTCTGATTTCTGCATTGTCTTTCCTCACTTCCCTCACTTCTTCCCTTAGCTCTTGCATATTTTTCTGTAGATTGATCAGTATGGTTATGACTTTTATTCTGAATTATTTTTCAGGAAGATTGTGCATGTCCATCCCATCAGGCTCCCTCTCTGTGGATGTCTGGGTAAGCTTTGTTTGTACCATATTCCTCTTTCTTTTCATGGCGATAGAAGTGGTCAGAAAAAGAAAAAAAAGAAAAAAGAAAGAAAAGAGAAAAAAACAGGAAAAAAAAACGCCCACCGGGTGTAGTTTCTGTGAGGATGCTGTAGGTGGCACTGCTGCTCCAGTATTCCGCAGCCGCGGTACTCCACCAGGGCCCTTTGAGTCTCTGGCCCGGGTGGGAATGAATGGGAGCCGTCTGCTTTTTCCCAGCCACCGGCCAAGGGGTCAGAACTTCCCCCAGGACTCCCAGCCTGCTTGGCTGATTGCACTGGGATGATCCTGCTTCTCCGTTGGGCCCCTGTCTCTTTAAGACCCCTAAAAAAAAGCGCACGCTTTTCTTTTGTCCCGGGGAGCCGGCTGAGGGGGCCCACTTACATTCTTTGTCTTAGATTCTGCACCTCTGTCTCTCCAATCTCTGATACACCGCGCGATGTGTGTCAGTGCTCCTGGCGCATATCACCAGGGCTGGTTATTTGGCGGGCCTGTTCTTCCACTCCGTCCCCTCTCTGATTCCTCTCTTCCCACGGGTGCGCTGAGGTGTGGGAGTGCTCAGGTTCTGTCGGGTCGCGGCTCCATATCTTGCCCACTTCGCGAGGTGCCGAGTCCTCTCATGTATAGCTGCAGGCTGAGTGTTGTCCTGTATCTTCTGGTCTCTCTTTTAGGAATAGTTGTATTTGTTGTATTTTCATAAATATACATAGTTTTGGGAGGAGATTTCTGCCACCCTGCTCATGCCGCCATCTTCCCGGAAGTCCTATTACAAATAATCCATTGGGCTATTTTCTTATCATTGAGTTTTAGAGCCCTTTGTATATTTTAGATACAAATCCTTGACCATGTAAGGGTTTTGCAAATACTTACTCCCAGTCTATCATTTGTGTTTTTATTTTCTTAGCAGTGCCTTTGCAGAACAGAAAATTTTTTATTTCAATAAAGTCAAAATTGTCGATTTTTTCTTTCAAGTATTATGCTCTTGATGGTTATATTTAAAAATAGCATCACTGTGCCCAAGGTCATGTACACTTTCTTTATGTTTTCTTTTAGACAGTTATAGTTTTGCATTTTATATGATCTATTTTGAGTTAATTTTTGTGCAAAAGGGATAAGATCTGTGTTTAAGTTCATTTATTCCATATGGATATACAACTGTTCCATCACCATTTGTTGAAAATATCATTATTTATCCATTTAATTGCTTTTGCAACTTTATAGAAAAAAAATCAGTTGACTATATTAGTATAATTCCTGTAACGTTTTTAAAGAATAATTTAGGGTCTAAAATTTTGATATATAAGACTCTTGAAAAATCCACTGGAAAAAGGATAAAAAAATACCAAGATACATCATGTTCCATTATTTTAGTAATTTTTATCCTGTTATATGCACGTCCAACAGTTTTTCTAAACAATAAACCCATCACGATTATTTGTGATCTTCACTGCACTCTACCTAAAACATTCTTCCTGTATATGTCTACGTTTGAAAGCTCAAGTGAAAAATAAGTAAGACTTACAATTAGGCCCCAAATATTCAAAATCCATGAATGTAGAAATTACCATACAACCAATGTAAAATACAAGTGTGTAAAATATGTCCGAAGTATGACAGTTTCAAAATTATGAGTTATGCTCACAAACACACACACACACACACACACACACACACACACACACACACACACACACAC
>JAQQAC010020790.1:22325252-22349298 GCA_029783875.1 Phataginus tricuspis | reverse complement strand
CACACACACACACACACACACACACACACACACACACACACACACACTGCCACACATCCCATCAAAGGAAAGAAATCACTTTAAATTGATATATACAAGTTCTGACTATGGTAATAATGTAAAAAATATTGTTTTTGAAAATTCTCTTCCTGAAATATTAGTTAAATGTGAAAAATATTTCAAAAAAGCATCTGAAATCTTATGAAGTAGTTAAGAAATTACTAAGACAATAACTGACTAAAAGCCGAAACCAAAATACAAGAGCACTGAGAGATGCCTTTTTCTCTGATAACACTTGCTGAGCCTACCATGCATAAGTTAGGAATTCTGAGGTGACGGGCCTAAGACAAACAACTCTTTCATGAAGTGGGAACTGAAAGGCCTTCTTCTCTAGGTTAAGGTTAAACCACCAGTAAAATCTACCACTTCATATTCTATAGTCTATGATGGACTTTTTTTTTCCAGGGAGAAGGGGGGCACAACTGTGTAAAAGGAGATAAATAGACCTGGGAGGTAATCAAAACTGGTATTCCCCAAATGTCCTAAATTCGGTAGTAACCCTGGGCACCTATAAATTATAAATCTCTGGAGTAATGTATGTTTATCCTAGGAGTCAAATATATTTGAGAGAAAATATGGGGCTTAGACTAAAAAGTAAATAAATATACCAAGATGGCAGTATGCCAAAGAACAAAAAACACCACAGAAATAGACTCACAAAGGCTTAAAGTATTAGAATTAACAGCCATAGACTGTAAAAAAATTAAATTCATCATATTAAAAAAGGAAAACAGAAGATTGAGTATCCACAAGAAAAAATTCCATGGACTTGCCTTTTAAAAAGGACCAAGTAGCTATAATTTCTAGAAATAGACAGTACAGTAACTGAAATGGATTTGGCACATATGAAAAGAGTAAGTGAATTGGAGCATAGGGTAAATATTATACAGAAAGCACAGAAATTCAAAAAATACAGAAATATACACAAAAGACAGTGTGCAAAGTTAAAGTTACTGTGGGAGAAATAAAATGAGAAGTAATATTTAAAGAATTAATTGATGAAAGCACCAATCCAAAGAAGTATGTTCTATACCTAGAGCATAATACAGTCAAAAGTGCAGAGTACCACAAACAAGAGAAAACCTTAAACTCTGGGGAAAAATAAGTATTGAAAAAGAAAAAATGATTATTCCAAGTTCTCAACAATACTACAAGAGAGAAGACAATGAAAAGCCTTCAGTGTACTGAAACAAAGTAACTGCCAATACTATATTGTATACCCATCAAAATATATTTTAAATAATAAAGACAAGTTAAATAAACTTTTAGACAAAGTCCCAAAGAACTGGTAGAATCTCCAATAGAAATTCAAAGCAATTTCTAAATATTATACTTCAAGTATAAGTGATCCCAAATATATATATATGATATGAAGAAAAAATAAAGAATAAATGAAGAGGCATGGGCATGGGTAAAGCTATATAAACAGTAATTTAAAGAAATAATATGGGAAAACTAAATAGATTTAAATTATAGCACAAGTAAGAAAAAAATGGAATTATAATGTTCTAGCTCCTTTTTGGGGAAAATGTAAAGGTGGTGATTACTTTTGGATTTTGGTACATTAAGCATGACTCAATTTCTACGGTAACTATTTTTTAAATTGAAGTATTGCTGATATGCAATCTTTTACTGATTTCATGTATACAACACAGTGGTTCAACAGTAACCCATATTACTAAACCTGCACCTCCACTAGAGTGGTTGCTATCTGTCAAGAGAGGAAGATGTTACAGAAGCATTGCCTATATTCTCCATGCTGTACTACCATCCCTGTGTCCAACTTATATTGTGCTTGAGAAATTTTGTGCCCATTTATCCTCCTCAAGCTCTCTACCCATCCATCCTAACCTCTCTTCCATGGTAATCACCAGTCACTTCTCAGTGTCTGCGTATACTCCTGTTTTGCTCATTTTGTTTTGTTTTTAGATTCCACAAATTAGTGAAATCATACAGTATTTCTCTTTCTCTATCTGGCTTGTTTCACTTAGCATAACACGCTCTATATCCATCCTTGTTGCTGCAAATGGATTTCTTTCTTCTTATGGCTGAATAATATTCCACTGTGTATATGTACTTCTTCTTCTTTACCCATTCATCAATTCATGGACACATAGGTTTCTTCCATATGCTGGCTACTGTAATGTGACAATAAACACAGGGGTATATATATCTATTCAAATATGGGATTTTCTTTGGGTAAATTCTTGGAAGTAGAAGAACTGGATCATATGGTATTTCTATTTTTAGTTTTTTGAGGAACCTTCATACTGCTTTCCACAGTGGCTGTTACCAATTGACACATCCACCAAAAGTGTTCCCTTTTCTCCACATCCTCACCAACACTTCTTATTTGTTGTCTTTTGTATAGTAGCCATTTTGACTGGTGTGAGGTGGTATATCATTGTGCTTTTGACTTGAATTTCCCTGATGGTTAGTGATGTGGAGCATCTTTTCATGTACCTCTTGGCCGCATTTCTTCCTTCTCTTGGAAAAATGTCTGTTCTGGTCCTTCACCCATTTTTTAATTGGGTTATTTGGGGATTTATTTTGGTATTGAGTCACACAAGTTCTTCATATATTTAGGATGCTAACCCCTAAAAGATACATGATTTATAAATATATTCTTCCATATGGTAGACTTCCTTTTTTGTTCTGCTGATGGTACCGTTTGCTGTACAGAAGACTTTTGTTTGATAAGACTCCCACTTGTTTATTTTTTATTTTGTTTACCTTACTTGAGACATGTCCAGGAAAATATCACTGATGCTTATTTACATTCAAGAGATTTTCCTGTTTCCTTCAAGAGTTTTATGGTTTCATAGCTTACATTTAGGTCTCTGATCCATTTTAAGTTTCCTTTTATGTATAAAGACAGCAATCCAATTCATTCAATAGTTATCCAGTTTTCCCAACACTAGTTATTGAAGAAGCTATCTTCTCCCCATTGTATATTCATGGTTCTTTCGTTGTATATTAATTGACCACACATGTGTAGGTTTATATCTGAGTCCTGTATTCTGTTCCACTGACGTCTGGGTTTATTCTTGTGCCAGTACCAAATTGTTTTGATTACTGTAGCTTTGCAGGAGAGCTTGAAGTCAGGGAGTGTAATCCAACCAGCTTTGTTTTTCTTTCTCAGGATTGCTTTGGCTATTTGGGGTCTTTTGTGGTTCCATATAAATTTTAGGATTATTTGCTTTACTTCAATGAAACATGCTGTTGGTATTTTGATGGGGATTGCACTGAATCTGTAAATTGCTCGGGCAAGATGGTCATTTTATAGTATTAATTATTCTTGTCCAAGAGCATGGTATAGATTTCCATTTATTTGTTACTTCCTTAATCTCTCTCATGAGTGTCTTATAGTTTTCAGAGTATAGGTCTTTCACCTCCTTGGTTAGGTTAAATCCTAGAATTTTTATTTTTTTTGATGAATGTAAATAGAATTATTTCCCTGATTTCTCTTTCTGCTAGTTAACCATTAGTATTTAGGAATGAAGCAGATTTCTGTGACTTAATTTTGTATCCTGCAACTTTGCTGAATCGTTATTAGCTCTAATGATTTTTTGATGTAGTCTTTAGGGTTTTCTATGTGTAATTTCATGTTATCTGAAAATAGTGAATTTAATTTCTTCCTTACCAGTTTGGATGCCTTTTATATCTTTACCTTGTCTGATGCTGTACTGAGGACCTCCAGTACTATGTTGAATAAAAGTGGCGAGACTAGACATCCTTGTCTTGTTCCTGATCTCAGAGAAAAAGTGTTCAGCTTTTTGCCATTTAGTATGATGTTGGCTGTGGGTTTGTCATATACGGTCTTTATTATGTTGAGGTGTGTTGACTATACAACCATTTTTGTTAAGAGTTCTTATCATGAATGGATGTTGAATTCTGTCAAATGCTTTTCATCATCTATTAAGATGATTATGTGGTATTTATACTTTTTTGTTAATGTGGTGTAGGATACTGATTGATTTACGAATATTGTACCATCCTTGCATCCCTGGAATAAATCCCACTTGGTAATGATGGATGATCTTTTTGATGTATTTTTTAATTCAGTTTGCTAATATTTTGTTGAGGATTTCTGCATCTATGTTCATCAGGGATATTGGTCTGTAATTTTCTTTTTTTGTAGTGTCTTTGGTTTTGTTAGAGTGATGATGGCCTCACAGAATGAGTTTGGAGGTATTCCCTCCTATTCTACTTTTTGGAATACTTTAAGAATGGGTATTAGCTCATTTTAAAATGTTTGGTGGAATTCGGCTGTGAAGCTATCTGGTACTGGAATTTTGTTTGTTGGAAGTTTTTTGATTACCAATTCAATTTCATTGCTAGTAATTAGTATGTTCAGAGTTTCTGTTCCTTTCTGGGTCAGTCTTGGAGGTTGTATTTTTCTAGGAATTTGTCCATTTCTTCTCAGTTGTCCAATTTATTGGCATATAATTTTTCATAGAAATTTCTAATAAATCTTTGTACTGTGGTACCAGTTGTGACTTGTTTTTGATTTTATTTATATACTCTGTTTTTTCATGGTAAGTCTGACTAGGGGTTTGTCTATTTTATCTTCTCAGAGAGCTAGCTGTTGGTTTCATTGATTTTTTTCTATTTTATTCTTTATTTCTGCTCTGATCTTTACTATGTCCCTCCTTCTACTATCTTTGGGTTTCATTTGTTCATCTTTTTCTAGTTGTTTTATTGTAAGTATATACTGTTTATTTGGGGTTTTTCTTGTTTCTTGAGGTAGGCCTGTATTGCTGTGTAGTTCACTCTTAGAACGACATTTGCACTGTCCCACATATTTTGAACTGTTGTATTTTTGTTTTTATTTGTCTCCATGTATTGCTTGATTTGCTTTTATTTGGTCATTGATCTGCCGATTATTTAGAAACATACTGTTTACCCTCCATGTGTCATGGGCCTTTTTTGTCTTGTGTAATGATTTCTAGTTTCATACTATTGTGGTCTAAGAAGTTGCTTGATACAGTTTCAACCTTTCTGAATTCACAGAGGCTCTTTTTGTGGCATGGTATGTGATCTCTTCTGGAGAACGTTCCATGTAAACTTGAGAAAATGCGTATTCTGCTGCTTTTAGGTGGAATGTTCTATATATATCTGCTAAGCCCATCTGATCTGATGTGTTCTTCATTGTCTCTGTTTCCTTATTTTCTGTCTGGTCGTTCTGTCTACTAATGTGAGTGGTGTGTTATCCTAAACTGAATGAATTACAGTCTATTTCCCCCTTTAATTCTGTTAGTATTTGTTTTACATATTTAGGTATTTATAATGATTACATATCCTCTTGTTGGACTGATCTCTTTGTCATTATATAATGTCTTATCTCTTGTTATTTTGTTTTGGAGTCCATTTTGTCTGATGTAAGAACTGTTTTCTCTCAGTAATTTGCTTGAAATAGCTCCATCCTTTCACTTTATTCTGAGTATGTTTAGGTCTGAAATGAGTCTCTTGTACACAGCATATAGATGGTTCTTGTTTCTCTGTCCATTCCGCTACTCTATATCTTCTGATTGGTACATTAAATATACATTTAATGTAATTACTGATAGGTGTGTACTTATTGCCATTTTATTGTTTTCTTGTTTCTGTGGCTCCTCTCTGTTCCTTTCATCCTCTTACACTCTTCTCTTGTTATTTAATGGTTTTCTTAGTGTTATGATTGGGTTTCTCTTTTATAATTTTTTATCTATTAGGTTTGTGATTACCATAAAGTTCATGGATAGCTTCCTAACTTTGTAATATTCTATACTGATGATCCCTCTATTTCAAACACAATCTAAAAGTACTTTAATTCTTTTTTCTCCTCCATACTTTATGCATTAGATGCCATAATCTATATTTTTTGTGTATTCCTTGACTGCTTTTGTATATAGTTGGGTTTGCTACTTTTGCTTAGTTTTAATTTTTTACTTGCTTGGTAAATAATTGGTCTACTACCTTTACCGTGTGTTTATTTTCACTGCTGAAACTATTTAGGCTTGAGAACATTTTCATCTACAGAAGTCCCTTTAATATATACTGTAATGTTGGTTTAGTGGTTATAAATTCCTTCCGCCTTTGTTTATCTAGGAAATGTTTAATCTCTCCTTCAAATATGAATGATAATCTTGCTGGTTAGAGAGTTCTTGGTTGAAGGCCCTTCAGTTTCAATACATTAAATATTGCATGCCATTTCCATCTGCCCTGTAATATTCCTGCTGATTAGTCTGCTAATAGCCTGATGGGGTTTCCCTTATAAATAATCCTTTTACCTCTGGCTGCTTTCCATACTCTCTCTCTATCCTTAATATTTGTCATTTTAATTATTACATGTTTTGGTGTTGTCTTCCTGGGGCTCCTTTTATTAGGAGCTCTCTAGGCTTCCAGGACCTGGATGTCTATTTCCTTCCTTAGATTGGAGAAGTTTTCAACAATTACTTCTCCTTAGATTGGGGAAGTTTTCAACAATTATTTCATCTAAGAGACTTTCTATCCTTTTGTCTTTCTCTTCTTCTTCTAGTACCCCTATTATGGAATATTATTTCATTTGGGGTTGTCACACAGCTCTCTTAGCATTCTTTCATTCCAGAGATTCTTTTTTCTCCGCTTCTCACCTTTGTTGTCTTCCTGTTCCCTAATTTCTACCTCAGTAATTGTCTCTTCTACTTGCAGCAATCTATTATTCATTCCCTCCATTGTAAATTTCATTTGTTACTGTATCCTTCACCTCTGAGCGGCTTTTTCAAATCTTCTACCTCTTTGTTAAATTCCTCCCTGAGATCGTCAATATCTTTCTGCAGATCATTGAGCATATTTATGACTGTTACTTTGAAATCTTTATCAAGAAGATTGGTGGTCTTCATTTCATTTAGCCCTCTTTCTGGTGACTTATCCTGTAGTTTTGTTTGGAACATATTCCTTTGCCTCCTCCTTTTGTCAGGGTTTGTGTTTCTTCCTTTGTATTAGATGGACCTGCTATGATTCCTGGTCTAGAGAGTAATGACTTTATGAAGAAGGCATCCTGTGGTGCCCAGAGGTGCAAGACTCTTTACTCTCCAATACCTTGTTCTCCTTTGTGGTGGAGTCCCAACTGCTGTTGGTGGGCCATGGGCAGGCCCGCCTTTCTGTCTGTTGGCAGTGGTCTACCTCTGCTGCAGACAGTTCTCCCCAGTCAGCCCTTTGTGAGCAGAGCAGTAGTGCTTCTGTTGGGATCATTTTGGGTCATGCCACCTTCTGCCTGCACTGCAGCGATGGCAGCACTGCTGGGCTAATGCGGTGGGTGGGGTGTTTGAGTGACTCTGGGGTTGGCTTGTGGCATGAGACTAGGCTGCCACCCAAGAGGAAGGAGTGCTTGGAGCTGGATCCTGCAGTTACCTCCCAAGTTGGGCTGAGAGAGGGCCAAGAAATCTGGGAAAGCCTCCCTCTACCTACCAGTCAGCTAAGTCTGATGCTGCTGGGCCAAGTGAGCTGGTAGTGCACAGGGAACTACCAGAGGCTGAGCTCCCAGAGAAAGAGATGGAGTTTTTTGGGTTCCCGTGAGTACCCAATCTGTTGGGCTGAGGGAGGGCTGGGAAGTGTTATCCACCCACCCTTTCTCCTGCAGAGACAGCTCCATCCAACCTTTGCCCCTGCCACCCTCCTGTGCTGGCAAATCTTTCAAACTGCTGCCTCTCTTTTGGGTCACATCAGAGAGTGTCTGTCCGCCACAGTGGCTGGAGTCTCCAACTCCCAGAGTGCTCCAACTCTCCCTGGTGTTCCAGCCCCACTAATCACCATAAGCCAATGCAATGTGGACTTGTTCTCGTAGGAGATCTCCAAGGCCAGGCGTGCAGTTCCTGAGCACCTATCCCCTCCCGGCTCTGTTTCTCTTCCTCTTCCCTGTGGGCTGGGACAGTGGAAGGACTGAGGTCCCAAGTGATCATGGCGCTGCCTCTTTGCCCTTCCCTGTGTGTTCTTCACTTCTTCACCAGATATAGGTGGTCTGTTCTGCAGTCTTCAGTTCGTTTTCAGGGTTGTTTGTATTTGCTATAGTTGATTCTTTGGTGTGTGTCAGGGGGAGGAGGTTTCCACCTTGCCTTCCTACTCCACCACCTCCCCTACCCCTACTTCTTTCAGGTAACTAGTAAATGAATATAAAGAGGATAAATATGTCCAAAGTAGTAGAGGGGGAAAAAAGAATTATTTTGTATTCAAAGAATTTAAAGGCAAGAAAGAAAAGGAAAATATAGAGCAGACAGGGGAAAGATATTGGTTTAATATAAATGCAAATAACCAGTGATTACATCAAGTGTAAAAGGATTAACTGATACAGCTAGAAGAAAAATACTTTTAAACTGAATAAAAAAATACAATCCAGCTATACATTGTTTATAAAAGGGAGGTAATCCCACTAAAAAGAAAAAAAGAAAAGGTCGAACCAGAATACTATGAAAGGCAGTGTGCTTCATTACTATTCAAATAATAAACTTTACGAGAAAAGCATTTCCAGAGATAAAGGGGAACATTCAATAAATACAAAATACTTTAGTCACAAGAAATATTAATATACTTGTATGCACCTAATAACAAAGGAGGGAATGGGGGAGGGACAGCATGTGAAGGGGAGGACAGTGAAAATGGAAAGGCCTTCAAGGAGAAATCAAGAAGAAATACATAAATCTACAGTCTTGGTGTGGGATTTTAATATACTTCTCTTAGTAACTGCTGGAAAAGTAAACAAATCAGTAGGATATAACATATTTTCACATAATAACTGAACAACCCTAATCTAATGGACACAACTTTATTTAAAAAATACATAATACACATGGACTTCAAGCACACATGAAACATTTGCAAAACCTGACCATATGACCTGAAAACAAGTCTACACAAATTAGAAAGGACTGAAACCATAAGAACATTTTCTCTAGCCTGAAATTCAATTAAGCTAAGAAGAAGTCAATAAAAGTTAATGGGAAAATTTGATGTTTGGCAATTAAGAAATATGCTTTTAAATAATCCATAAGTTAAAAATAATTCAAAACCAATTTGAATTAAACTAATGAAAGGGAACATCATAAGAAGTTATATGCATTGAAAATATTAAGGGGCTATTACAAACAACTTTCTTAAATAAACTTAAAATTAAGATGAAATGAAGAATTTCCTGGAAAAATATAGCTTTTCAAGACAATGAAATAACTGAATAGTGTTAAATCAATTAAAGAAACTAAAGTTTAAAATCTTCCAATAACACAAAAACTCAGGCCCATATGGTTTCAGTAATGAATTCTACCAGATGCTCTGGAAATAAGTAATTCCAATCTCATTACACTCTTCCAGAAAACAGAAAGAGGATATTCTTCACAACTCATTTTATGAGGTTAGAAAAGTCTTCATAATAAAACCTGAAATGGAAAGAATGAAAAAAGAAAATTGCCTGCCAATTTTACTCATTGGTGAACACAAATATATAAAACCTCTCACAAGCAAAGCAAATCTAGCAAAAACTTAAAAATTACTCTACAACATGATCAAGTTGAATTCATTTCAGCAATGCATATTAGATTTAACATTAAAAGATCAGTGGCAGCCAGGGATGAGGGGTTTTGTGTCAGGGGTCAGGGGAGAAGAGATGACTAGGAACAAGAGAGATTTTTAAGGCAGTGAAACTATTCTGTCTTTGATACTTTAATGATGGATCCGTATCATTACGAATTTGTCAAAACCCATAGAACTTCACAGCACAAAGAGGGAACTCTAATGTAAACTATGAAGTTTACTTAATAATTGTATTAATATTGGTTTATCAATAGTACAAATGTAGTACAGTAATCAAGATGTTATTAATAGGGAAAACTAAAAGGAGGGGAGGAGGGTTATGGGAACTCTGTAATTCTGATTTAACTTTTTTGTAAACCTAAACCTCCTCTAACAGATAAATTCTACTAAAAAATAGACACTACTTATAATTCACTTTATAAATGCCTCAAGTCCAGAAATAAAGATTTTTAATAACAGATGTGTAAGATCTTGTCTCATCCACACATAAAAATGCCTTCTGAAAAAATAAAAGAAAAATAAAGACCTAAAAAAATGGAGAAACATATACAATGATCATGAACTTGAAGAGTTAATGATGTAATTCACTCCTCACTGATGTGTAGCAGTAATTCTCAATCTTTGCTTCTCTGCCCCACAGATATGAACAGTGAAGGCTGGGGTGGAGCGCTATGGGCATTTAGCGGTAGAGGCCAAGGATGCTGCTAAATATAATGCAGAAAAGCTCCCCACACAACAAATAATTACCCAGCCCAAAATGTCAACAGCATTGAGGTTTAGAAATTTGTTATAAAAATTCAGTACAATTCCATTCAAAACTCCAACAGACTTTTTGATGAAACTTGACAAACTTTAATTCTAAATATGTATGAAATTATAGAAGATGAAGAAATTTCTACTCAAGAAACTCTGTAAACTAACAAAAATACTAAATACTAAAAGAGAGCCAAGAAAGTCTCTTCTGTAAATAGATGTTTTAAGATATGTATCTACAGTGGTGTCATTGTACAATAGTGAAAAATTGAAGGACTTTTGCACTTAAAATATTCAATTCCAGATGAAGTAAAGACATACATTTGGATGTGAAAACTATATACAAGTAACTAAACCATATATAAACTAGAAAGGCTGTATTAGAGAACAAGGTTGTTATGACCATGATACAAAGAAGAATTTTTATGACATAAAAAGTCAATAAAGGAAAAAACTAACAAATTCTACTACACTAAAATTAAGAACTCATGCCCACTCAACATATATTTATAAGTGCTGGGGATGCAGTACAGAATAAAATTGACAAAAATCACTACTCTTAAGGCATAATTTATTAAAAGAATATATTTTTATCAAAATAATCAATACATAATTTATCAAAATAATAAGAAGGGGATAAAACAAGCTGCAAGGAGAGAGAAGATATTTGTATTATAAATAACCAACAAAGATGACTAATATTAACACTTAAAAAAAACTGTCAAAAAACCCACTCTGTGTGGGGAGTGGGGGGGGGGAAGGGCACAGTAAATCACAATCACAATATAAGCTGGTCACAAGGACACTAGTACAGCATGGAGAATATAGTCAATGATTCCATAACATCTTTCTACATAGCAATAACTACACTAGACGGGGCAAGGATTTAATAATATGGGTAACTGCTAAACCACTGTGTTGTATATTTGAAACCAACGTAAGATTCTATATCAAGGACAACTCAATTAAAAAAAAAAATGAATGGTACCCCAACACATACTAAATCAAGTTAAAACTCCTTAGGCTTCCAAAAAACAGAAACTACTCAATTATCCATCATGGAATGGATAAATACACTCTGGTATATTCATGTAATGGAATCCCACAGAGCATTGGAAAAGAACAAACTACTGCTATACACACCATGAATGAATCCCATGGACACATGCTGAACATAAGAAACCGGACACAGAAACGTGACTCCACCAGTATTAAACTCAAAAACACACAAAACTGTTCTGTTGTGACAGAGGTCAGAATAGTAGTTGCTTTTGGTTGAAGGAGACATCAATTTGGAGGTGACACATGAGAGACCTTTCTGTTCTATATATTGAACTGGGTTATTCATTAACCTGTACCCTTAAAATCTGTATACTGTATATAAACTATATCTTAATAAATAAATTTTGAAAGCAAAAAAAAAACCCACCTCTGATAAATCACTTAAGAAAAATTCAACATCTCAATAGAGTAATTAGTAGAATAATTCAGGCAGTTCATGCAACCGAAAATCCAAATGATATGTGAAACAGAACTCAATCTCAACAGAAATGGAGGATATAAAATTAAAAACCTAATGTGATACTTGTAAACCTACCCAGCAAGGTAAAACTAAAAAAAGCCTAACAACACTACATATTAGCAAAGATGTGCAATGTTAGAGTTATGTGACCTTTCAAATTAACTGGAGTATAAAAAGTTACTACAACTACTTCAGAAAACAGTATTTTTTTATACAGAAAAGTTCCATCTCTTATAACCCAGCTATTTCACTTCTCAGTACACAAACCAGAGCATTTTGTGCAGATTTACAACAAATTAACATGTACAAAAGACAGCTTGTAGTAACAATGTTCGTATTATCCAAAAGCTAGAAACAAGCCAATTTCTTTCAAGAGGAGGAAGTTAAAATAAGTTAGTACTTTCATAAAATGCATACTCCACAACAGTTCTCAACTTATGGCAAATATCCCCCCAGGGACATTTGGTAATGTCTGCAGACACCTCTGGTTGTCACAACAGGGAGGGGAAAATGCCAGCACAGAGAGAAATGTGCCACTGGCATCTAATGGATAAAGGTCAAAGATGCTGGTAAACATTGAACAATGTGGACAGGGAAGTCCACAACAAAGAATTGTCTGCTTTATATCAGTGGAAATAAATGAACAAGCAACACAAATGAATCTCAAAAACAGAATGTTTGAGCAGAAAAGGCAAGAAGAAAGAGTCAGTACAGTTAATTATGTACAAAAGACAACATACAGTTAAATATCTAAAGAAGAAAAGCAGGTAAAACGACTATTTTGCTTAAGGACAGATCCACTGATGGTAAGACTATAAAGAAAAAGCAAGGAAATAATTATTATAAAATCAAAATAGTACTTCTTCTTGTGTAAAATGGAGGTAGTTATGATAGGGGAAGAGTGCATATAAGATAGTGGAATGGATCTTCTGAAGGCCTAAAAATATTCTTGATCTGAGCACTGATAACATTGGAATTCACAATATAAGTAAGATTTAATGTGTAAATACATTTTATGCACTCTTCTTCATGTATAACATGTCAAAATTTAAAAGGACTTTGAAAAAATAATACTGATCTATATACGCTTTGTATGTATGGATATAAAAAAATAATTCATTAAAATAACCTTCTAAAGAGCATACTGATACATAATAAATCATTAACACACACCAGAGACTGCTAGGATACTAGCACAAATAACTTAATTAGGAGGAGATCCCATAAAACCCTGGGAATGGGGAAATGAAGGAAGAAAAGTAAGGCTGAAAATAAAAAAACGTGTTATCTAAGCAATCACTACTACGGATAAGAGAGCCTAATTTAAGTCCTTTGCAAACTCTGGGAGTCTGAGTAAGCCATACACTTAAAAGTTAACTCACCTAACCCTCCTACACTGCTGGTGGGAATGTAAACTAGTTCAACCGTTGTGGAAAGCAGTATGGAGGTTCCTCAAAAAACTCAAAATAGAAATACCACTTGACCCAGAAATTCCACTCCTAGGAATTGACCCTAAGAATGCAGCAGCCCAGTTTGAAAAAGACATATGCACCCCTATGTTTATCGCACCACTATTTACAATAGCCAAGACATGGAAGAAACCTAAGTGTGCATAAATAGATGGATGGATAAAGAAGATGTGGTACATATAAACTATGGAATATTGTTCAGACATAAGAAGAAAACAAATCCTACCATTTGCAACAACATGGATGGAGCGAGAGGGTATTATGCTCAATGAAATAAACCACGCAGAGAAAGAAAAGTACCAAATGATTTCACTCATCTGTGGAGCATATGAACAAAGCAAAAACTGAAGGAAGAAAACAGCAGAAGACTCACAGAACCCAAGAATGGACTAACAGCTGCCAAAGAGAAAGGGACTGGGGAGGTTGGGTGGAAAGGGAGGGATAAGGGGAATAAGGGCATTACGATTAGCACACAGAACATAGGGGGACGCACAGGGAAGGCAGTATAGCACACAGAAGACAAGTAGTGTCTCCATAGCATATTACTTCGCTGATGGACAGTGACTGTAATGGGGTATGTGGTGGAAACTTGATAATGGGAGAAATCTAGTAACCACAATGTTGCTAATGTGATTTTATATTAATGATACCAAAATGGAAAAAAAAAAAGCTAAAAAAAATTAACTCGGATTCAAGATGGCAGCGTGAGAGTTGAGATGCACAGCTCCTCCCAAAAACACAAACAGTACAAAACTATAGTTAATTAATAAAACTAACCTTAAAAGAGCAACAAGAAAGAAGGCTGAACCAGATTGCAAGCAGACCTCACGAACACGGTAACATAGGAAAGCCTTAATCTGGTGAGATCCAAGCCCTTCACCCCAGCTCACTGGTGGGAGGATGAGAAACGTAGCGGGGGAGGGGGTGGAAGACTGGGACTGCTGAACACCTAGACCTGGAGATCTGCTTTGTGAGCAGAATCCTATAGTGTATGGTGCTCTGGACGTTGGGGAGCTCGGACTGGGGAAGTGATTGAGAAACTGACATTCCGGCATTTGTTGAGGAGGGAATCCACACCCAGCCGCTCTGTGACAGAGGAAACACAGGTATTCTGAGAGGCATCCTAGCAGCAAGAGGGCGGCTGAAGTGGGGTGGGGGGGAGGGGTTGTATGGAAGTTGCTGTGCCGGAGAAGGGAGAGCTGGACAAGATTGTCTGGGCAAGCTCTGCCCACCTGGTTGGGAACTCTGGGGAGCTTCAAGTGCTTCATCCCCCTGCCTGCCTGCTCAGCTGGGAGGCCCCCTACTGTGACACACACCCTGACGTGCCTTCCTACTGACCTGCGGGAACCTGCTCGCAAACCCACAGTCACTGTGCTGGTGTCAGGCCAGCCAGAGGGAAGCCCGCCTACAACATCAAGAGACCCAAAGCACAGAGATTTACACGTGTGTGCTTGGCCCACTTGATCTGACACTGGAGACAGGCACCACAGACGGTTATCAGGAAACAGATCTTTCCTCTCCCAGGAACCAGCTCCACTCCCCTACGACCCCCAACCTCACTCTAGGGGCTGAACAGCTCCAGAAAATTGAATTTCTGTGCACTAGTGGGTACCACACAGAAATAAGAAATGACAAAAGAACATGGTTCAGACCAAAATCTCACAAACCCCGAAAGAGGGTCAAATAAAACCGAACTCACCAGTCTTCCTGAAGGAGAGTTCAAACTAAAAATTATAAACATGCTTATAGAGGCACAGAAATATATTCAAGAACTCTGGAATGAATTTAAGTTGGAGATTCAAACATTAAGAAATTCCATATCTGAAATGAAACATACAAGGGAGGGATTTAAAAGCAGACTAGATGTAGTAGAAGAGACGGTAAATGGAATAGAAATTAGAGAAGAGAAATACAAAGAAGCTGAAGCACAGAAAGAAAAAAGAACCTCTAAGAATGAAAGAATATTGAGAGAACTGTGTGACCAATGCAAACACAACAATATTTGCATTATAGGGGTACCAGAAGAAGAAGAAGAGAGAAAAAGGGGTAGAAAATGTCATTGAGGGGGTAATTGCCGAAAACTTCCCCAATCTGGGGAAGGAGATAGTCTCTCAAGCTATGGAGGCCCATAGATCTCCCAACACAAGGGATTCAAAAAAGACAACATCAAAACATATAATAATTAAAATGGCAGAGATCAAGGACAAAGACAAACTTTCAAAAGCAGCAAGAGAGAAAAAACATCACCTATAAAGGAAAACCCATCAGGCAGTCATCACACTTCTCAACAGAAACCTAACAGGACAGAAGGGAGTGGCATGATATATTTAATGCAATGTAGCAGAAGCGCCTTGAACCAAGAATACTCCACCCAGCAAGGTTATTTAAATTTGAAGGAGGGATTAAATAATTTTCAGATAAGCAAAAGCTAAGAGAATTTACCTCCTACAAACCACCTCTACAGTGCATTTTGGCGGGACTCCTATAGGAAGAAGTATTCCTAAGGCTAAATAGATGTCAACCAGAGAAAGACAAAGAGTACAGAATGACTCATAACATACAAAAAATGGAGGAGGAAGAAAAAGGAGGAAAAAAAAAAGAACCTTTAGGTGTGTTTATAATAGTATATGAAGTAAGTTAAATTAAACTGTTAGATAGTTAAGGGAATTGCCCTTGAACCTTTTGTAACCACAAATCTAAAGCCTGCAATCCAAATAAGTACATACCTATCGATAATCACCCTAAATGTAAATGGTCTGAATGCACCAATCAAAAGACATAGAGTTACTGAATAGAAAAAAAAACAACACCCATCTATATATTGCCTACAAGAGACTCACTTCAAAGTGAAAGAAATATACAGACTAAAAGTAAAGGGATGGAAAAAGATATTTCATGCAACTAATACGGAGAAAAAAGCAGGAGTTGCAGTACTTGTATCAGACAAAATAGACTTCAAAACAAACAAAAAACAAAGGACATTACATAATGATAAAAGGGTCAGTCCAACAAGAGGATATAAGTATTATAAATATCTATGCACCCAACACAGGATCACCTACATATATGAAACAAATATTAACAGAATTAAAGAGGGAAATAGAATGCAATGCATTCATTTTAGGAGACTTCAACACACCACTCACTCCAAAGGACAGATCAACCAGATAAAATGAGTAAAGAGACAGAGGCACTCAACAACATATTAGAACAGATGGACCTAATGGACATCTACAGAACACTCCATCCAAAATCAACACGATACACATTCTTCTCAAGTGCAAACAGAACATTTTCAAGAATTGATCATATATTAGGCCACAAAAAGGACCTCAGTAAATTCAAAAAGACTGAAATTGTACCAACCAGCTACTCAGATCAAAAAGGTATGAAACTAGAAATAAATTACACAAAGAAAACGAAAAAGCCCACAAACCCATGGGGACTTAATTACATGCTAGTAAAAAATCAATGGGTCAATGACCAAATAAAAACAGAGATCAAGCAATATATAGAAACGAATGAACACAATAATTCAACGCCACAAAATCTGTTGGATGCAGTGAAGCCCTTGCTAAGAAGGAAATATGTTGCAATAAAGGCCAACCTCAGGAAAGAAGAACAATCCCAAATGAAGACTCTAAACTCACAATTAATGAAACTAGAAAAGGAAGAACAAATGATGCCTAAAGTCAGTAGAAGGACGGACATAATAAAGATTAAAGCAGAAATAAATAAAATTCAGAGGAATGAAACAATAAAGAATCAATGAAAGCAGGAGCTGGTTCTTTGAGAAAATAAAAAAAATTGATAAACCCATAGCCAGACTTACAAAGAAAAAAAGAGTCTACACACATAAACAATCAGAAATGAGAAAGGAAAAATCACTACAGACACCACAGAAATACAAAGAATTATGAGAGCACACTATGAAGAATTATATGATTACAAACTGGATAACCTAGAAGAAATGGACAACTTTTTAGAAAAATACAACCTTCCAAGGCTGACCCAAGAAGAAACAAAAAATCTGACCAGACCAATTACCGGCAAAGAAATTGAATTGATAATCAAAAAACTACCTAAGAACAAAACTCTTGACCCAGATGTTTTCACTGCTGAATTTTATCAAACATTTAGTGAAGACCTAATACCCATCTTCCTTTAAGTTTTCCAGAAAGTAGAAGACGAGGGAATACTTCCAAACTTATTCTACGAGCCCAACATCACTCTAATACCAAAAGCAGGCAAAGACACCACAAAAAAAGAAAATTACATACCAATATCCCTGATCAACGTAGATGCAAAAATACTCAACAAAATATTAGCAATCCAAATTTAAAAATACATCAAAAAGATCATCCATCCTGATCAAGTGTGATTCATCTCAGGGATGCAAGGATGGTACAACATTCAAAAATCCATCAACATATGTTCATCTACTACATCAACAAAAAGGAGGACAAAACCACATGGTCATCTCCATTGATTCTGAAAAAGCATTTGACAAAATTCAACATTCATTCATGAGATAAAAACTCTCAACAAAATGGGTATAGAGGGCAAGTACCTCCACACAATAAAGGGCATATATGACAAACCCAAAGCCTACATTATACTTAACAGCGAGAAGCTGAAAGCTTTTCCTTTAAGCTCAGGAACAAGACAAGGATGCCCACTCTCACCACTTTTATTCAGTATAGTAGTGGAGGTCCTAGCCATGGCAATCAGACAACAAAAAGAAATAAAAGGCATCCAGATTGGGAAGGGAGAACTCAAACTGTCCCTGTTTGCAGACGACATGATACTGTACATAAAAAACCCTAAAGAATCCATTCCAAAATTATTAGATCTAATATCTGAATTCAGCAAACTTGTGGGATATAAAATTAATATACAGGTATCTGTTGCATACCTATACAATAACAATGAACTAGCATAACGAGAAATCAGGAAAAGAATTCCATTCACAATCGCACCTAATAGAATAAAATACCTAGGAATAAACCTAACCAAGGAAATGAAAGACCTATACCCTGAAACTACAAGACACTTTTAAGGGAAATTAAAGTGGACAGTAATAAATGGAAATTCATCTTGGCTAGGAAGAATTAATATTGTCAAAATTGCCATCCTGCTTAAAGCAATCTACAGATTCAATGCAATCCCTATCAGAATACCTACAGCATTCTTCAATGAACTAGAGCAAATAGTTCTAAAATTCATATGTAACCACAAAAGACCCCGAATAGCCAAAGTAATCCTGAGAAGGAAGAATAAAGTGGCGGGGATTATGCTCCCCAACTTCAAGCTCTACTCCAAAGCTACAGTAATCAAGACGATTTGGTACTGGAATATAATAAAGGCCATATATGACAAACCCACAGCCAACATTATACTTAACAGCGCCATACACCCATAGACCCATAGACCAGTGGAACAGAACAGAGAGCCCAGATATAAACCCAAGCTTATATGGTCAATTAATATGTGATAAAGGAGCCATGGATATACAATGGGGAAATGACATCCTCTTCAACAGCTGGTGTTGGCAAAACTGGACAGCTACATGCAAGAGAATGAAACTGGTTTACTGTCTAACCCCAAACAGAAAAGTAAACTCAAAATGGATCTAGGACCTGAATGTAAGTCATGAAACCATAAGATTCTTAGACAAAAATATAGGCAAAAAATCTCTTGGACATAAATATAACCAACTTCGTAATGAACATATCTCCTTGGGCAAGAGAAACAAAAGCAAAAATGAACAAATGGGATTATATCAAAGTAAAAAGCTTCTGTACAGCAAAGGATGCCATCAGTAGAACAAAAACACATCCTATAGTATGGGAGAATATATTCATACATGACATATCCGATAAGGGGTTGACATCCAAAATATATAAAGAGCTCACACACCTCAACAACAAAAAAGCATATAAGCCAATTAAAAAATGAGTAGAGGACATTAATAGACACTTTCCCAAAGAAGTAATTAGGATGGCCAACAGACACATGAAAAGATGCTCCACATCACTAGTCATCAGAGAAATGCAAATTAAAACCACAATGAGATATCACCTCACACCAGTTCAGATGGTCATCATCCAAAAGACAAACAACAACAAATGTTGGCGAGTATGTGGTGAAAGGGGAACCCTCCTACACTGCTGGTGGGAATGTAAATTAGTACAACCATTGTGGAAAGCAGTATGGAGGTTCCTCAAAAAACTCAAAATACAAATACCATTTGACCCAGGAATTCCACTCCTAGGAATTTACCCTAAGAATGCAGCAGTGCAGTTTCAAAAAGACATATGCACCCCTATGTTTATTGCAGCACTATTTACAATAGCCAAGAAATGGAAGCAACCTAAATGTCCATCAGTAGATGAATGGATGAAGAATATGTGGTATATATACACAATGGAATATTATTTAGCCATAAGAAGAAAACAAATCCTTCCATTTGCAACAACGTGGATGGAGCTGGAGGGTGTTATGCTCATTGAAATAAGTCAGATGGAGAGGGACAAGTGTCAAATGATTTCACTCATCTGTGGAGTATAAGAACAAAGCAAAAACTGAAGGAACAAAACCAACTTCGTGAGACTCGAAGCAGACTCACAGAACGCAAGAATGGACTAACAGTTATCAAAGGGAAAGGGACTGAGGAGGAATTGGTGGGAAGGGAGGGATAAGGGTTAAAAAAGGGCTATTACAATTAGCACACATAATGTAGCAGGGGTGGGAATCGGGTGGGGGGATACCAGGAAGGCAGTGTAACACAGAGAAGACAAGTAGTGATTCTATAACATTCTACTCCGCTGATGGACAGTCACTGCAATGGGGTATGTGGTGGGGACTTAATAGGGGGCGTCTAGTAACCATAATGTTGCTCATGTAATTGTATATTAATAATAGCAAAAAGAAAAATCCAACATAAGAAAAAAAACGTTAACTCTCCTGAAGGGCAAAGTGGTTGGAGTATTTATATACTAACTCCCAGACAGTCAGTGGTGAAAGCAACAGTGCCCAACTTGTGCAGTGAGATTCCCTCAGCCACTGAAGCAAACTTACATTGGCACTGAGGGGTATTTTAATTTTTCAATGGGAAACATAGCAATATTTAATATTTATTAATCACAATAGGAACTGTTATGCATAGTTTCAATATGAGATCATACTTAATCCTTTTGATGATATCCTACCTTTGAGAAGCTGAGCTTTCAAAAGTACTGCTGGAAAGGCACACAGAACAGAAAATGGGGGTGAGTCCAAAATTTGAGATTTGTGTAGTACTCAACAAGTACATATATCCAACAATAAGCAATTGTGATTCTTTCAGAATAGAATATCATTTTTATTTTTCTTTCAATTGTGTTTATTATTTTTCCAAATAGCTACTAAATTGTTAAGACATAAATTGTTTGGACCCAACTACTACTTCAAAAAGGAACTGTTTATTTCTTCTGGCCTACAGATGCCATGAAAAAATTAATGAAACACCAACTGGCCCATAAAGTGCGAAAGTTCAGGACACTCTGAGATTATTGTTCCTAGGTGAGGATAATTATCTAGCAATCTCCACACGCCTAGAAAGCTCTCACGGATTTGGAAGTCCACTGTTAGGAACAAGCATTGCAAACCAGAACCACAACTTATTATAACCAACTAAGAAAGAAGGTATTTCCAACCATACTTCACAACTTTGATGAACACATCCTTTGTTAATTAGAAATAGGCACCCGTTAATGAAAACTTTTTAACAATACCCCTGATAAAATATTGCTGAAAACTGTTATATACTAGCATGAGAATGTACCCAAATACATATACTGCACAAATGGTGTATTAAACAATGATAGTACTTTGACTACAGGAATAACATCTTTATTTTTTCATGTACAATACCATCTTATCATTCTATGTTGCCTTCTTAGCTTCTTCAGAATTTATTCTTAAGAGCTTACGACATTTCATAGTTTTTAAAGGCAACTCTAATTCAATAGTGTTTATATCAACTTTCCCTTTGCTGTCTTTCCTATTTCACTGATACTGAATATATCCTATTATTACACATTGAATTAGTCAGTATATTCTGAGAGACCCAGAAGTAAATAGAATTCACTCCAGATGGTTCAAATGAAGAGATTTAATGAGACTACAGATGTGTGGGCACAGTTATGGAAACTACTAGGGGTTCTGATGCACCTTAAGATACAGCTAAAGTAGAAAACCAATACCATCCCATAGGCTCAAAGGTCAAGATCAGAAAATAGTGGTACTGGAGCCAGACTCTTTACTCTTGCCATGATGCTCCAATTTGTCATGTCATTAGTGTCATTAGTGGCAGTGTCCTGTCTAGCCAAAAATGAGGGAAAAAAGTTCTGCAATTTTTCCTCCCTTCCCTGGTTCTCTTCTCACTTTCGTCTATTTTTTAATATTCTTTTGTTCTTCGTTCTTATACAGCTTTAGGGGAAAATGGGCCATAAAACAAAACACTGATCTGGGTTTTGCAGATTATTTTGCAACACAAGGAGCCTTTAGAAAATGCAGATCTTACCTCAATAAATTGAGATTGGCCTTCATAAGATAAAAAAATAATTCCTCAATCATTCTTGTCTTTTAACTTTCCCTACAATGTACCTGCCCCATAAAAGTTTTCAGTATTGTTTTTAGCGTACTTTATCAATTCTTCCCTGTTTTTGTCTAATCAATCTGTCCTTCCTCCCTTCCTACCCTTCTGCTTTTGTTTCTTTTTGTTTCCCCTATTTGCTGTGTTTGCATTAAAGCTTTTGGTACATTTGGAATTTATCTGGTGTACATTATCAAGGTGTAGTTCTGAAATAATTTCCCACAGTTTCCTAGTTTTTATCTTAAAAAGGTAGTCTCTTATTATCTCTTCTAGCTGACTATTCTTATATAAACTAAACATATTAGTTTATTATATTAACTTATATCCTACTAACTTACTGATTCATTTAATTGATTGTATTAGTTCTGCAAACTGTCTTGAACTTTCTAAACATTCATTATTATTTTCAAATAGCAATCATACTTAACTTGATTTTATTGTCTAAATGTGCTGGCTAGTAACACCAGTATAATGCTAAATAAGGAGTTACAAGGGTGAGCATCCTTGCCTTGTTTGACTTTAGTGAAAACAACTCTTTTGGTTTCTCTTGAACATGATGTTGGCTTTGGGGTAGAAAGGCTTTTTTATACCCTTTCAATTTACTTTGACAGAATTTCAGGCTTTAGAGAAAAGTTGTAAGAAAAGTGCAAAGAATTTCTGAATATATGACAAAAGTCTCAGATGTAAACCTTTTACATTTATTGTATCCTTCTTTTGCCCTTCACACAACTCTTTACTCTTTAATACTTCAGTGACTGTTTCCTGCAAATAAAAAAATCTCTATACAACCACTGTACAGTCATCAGAATCATGAAATTAACAATGATACAATACATAGGTTCTAATCCACAGAACTGTTTCAGATGGGAGTATTTAGTTCAGTAATGTCCTTTATGTGAAAAGAAAAATGTAAGATAATGCACTGCATTCAGCTGTCACGCTCATTTAGTTTCTGATTAGGAATAGTTTTACAACACTGACATTTTTGAAGAATACAAGATAGTTATTTTGAAGAATATACCTCAATTTGAGCTTGTCTGCTATTTCCTCATGAGTAGATGCAGGCTCGGTACTTGTGACAGGAATATTACACAAGTGAGGTTGAGTTTTTTTCTAAGTGCATACCAGGAAGCACATGCTAGTGAATGGCTCCTAACTGGCAATGTTTGCTTTAATCATGTGGTTATGGTAGTGCTTACCATGTTTATACACAGTAAATTTACTATTTTATCCATTGTACTAGATACCTTGTAGGAGACACTTTGAGACTAGGTAAATATTGTGTTGTTCTTCAAACTTTCCTCCACCGGTTTTACAGTCTAAGGCAAATGTTATTTCACTTAGTACTTTTTACACTCTCAGTGTGGTTGTTATCTATGGTATGGCATGGTATATGGCTCATCTGTTCTATTTTTATCCAATTTTAAGATATTCCTTCCATCTTTGTTGATTTTTTCTAAGTATGTGAAACATTAAGATAATTCCAAAGGTCAGGACTATTCAAAAACTATATCCAAATTAAGTATCATCTCTTCACCCAATTCCTTCTAAATTTTCCACCTCATTCAAATATATATGCTCCATGCAAGTAACCAATCAATATTTTCTGTTTTCTCTCCGTGTTTCTTTTTGGTCAAATAAGGAGATAATTTCTTCCAGAAAAAAAGCTATATACTTCAGACATTCTTTTGCACTTTGCATTTTGGCCTTAAATATGTACCCTGAAAATCTCCCTACATCAGTCTATACGGATCTTCCTCATTCATTTTTACAGTGCCAAACAACTCCATTGGGTAGCTATAACACAGTTTATTCTACCACTGTCCTATATATGAGCATTTCAATTGCTAACAATCATTTTCAGTAACACTGTTTTGAATAATCTTGTGTAGCTATTTTTTGTAATGCTGGAGACGTATCTTCATGGAAAATTCCAGAAATAGAATGACAAGGTTAAAAACATATAGTTTTGGTAGATGTTGCCAAATTTCTTCCCAAGAGCCAAAACAATCCTGAGAAGGAGGAATCAAACAGGGGGAATTACGCTCCCTGACTTCAAGC